>CM028379.1:363292-463835 GCA_013146195.2 Codonopsis lanceolata
TTCCAAGCCTCTTGATGGTTAGGCTAGAGGGAGTATTTGGTGAGATAGATTTAGGGAGAGAGAAGAGGGCGGCCTCAAGGAGACGTGTTCTCAAAATACCGTGATTAGGTTTTATCCCTTTGTTGCCCTATTTATATTATTACAAGAAACCTATTTCTTGTAGGTTAAGTAATCCTAAACCCAATTGGATTAGGATTCTAATTAACCAATAAATAATATAAATATTATTTCCATGGGGCGGGACTAAATAATCGGGCCGCAAGCCCATTACCAACATCTCCCACTGCACACGGACTCATCTCTAACCACATCGTATCATCAAAACCCGTTAAACACGCCTCTTCATACCGAAGTGAAGCGTGCGACATGACGAGAAAGATAAAGGGTGGAGCGCTATACCAAATCACCATCCGACCAGATAGAACGCCCTCGTTAGAAAACAAAACTCGCCTATACCCTGCATCAGATATATGCATCAATTTAAGCATCCTCAATCCCTCAAGAGTGCTTAAAACTCAATATGTTTGTGTATCAAGATCAACCTTTTGAACCGTATGTTCAATATGATCGCCATGGCATTGAAACACAAAAATAAAGATGCATATCATACTATCTTCCTTAGACACTCATATTAATCACTTGGCCGATCGCCTCAAAGAATGTTCAGGATCAGATGTGCATACTCGCTGGTCGGCATGCCAAAGTAGCATCATCAACGCCCAAGTTCATGATATAGTTCTAAGTCACATAGGTATAATTGTGATCCGGATTTGATCACTAGAACTCACACAAAGGATGAAGCGTGGATCATTCAATCACTTTCTTAAGTCGCATTATAGTCACATACATGTGAAGTGTATGCTATGATGAACCCCACCAAGGCATGTCATGCTCAAACGCCATACGAACCTTAGTCTAGCCGCCTTTCCGGGCCTAACTTGAGTACTTAAAAGGCCACTCTTCTAGTGACTCTCTTTTAAGATCTCACATTCGGACTTTTCTTTGGGATATAAAGTCGACCTTATAAAGGTCTCATCTTGGCCGTATGCCAAGGCGATAAATGTAATGTCATTTGCATACTCCCCTTTGTAGGTACCAAAGACTTTACTATCTCAACTCGCCCACTAAGCGACAAGGTGAATTACCCGTGTGAGAGGGCCAATTCAATATCCACGACATCTTTTTAATCAAAATATATATGCCACACAATTTCATATTAAAATATCCAATTAACATATATAAAAGGAATAAAATGAAACCGCAATTTATTCAAACGATAATGAATAATAATCAAATGTCAACATAAGTGTTCTCGTAATAAAAGTCAAATCCTACGGCCCTAGACCCAACATGTGATCCTCGAAAGATCTCTAGCTAGAGGTTTAGTCATAGGTCGGCTAACATGCTTCTAGTAGGAATATATTCTAGAACAACTTTCTTTTCTCGCAACCATGTCTCTAGTGAAATGATATTTGATGTTAATGTGTTTCGCCTTCCCATGGTACTTGGGATCTTTAGTGTAACCTAAAGCTGCCATGCTATCACAAGCAATGACTACAGATCTATCCACATGCGTCGTAACATCAAGATGTTGAAGAAAACTCCTCAACCACACCTTCTTGAACCGCAATGAGCAAGCCATGTACTCGACTCCATCGTAGATAGGGCGGTGCTAGTCTGTCACTTGCTACTCCAAGAGATAGCTCCACCACCAAGGAGGAAAGCGTAGTCCGGTAGATTTATAACCATCTACATCTCCAGCCCAATCCGCCGCTGAAACCTTTCAAGCTCAAATCACCACCTTGGTAACAAAGGGTTAAATTTGTGGTTCCCACCAAGTAACGCAGTAACCCTCTTCACCGCCATCCAAAGGTTGAGGTCCGTGATTACTTTGGAATCGACTCAACATCCCAACCGCAAAGCATAGGTCGCCGAGTACACACCATAGCATACATCAAGCTTCCTACCGCATTTGCATATGGAGTCGTAGACATTCTCTTCTTCTTCTTCATTCTTAGGGCATTGGTTTGTACTAAGGACACATCCCTTTTCCATTGAGTGACAACGGGTTTTGAGTTAGTCATGCCAAATCGCTCGATAACTTTCTTAATGTAAGTCTCTTGAGACAAACCAAGAAATCTTTTCGAACGATCTCTAATGACTTTTACTCCAAGCACATAGCTTGCTTCACCCAAGTCTGTCATATCGAAAGCAGCATACCACTCTTTAGTGGCATTTATCATCTCCATATCATTCTTACTAGTAGGATGTCATCAACATATAATGACGAATCAAGATCTTTTTCTTGGATCGCTTAACATACACAAGGGTCTTCCTCAATCATCACAAAGCCAATTGAGGTTATCGCTTGGTGAAAGCGAATGTACCACCGCCTAGATGATTGTTTGAGACCATAAATGGAACGCTTGAGTCAAGGCACACACTTTGCTTGTCCCTTGACTTCAAAACCCTCCGGTTGAGTCATATAGATCTCTTCATCTAGTTCTCCATTGAGAAATGCGCTTTTAACATCCATCCGATAAAGTTCTAGATCCATGTGTGCTACTATCGCTAGGATTAGGCGAACAGAGGAAAATCTCACCACGTGGGAGAATGTCTCCTCATAGTCTAAACCCTCTCTTTGGGTAAAGCCTTTCGCCACAAGACGTGCCTTATATTTGTCAATTGATCCATCCGCCTTTCGCTTGACTTTGAAAACCCATTTGTTTCCAATAGTCTTGCGACCTCATGAAGATCAACTAACTCCCAAACCCGATTCTTTTTCATAGAGGAAATTTCATCTTCCATTGCAGTCTATCCATTCACTGCTTGTAGGTAAAGAAAGAGCTTCTTTGAACGATGTAGGCTCACTAGAATTAAAGAAGTAGTTAGAAAGATTCCTCTTCGATCGCGAATCGACGATTTAGGTATATTTCCACGCTTTTTTCTTCGCTCTAGTATCGACTCCCACTAGAATCCGATACTCCCACTGGATGAAGATCACCTTGACTCTCATTGGCGACTTCCATAGGTTCAACCTCATGTTGTACCATAGGATTAGGTTGAGGCAATTCCCCACCTTCGCCAAAAGATGTCATGTGTTCTTCTTCCATCTCAAAAAAGTTCAAAGTCTTTCCTAACTTCACCTATCTCGTGGGAAATCATTCTCAATGAAATCAACATTGCGCGACTCGATTCACATTCCTTCGTTAGGTTTTCCACCGTACATAACATAACCCTTTGAGGTATCTCGAATACCTTATGAAAACACACTTGTTTCCTCTAGGGCCTAGTTTTCCAAACTTATTGGAAGTACTATGGACATAACTCCGCACAACCCCAAGGATGAAGATGCCCCAATTTAGGCTTCTCACCTTTCCAAAGTTCATAAGGGGTTGTGGGAACCCGACTTAGAAGGCACTCGGTTAAGTATGTAGGCGGCATTAGCGCATCCCCCCAAAACAAAATTGGGAGGTTGGCCTGTGCCATCATCGACCTAATCATTTCCAACAATGTTCGATTCCTTCGTTCTGCAACACCGTTTTGTTGTGGAGTTCTAGGAATTGTCAACTGTCGGCGTATTCCCTTTTTCTCACACAATTCTTTAAATTGATCGATAAATATTCACGGCCACGATCGGCTCTAAAAGTTTTTAAGCTTTTATCCTTTTGATTCTCAACCTCTGCGAGAAAGCGCTCAAAACACTTGAGAGCTTCATCGCGGTGAGAAATAAGGTAAACATAACCATAGCGTGTATAGTCATCGATAAAAGTGAGAAAATAGGAAGCTCCATGACGTGCCTTAACATTCATTGGTCCGCAAATGTCCGAATGGACTAACTCTAATGGGTGTGTGGCTCTTTTGCCTTACCAAAAGGCTTTCTGCAAGCTTTTCCCGCCAAACAAGATTCACACAAGGGTAGGTTGACTTTGCTGAGAGACCCCAATAGGCCTTCTCTAGCCAATCTAGTCATCCTATCTTTTCCTATATGTCCAAGTCTAGCATGCCACAACTCATAATTAGAATCATCATAAACCATGCAAGAAGAAGAATTAAGAGAAGAATTATGAGGAATCCAACAAATCTAATTTAAAGAAATTATCGACAAAGAACCATGTCCCAAAACCTCATCACCAAAACAAATATCCAAGTGATCATTACTAAAATTAAAAGAATATCCATGTCCTAGCAATTGTACTACTGATAGAAGATTATGTCGAATTCCAGGTGCATAAAGAACTTCATGAAGAGTCAATGTGCGTCCACTTCGCAATTGAAGTTGGTATGAGCCAACTCCTTTGACTTCAACAGATGAACTGTTTCCCATGAAAATTCTTTCTTGTACCAAGGAACTTTTCGATAATCTACAAATCCTTCTCGATCCTCGTCACATGTTTGGTTGAGCTGAGTCTACAATCCACACAGGAGAGAGTCACTAATAAAACATGAGAGCAAACACAACTTTGCATGGAGATAGGATAAAATGATACCTTCTTGGGCTCAGACAAGTCCGAGCAAAATGACCCAAGGCACCACAGTTGTAGCACTTCGCTTAGCAATATTCTTTTGCCTCTACGGCGTTTAGTAATCTTGTCACTTTTAGGGCCCAAATTCTGAGTCTTCTTGCCTTTAGCTTGTTTCTTGCGTTGCCCGTGTGGCTTGCGGACCCTCAAGGGAAACAAGAGCAAGATCACGAGTCGCAAAGACTTATCGCGATTCGCTTCATGACACTCACCTCAAGCTCAACATGGTGGCATACATCCGCAAAGTCTAAATGGAGTCCGTATGAGTCAAGATACGCCTCAAACCACTCCAAGAGTCGAGCTGAACGAATCACCGCTTGAACTTGCTGTTCATCGATAAGAGTAACCAAGCTTTAAGATCACGAATCATTCTGACATCTCACGAAGTTGTTCAAGAACGTTTCGCTTTCGGTCAATCTTATAGCTTTCAAACTTATAGGTCAAAGTCCTTAACTTTGTAGCGTAAGTATTCCCATAAATGCGCTTAATTTGGTCCCACATATGTTTAGCAAAGTCTTCAAACTCGCCAATCGATCATTATGCATGCTACTCAAAGATAGTAAAGCGTGCACATCGATCTTTCTTTTTCCATCAAGGAATTCCTCATTTTCGTCGGGCGACGGTCAAGTTACCCATCTCTGGTTCTACCATCACAATATCAAGGTTGTCCAGAACTTCTTGCTCGTTTAGCAAGTATGTGATTTTCCTTTGCCAAACACCATAGTTTGAGCCATCTAATTTCTCACCCTTATTAAGGTCAGCGATTACATTCTGAGAAGCCATTTCACTACAATTTGTTGCAAAAATAAGACATAAGCATATATATATATTTTTGATTAACTTTTGTTTTAAAAAATCAATTACTAAATATAATCACATCATACACGTAAGGAGGGAAAATCTGCGAGGCTCGTAATCACAACCAAAGCATGCACAACATAAAAATATTCATAAATTGATAATTTAAACAAAATAAATGTGATAGAACAGATCCATCAAGTACATATCATGCACAAAAATATTTTCACTACTGAAAATAAATTTATTAGGTCTCGCATAGTCCCAATCGCAATTTTAGAGCCCAAAACGACAATTAAATATGCTAAAAATGACTTAAAAATAGCTTAAAATTCACAAAGAATTTTAAAAAATTCCAGAACTGTCCCAAACAGCCCCAAACAGTCGCAGAATGACAAAACAGCCCCTGAATATTATTTTTATAATTTTAAAAAATCAAAAAACAGGTTTTTACACACTGAAAAATCAAAAACAAATATTTAAAGGCTGAATTGATCAAAACAGAGACCACCAATGGACTCAGACGGCCAAAACAGAGCCAGACGCGCCGGCCGTTTGCCGATCGGAGCTCTGGATCAGCCGCACGCGCCCTCACGCGCCACCTGCGCGTGTGGGCTTCATTCTGTACACTGACTGGGCGGTGACTGGGCTTTAGGGCTGACGTGGCAGACACGTGTCATGATGACGTCATGACGTCATCACAGAGGATTTTCTGGAAATGGGTCCCACTGATGACGTGGCAGGTGACGTGGCAGACACGTCATCAGTCAACGTTGACCGTTGACCAGTCAGCTGCTGACTGTACGCCTCACGCCGCTCCTCCACGCGCCTCGCCGGAGAGTGCGGGCCACGCGCCGCCTTCTGGTGGTCCGATGACCTCACGGAAAGTGGCGTTGGACTCGTCTCTCTGAGTACTACCCAATGGTGTACTTTTTACCTCGAAAAGAGTGCCACAAAAGGCACGTGTATCGAGGCCGAGAGTGGGGGTCGTTTTAGGTCGAATTTTTAACCCTAAAAATCGATTCGCGAAGGGCTAACTTCGCGAGGCCATAAAACGTTCATTTTAAGTCCAAATTAAGCATATAATATGTCGTTGGAAAGCCCTCACGGAGTACTACAAGTATAGTTCATAAAATCACGATTTTACAGAACATAAACAGGTCGAATCAGCACGCAAAGTTTCGGAAAAAACTGTTTTCAACAAAACTTGGGTTTGCGATATTTTGAAAAATACCCAACGGAATTCAACGAGAATTTAGTATGTTGTTCGCCTCGTCGTAGGGAACTCAAACATATAAATTTTTCTCAAAAATTTCAAAGTTTTACACATAAAATAATAAAACCCATTTGTTTCGTTATCGGGTAAAACTTTTAAACAAACCCAAAAACAAGAGCATGTGATTCATGGCATAACAATACGAGCAATCAAGCAATATGACTCTGATACCAATGAAGGATATATCATATCATATATCATACAAGTTCGCTAATAAAACAGTAATCACGAATTACCTCTATGCGAACTGGAGCCTTGTACGCAGCGGAAGAATTACGCTTGAGCTACGATCTTCGTATGCCAATATCCACGCAGACTGCAAGTCTCTCGTCGGATTGATATCACAGGGCACAGATATCAATACTGGTTCACACCGCAAATCCAAGCCTCTTGATGGTTAGGCTAGAGGGAGTATTTTGGTGAGATAGATTTAGGGAGAGAGGAAGAGGGCGGCTTCTCTAGGGAGACGTGTTCTCCAAAATACTGATTAGAGATTTATCCCTTTTGTTGCCCTATTTATATTATTACAAGAAACATATTTCTTGTAGGTTAAGTAATCCTAAACCCAATTGGATTAGGATTCTATTTAACCAATAAATAATATAAATATTATTTCCATGTGGGCGGGACTAAATAATCGGGCCGCAAGCCCAATTACCAACACATTTGAAGTAAATACACTCCACCACAGTGCATTAGATATGTGAAAACAAGTAGATACAACAAAAGATGTATGCTGCATTCACTGAAAGAAACAACTGTTGGTCAAACTTCCATTTTATTACGGAAAAAGAAAAATAGCCCAGAATTTCAACCACGTAATAGTAGTGTCACTGCCACAATTACATATTTTAGCAACTCCTGACAGCAGCAAGGCAGAGCTCAGGAACAAGTCATTAACAACAAAGAAACATCTATTTTCAGTACATAAATCATGCCCAATGAGAATGCTTTCATCTGAGCGGAATTTTTTTATATACCATTATAGAAATGGGTTAGTGCTTAAAAAATGCTCAATAAGCTTAAATCAGTTACAGATCCACAGAAACATAGTAGTGAATTAAGAAACCGGGATTTAAGCAGAAATGCCATTATAGAAATGGGTTAGGGTTTATGAAATGCTCAATGAGCTCAAAACACTTATCGATCGGTATATGTTTTCCAGGAAAAAAATCAAGAAGAAGCTGTCCGGGGGGCATAAGGAGGAGCAGAGAACTTCAACAACTACTACTCCAGGGATGGGGATGACGGGGACGAGGGCCGTGTATGGCGGGCACGAGGTGGAGCATGAGAAGAAAAGAATGGCGACATAAAGGACTGAGAAATACTCTTGCCCCAAAATTGTACATAAAAGATATGTTTAAAAATTGTACATTGGATTCATTTGAAAACATGTTTTAAAAGATGTACCGGCTTATAATTTTTTCTTTTTTCTTCTCTCGGGCCCCACAGAATAAGCATTTATCGGGATAGTGACCCATTTTGGAAGAAAATGAACCTGAAAAATTGGAAGAAATAACTAGCTTCCACACGCTTATAATTTAGATTAAATCTAGACCATAGGAATTTGGTAAAAAAAAATCAATCCTAACCTCTAATTAGCACTTATCAATTACACACGTGTTTTAGGATCTCTATTGTAATATAGATTATACTCCTATTTTACTTGTTAGTATGCTTTGATTTTGCTTTGTTAAATATCAAACATAAAGTCTATATGTGGGGTAAATATATAAGAAAATTTCCTATTGTTTTATACTATTAATGTATTTTTGTGACTCCTCTTTTTATTTTTTATTTTTTATTTTTTGTGTTTTCAAGGTATTCCCGAGTCCAAGGCCTAAGCATATTAGTTTCTATTGTGAAATTGTGATGTTACATGTGGATATACAGAGCATCGATTTACAAGAGCTAATAAAACGACCAAAGAGTTCATAGACTATATTGATATAATTATACTCATAAATATATTGATTTTATGAACTAGAAAAAATACTTGTGTAGATGAAAGGTGGAAGCAGTTGTACATCGACTATATTTGAACCAGTTTACATTATGAACATTATTGGACTAGAAATAGGGACGGGGTAGTTCGGTAGCAGTTATATATCATACCATCATCATTCCTTATTTTTAGTTTGATGCCTCATAACTGCCTCATTTCCCAACGGATAATTAATTTTTCCTACCATATTCATTCCATTCGGGTTATGGTTAATCGGGGATTACCCACCGGTAATTCGTCAAATTAACAATTTAGTTAAAACACTTTAAAAATTAAAAAAATACTCTGAAAAAAACTTTCAAAAACGTATTATATAATCGAGTTAATAAAACTTGATAAATGATATTATTTTAACTTATAATTTATCATAATATTGTCTATAAAAACTAAAGAGTCTAATTATGTTGTGCATGTACGCCACAACATAAATTCAACAAATATTAAAAAAAAACTTTATTAAATTAAAATAATAAAATTTTAGTTAACAATCTAACATCTAAATAATTTTATGTTTAAATTTATTCAATACCTACAAAATTGCAGGTACAAAGTATTTATTACATACATAAATAGAATCACTAATAGTTCAGAAAATCACAGAAAAATTATTTTACAAGGAAACATTCAGCATAAGTATGCAATCACAAATTCGTAATAATAAGTCATATTAGTAGTAAACATTGATGCGAATGAAAATTTCTTTGTCTATGTTTTACAATAATATATAAACTTAGTTTTAGGTCAACATTATAGAGGCATATATGGATGTCGAGAGAAAATATACAAATTTGTCTATTATATATTTAATTTCATAAATTATAGAAGAGTCATGATGCGTTGCTTAGTGCTTTAAATGAAAAATGTTTTAGGCATACATAAATTGATACATGCTTAATTGAGAAAATTATTGAATAGAATGCAATCAATTTAGCTAAAGTTTATCAATATTTTAAAACATGAGACAATGTTACTAGAATCCAATCTTTCATGATAGATGAGAAACAAAATCATTCTATAGATTGAAGTATCTATTAATTCGGACACATTTTTTTTCAAACATGTTTACCTCAAACTTGTTTGTCAACATAATATAGACTTGTGTGTGTGTGTGTGTGTGAGAGAGAGAGAGAGAGAGAGAGAGAAACAAAATTTATTGATATGTTAGTAGTGTTTGCTTGATCAATTCTTATTGATGTCTATAAATTTTTTTGATTTTTTTGATTTTTTTTTTTGCCTCCTAAGGGGGGCATGGGAAGGGATCGAACCTGAGACCTCACACTTTGTGAAGCCCCATGTCTATAAATTTTTTTGATTGATAGAAATTTCTTACTACTTTTCGGAGATGACTTTGAAGTGATAAAGAAGAGTGAGTGATTAAGTGAATTTTTTGTTTTCAATATAAAATATACTCACTAAAACACACACACACACACCCATATATATATATATATATATATATATATATATATATATATATATATAGGGCGGTTACTAGCAGTTCGGGTAACGGTTCAGGAATTGGGATGTGTAATGGGGCGGTTACTTATGATACCAAAACCTAACCATTCCCCAATTTTTCATTTCGTTTATTCCCCGTTACCCACCTCATATCCAGTCAAACCAGTTAATAACAGTTAAATTCGGTAAAGTTCAATTCGGGTATCTACGATTCGGTTTGAAATTGTCATCCATATATAGGAGTAGTTACTAAGAATACAAAGTGAAATTCTGGTCGGTCTCTTTTCCAAAGTTTCTAACCTCTCCAGTACCCCGTTATTTTTTTCAGCCGTGATAGACCATTTTTCGAAATATTATTCCAAAAATTTCATCGTCCCATTCAACAGCACCGACAACACACTTTGAATTCGAAAATAATCATTGTTGGGCAACGAAGGCGTAGAAGGAGGAAGAAAAAGGTGTACGACGGAGGAGATGGAAGAAGCAGGTGGATGACGTGGTCTGATTCTTTATGATTTTGTATTGCGGTGGAAACTGAATTAGATAATATTTTATGTATCTTGCTTCAAAAATTAATTAATCGCGGTACATAAAAGTTGATATCGCGGTGCAAGTAGACTATGCAATTAAACAATTGAACCGCTGTGCAAAAATTAATACAATAAAATTGATGAATTGTGGTGTAGTAGGACTAGACAATTAAACTATTGAACCACATTGTAAAAATTAATACAATAAAATTGATGAATCATGATGCAATTAGATTAGACAATTAAACTATTGAACCGCGGTGCAAAAAATAATGCAATAAAATTGATGAATCGCAATTCAATAGTCAATGCATCGCGATTTATTCCTGTAACACGTCTCATGTTCATTAAGGGCATCATTGTCTTTTTGACCTCAAAAGTGTTTTTTTTTTCCGATTTGAAAAAAAAACACTGGACGCAGCAATTAGAAATTTTAAAAAATGGACTAACCCGGGATTTTTCGAAAAGTTTTAGAAAGTGGACCGGCCCACAATTATTCCTAGAATATACTGTAATTGCTAACTTGGCCAATAGGCCCATTTTAGTTTTATTTGATCGTTTGTTGTGTTAGCATATTTGCCCCAAGTGAAATTTCAAAATTTTCTAATATTTTATTGTACTTTTTGCAGTGTTCTAAAACTCCCCGCCTATCTGATACGTATGCGACTGCTTGGATCGACAAATCTGTCCCAGCTATTTTGGATCAATTCTTGGCCGAATTAACCTCACCAAAACAGCCCAAGAAAACTCCCGAAACCCCTCGAAAATTATGCTCAAAAGTTAATAGAGTTTCCCTTACAATTTAAACCCCAAACCTTAACCTTAATACAGATTTTAAACAAGTTATAATATGCCCCAAACAACTAATCAGAATACACTTACCACAATACTTCCCTTATCCCGAAAGCCCTAGGAAGAATTCCCAATAGCCACGCCTTTGGAAACACACGATCTGCCCCAAAACCGTGCACACGATCCTTCCTCGAAACACACCCAAACTTTCACAGATTCAGCCCACGTTTTATTGTTCAATCTGCCCTTAATATGCCCGGAATACTCCAAGCAAACTACTCCCAAATCTGTCAACTTTCCTTGGCTGAATTCCCCAAGGACTTACAAAACAGTCCACGCCTTAACTTGATCAAGGCTGCCACAAACCAACAAGTAATAAAAACGAAAATAACATAAAAAGGATAGAAACAGGCTCACCGGCTAGATTTCACTCACCTAACGTAAATAATCCCGACGATCAATTCCCTCTTGGCTTCACTCACCTTGAGAAGAATTAATCGGTTTGAAAAAGAACAACCTTGTTCTTGAAAGAACCACTTCTTTTCTCTAAAAACCAAATCTGCTTTATTTCTTGAATTAAAGTGCCTTATAAAGGCTTACAAAAACATCCTAATTCTATAAGGAAAGTAAAATAACTTCTAGGTCCTTAAGGGACTCTAATTATCAATTAAAATAGGAAACTACCTAACTTAAATCATAGTCCTTAAAGGACTTATTCCCAAAAACGGGATTTCCTTTAATTACCCAATAAAAGACTTCCTAACCCACTAAAACAATAAAAGGAAACTAATCTATTTAGGAAATAAAATAACTAATAACTAATGGCATATTTGACTCCTAATCTAACATTCCTTGTGAAGATAGAACTCATGGTGGGCGTCCCCCTTTCCAAGAAACTAGGCCGCTCCTTCCTTGCATGTTGTGCCATGCAAGGCTCCATTGATCCGTGTCATCTTTCCACTTGTCCACTCGAGCCCAAGCTCTATCTCCCTTGTAGTCGTGCCCTAAGCACTTGAACCACTTCCACCTTGTATGCGGTTTGAACCCTTTTGACATGCCCACGGTCTTTTGGCCCTTTAATCCTCTTGTATCTCTTAATCCCCCTTCATCCCAAGGTTGCCATGTCTTCCATTTACCATGCCCATGCATTTCTTCATAGTCTCCTAGGTTGATGATGTCTTGACCCCATGCTCCCTCATCACTATCTCCGTCTAGGCCCCGCTTAGGCCCTAGGCCCCTCTCTACCGCGCGACTTTCTTAGTCGCCGCCTAATAGACCAAGTCGGTGTCTATGTCAAACCTCGCCGACCTTAATTTATTTTTGTAGCTTTGATTTTGTGGTATGCGGTGATCGGAGAAGGAAGGGGGGGGGCGAATTGGAGAATGAAGGGAGAGTGGTAATGGTGATGCAAAGAGGGAGGTAATGGGGGGCGAACTAGAGTAATATCTTTTTTTTGTTTTTAGCTCTAAACTTGGCTGGTTTATTGTTTTGGGGTTGTTGAGAACTGGGATTAATGGTAGGTTTGTATATTTTTGTTTCATTTTACAAATATAGACAAGTGTTTGATAAAATGACAAACATAAAAAAAAAAAATTTAATTTGTATTAAATGTGTTTGATCTTTGATGTAAATTATCAAAAAAATGGTAATTATGCATTAATTCTAGGCCCCGATTACGCTCCGACTAGTCCCCTAGGCGCTAGACCTAGTGTGCCGCCTAGTGGCCGCCTAACGATTTTTAGAACCTTGCTTTTCTGGATAAATTCGGGACAACTCACTTTCATAAGTTTTCAACCATTTGTACGCTACATTTTGTAACCGAAAAAGTCACTTTTGGGCTCGAAAAAACCACGATACCCTTAATAAACATAAGGTGTGCTATCGATTACTTATTTAGCATGCACCGTGATGCATCAAATTTATTTATCTAATCCAATTTATACATCGTGCTACATCAATTATGCACCGCGATACATCAATTTTAGTTACCTAATCCAATTTATTCATCACGCCGCAACAAAGTCAAGTAACCAATTAATGCATCGCGCTGAAAATATTGATGCATCACGATGTAAATTATAATGAACTAGACTTTCATGTCTGTTATTTCCTGAACACAATCAACAAATGATTCAAATTGATGTATTTTTCCTACATCCCAAATCAAAATTGATACATCACGATTGACAAATGATGCAATGTGATTCAAAATTAATGCATTCAATTTGAAAAAAGGGTGTCCAGCAATGGACAAATTTCCGTTAGGGCATTTCATCAAAAAGTTTATATGCATGAAAGCACAACACTCAAACTGAATCTATTTTGAATCAAACACACAAACATAATGAAGATCGATAGATAAAGAAGAAAAAGAATAAGACTTCTATTTGAGAATTTCATCAAATAGTTTATATACATGGCAACACAACATCCAAACTGAATCTATTTTTAATCAAACCCGCAAACATAATAAAGAAGAAGAATAAGACACTTGTAAAACTGATGAAGAGAAAAGAGAGTAGGAAGTTATGGTGATGGTTAATCAAATTCAAGGTGAAACACACACTTATTCTTCACTATCCAACCTCCCATGCTCTTTCCTTAAATTTTACGGTTAAAGAAAATCACGAGAATATAAGGGTTATAAACTTGAGAAAATGAACCTTCTTACAATTTCTCCTACTTTTTCGAAATAGTTCTCGAATTGCAAGTCATATTCATTCTCTATAATTACGGACTCCCAATCTCCTATCTCCTTTACCGGCGCCCAGCCCATGATGTAAACTGCTCCCTATTATTTAAGGTTGTCCATTAACCTAATGGACTCTGCACGCTACCCCCACAAGGAGAAATCGGTCCATCTGTTCATTGACCCATCAAGCTTAGCCCATGGATAACATTTTCCCTTTTACAAAGTTTTTAAATCAAAAAGTCCATCGTTCTTTTTTTTTTCAACTGCAAAAAATCACTTTTTAAAATATTGTTCTGAAAATATCAACGTTTCGCAACGAAATGGGGATCGACCTCTCTACCGACAAAAATTACCCTTTCTTCTTCTCCCTTTTTCTTCATTTCGATGGATCTCTGGTTATGCAATCAAATGAGAGCAAAAATTCATGTAGGATGAAGAATATATAATACATAGTACAAGAAGGAACGTGCATAAGAGGAGTATGGGTTTATTCAATTGGACTTTGTAGCTAGCATGAGTCGTTCTCCTTTACACAGATTCCTAGAATGGGTCATTCTCTTTTACACAAATTCCTACACCAATTACTCCTACAAATATCCGAACCATCAGAGTCTATTGATTTGAGCTGCAATATGTCCTGAGAAGGGAAGAAGGAGAGCAACGACAGAAAATAGAATAGGTAGAAATCGCAGTTCATAATTTTTGAATCGCGCTTTATAATTTTTTGATTTTTGAATTGAGGTTAATAAATTTTTTTTTATTTTTTAATCGCAGTTTATACATTTTTTATTCTTGAATCGCGGTTTATTATTTTTTGAATCGTGGTGCATTTTCAAATATTTTGAACCGTGGTGTATTTATGTCCCATCCCTTTTGTACATAACTCATCAAACTATCTAGGATTTTTCAACATCTTTGTAATTAGGTCTCACTAGCACACATATCCAAAACAAACTTGTCTTTTTGATCCCCTTTAGACTTCACATGGAAAATGCAAGCTTACCCATCTTTTTCATTAAATTGGGATGTGCGCCGGAGGTCCTTCAGCTGCAGACTTTTTTGAATCAAAGCGCATATAGTTTTGAATCGCAGTTCAATTTTTTTTGAACCGCGGTGGATTTTCAAAAATTTTGAATCGTGGTGCATAAATTATTTGAACCGCGGTGCACAAATTTTGAATCGCGGTGCATTTTTGTAGCTACCTTAGGCTCATTAAGGGTATCACAGTCTTTTCGTCACTAAAAGTATCATTTTTCAGTTGAAAATAAAAAGTGCGTACTGTAGCGGTTAAATACTTTAGAAAGTGGACCGGCCCTCAATTTCTTCTAACATTTACTGTAATACCCCAATCGCACATCGGGTAGATGTGAGACTTGTGTGTGATTTATAAGGTAGTCATGCGCTACTACTGGATGTCAACATCATCCATAGACTTTTGGGTCGACTTGTGATGGGCCTGATGACCCAAGGTGTTGCGTGCTCAGTGGGTCAGTGTGTGGGCTACATGTAGCGGATCGGACTTTCAGGCTTGGATAGTTACAAATGGTATCAGAACGGGTCCCGGTCGAAAATGTAGGAACAAAAGTGTTATGCAGGCCAAAGTGCTACACCACAGAAGGTGGGAGCCACCTTTTGATCCCCGTGCTAGCCACCTCTTGAATCTTGCATCGCCCGGGGTACGATTCAGCTTTGACGAGGACCCCAAGGATTTAAGTGGGGGAGATTGTAATACCCCAATCTCATATCAGATACATGTGTGCCTTGTGTGTGATTTATAAGATAGTCATACGCTATTACTAGGCATCAACATCATCTATGGATTTTTGGGTCGACTTGTGGTGGGTCTGATGACCCAAATGCTGCGTGCCTATGTGCTCAGTGGGCCAATATGTGGGTTACACATAGCGAATCGGGTTTTCAGGCTTGTGTTGTTACATTTACACTTAACTAGAGGCTAGAGCAGACAATTTTTAGTTATGTTCATTTGTCCGCTCAGACCGCACACTAGAAAATTAGATATAAACAAACTTGACATTTCAAATTAACATATCAATATGAGACCGTTAAAAATAGTGAGCTAAATAGACGCCCAAATGAGCACCCATCAAAAATCTCGCTAGCGTATTTGTTAATATCTCGCTGCCGCGTTTCCTTTCCTGTCTTGCTGCCACTGCTCGTGTAATTTTTGACCATATTATAATTTGAAACTTTGCTTCTTGAATTTGAATTCTTCCAATCTTTCAGTGACTTTTATATTTTTTTAATTTTAATATGTTCAAGTATGTCATGGTGTTCAGTTCACATATATGTAGTTTTTACTTTTTAGTTCGAATCTCTCGAATCTTGACTAGGGGAGGATCAGGGTCGTTCCTGAACTTTTGGGGGTCAAGGGCAAAAATGATAAAATAGGCCCCTATAGATATAAAAAATAAAATTTTGAAATAAATAAATTTTCAATTTTTCATTGTTCAAAGTATTCAATTGGTATAACATCTACGAGCATATTAATATATAAGTATATGAAATAATTATGTAAAATGACTTTGTTTGCATATTCCGGTACACTAGTTATTTTATATCTTGATTTAATAATTTTCTTATATATTAAAATATACAAAATGTCTATAAAGCATATCTATAGGATATTTCAGATTTATTCACTCTTGTAAGATCTTTCTCAACTATATCATCAAATTATATCACCTTCTCTTATTTTTTGGCTCATTCGTTACATGTTCATTTGGTTTTTTTGTTGATTATTTGAGTATTGTAATCCATTAATCCATATTCTAAGATATTTAGGTTTTTTTTTTTGTTGATTAGGCGTGTCATTTTATTATTAATGAGCTACTAAAAATGTCATTTTTTTAAAAAAGTTTGACTTTCAAGCGGTAACTCTTTACCCGGAACGGAGGGAGGAAGTATGTAATACTTGATACTTCACAACTGAAAAATAAAATAAATTTGAGCCATGATATTACGAGCTAGAGTTCGTGATATTATTAAAACGACTCTAACACTAAAGCTTGTGTTAATATCACAAGCTCTAGCTCGTAATATCATTTGTCAATAAATTTTACACAACTTTCAAAAGAGTTCAAAAGTAAATGAAATTAACATAACTTTCAAAGAGTCGAACACAAGCCCTCTCAACCAAATCAAAAAACCTCATCCAATGGGTCACTAAATCATATATGAAATTGAAGTGACAGTATAATATTTATATCAATATATGATCTTAAAAATTGGAGGCTCGCCCCTCGACTACCCTCGTGGCCGGCCAGGGAGGATTAATATCTTATCGTTTCCATTTTCAAATATATTTTATTTAAAAAGGAAGAAGAAAATAGTTATGATTTCATCTATAATTTTCTTAAAATATATTCTCTTCATTCTAGGTAAAGAGTCTACTATTCTATCTTGAGATGTTTTACTTAAAGAGTTCACTTAAAAAACTTAAGTCATAAAGTGTTATTTTATTACTAATGGACTACTAAAATTGTTATTTTCTTAAAAAGTTTGACTTTCATATAAGGACTATTTGCTCAAAACGAAGGGAGTGATAATTTTTTTAAATGTTTTTTTAATAATTTTTGTATTTATTTGATAATTGTATGTTAATAAGTAAATTGGGACACATGGACGCTCATGCCTATTTACTACCCATCCATATATGCCTATGTTATTAAATGAGCACTTACTCGCCCGTCCATTTGAGCTCATTGCCCATATAGGCATACCCATACCCGCTCATTTGTTACCTCTACTTTTAACTAATGAGAAATTCAGGTGGGCTCATTTTGAAAAGTTTTCAACCATTTTATACCTCCATGTATTTTCAAAACCAAAAAAATGCATGTCATGCATAAATGTGATGTGAACTCAATCAAGATCGAATCGAAGAAGTTCCAACAAGCTAGAATGTAGAATGAATTCAGTAACTAAGGAAAGGATATGATGAGCCTCCCTCGATCCGCTATTCGTGATTGAATAGGAACCTTGGTGTGTAAGCGAAACCTATTGGACACAATTGCCTAAGAACCTCGTTTACGGTACACCGCAAGCTCGCGACTCTTCAAGCTTGGTAAGTTTAATTAAGTGTTTGGAGAATTGTACTCTCAAGAACCTTACAAACTCACAATATTCTCTCAAATGGATGATGAAATATACTTCAATACTTTATATTTTGAATGCTGAATTACAATTCTGATCATGTCTATTTATAAGCTAATGTGGTGGAGAATAGAATGTTCATATGATATCACCGTTGATGTAGGCGATAAGCTAGTCCACCTATAATATAAGTTTTACTAGCTATCATGATAAGTTATCAAAGACTCTTGAGTTCACCAAGTTCATGAATAACCAAGATTGATGCACCATCATTATCTTCTGTGGAATTTTCTAGAATAGTTGAGAAAATTCGGATGTCTCTTTTGTTGATTTTGAAAAGGCTGATTTTGAGTTTTGTTTTGGGCTCAAAATGTATTCTTTTGTTGGGCTAGGATACTATTAACATGAGTCTTGCTTTTGCACTTCAATTGGACCTTATTCATTACGTTTTTGAGCTGATCCAAAGTAACAAACTGTTTGGAATTGAGGTCTTATGTTGACACTCCAATAAGCAAACGGGTCTTATTTATTGGTCTTGAACATCTTTGTTTGTTGTCTTGCTTTTGATCTCTTCCACAAGAGTCATTAAGACCTCTTAAACCTTTTTAGCTTGGGCTCTAATAAGGCGTCCTCCATTTTTGCTCAACGGGTCACGTGCGCATCTCTTCCATGAGCATCTAGTCCTAAGCCTTGTCCCTCACCAAAATGTGTGCATCGTCTCATATCAATCGATACATCGTCTTATCAAATGATACATTGTGATGTATCAAAGGTGTTTTTTCCAGTTTCGAAAATATATTGGGGTACCGTAAAATAGTACTCTTTTCGTTTTTAAAATATTATCTATTTTGACTCACATACTGTTTAAGAAAAAGTGATTGACTGTATTATAAATATATGTGAAACATATTATTTCTTTTAATGTCATTGAGTATGTAGCCATAATTAAAGTAGGTAGAAAAAGTAAATGTAAAGTGGTAAAAATGTTTTTTTAAGAGAAAGTTTTAAAAAGGAACAATTATTTTAAAATGGATGAAAAAAAAAAAAGTGGACGATAATTTGAAAATGGAGAGAGTAATATTTTAAAAGTTAGACTGACTCACAAATTTTCACTTTAACAAATTCACCTTCCACGAAAAAAACAAAACTTACGAGCTTTTGTACCAAGTGGCCACTAAATGAGGGAAGTTTTGAAAATACACATTTTTTTTTCATATGTTATTAACCTCATATACTTGTTGAAGTTCCCCCGCAATAATTTTGTAAGAAAAGACAATTGGCATATGTGTGTGTTTGTATGTACATATTGTTGGGAAATTATTAAATCTGAATGAATTCTCTAAGACACGAAAATAAATTCACTGTTTTTAAAGAGATGTTTTCAGCCTTCTAATAGGAACTGCGAATCACAAAAAGATTTGAACGAAAGATCTTTTTTAAGATAGAATGGAGTTGTGTTTGATTCAAAATGTGATATTTGAATCAAACCCAAAGCACTCTTCTTTTCTTGGAAATCTAATGATGCTCGAACGATAACCCTTTTGTTATTGTATTTTGTATTTGATTGTTCAAACCTTTTATAGTAGGAGTTGGGATCTCTTTGAAACTATCAGTCCTTTCGAAAATACATTACCCTTTGCGAAAAGACATCATTTTCATTTGAATTTCAATCGATGGAGGGGACTGATTAAGGTGGCAAAATGAGTGTTGTGGATAAATGAGTGTTAGACTATTATCATATGGTTAGCCTAACACCCATTTATCTATAACACTTATTTTACCACCGCTAGGACTGATGATGCTCGAGCGATAACCAGTTTCCTTTCCAAGCATACTTTGTTTGGTGAACAATTATGATTTAACACAATAACAAGTATATATATATATATATATATATATATATATATACACACACGTGTGTGTTTTCACAAACAATGGAGCTCAGTTTTCTTTTCAAAATGGAGGCCAAACTAATAAAATGTGAAAGGTATCAGGGACCATGTCCACTAGGTTGTCTTATACAAGGAGAGATAATGATGCTGTTATCTGCATTTGTGTGTGTGTGTGGGGAGGCATGCATGAATTGAATGAACAAACATTATTCTGATGATATGTACTGTTCTCAACCGAATCATTCCAAGCATGCCAAGCTACTCATAAAATCCTGCTTTTAACATTTAATCAAAGCACTATATATTGTATAAGGTAGCTACCAGTGGTAAATTCAAAAAAAATATTTTAACGTGGTCACAAATTTTAATTATTGTATTAAAAAAAGAGCGAGGTCTCTTGCCCCCTCACCCTAACGATGTTTGATCCTTAAATTTATAAACAAAGTCTCGAAAGAGTATTCTGATCAATTGAGCTAATTCTGGATATTTATCTTAAGAAAAACGAATATGAGTACGAACATGGTGGAGAAAAAAGAAGAAATTAAAGTGAGAAGAAACAAGAAAGAAAAGAAAAAAGTAAAAGAAAGGTTAAATAAATGGTGTTTGTCTCCCATTGATTGCTAGAATGGGATCTTGTAATAAGCTTTAAGGCTTTCTCTTGTACCAATATAAAGAAATCATCATCAACTCCATTGTGAGGTCAAAGAAGAAGAAGAGAAACTCAAAAGAAGAAAGGACATGAAGAAAAGAACATTCTATAGGGACAATTGAAGATGACTGAGTCGCTAAAAGCATTTTATCCCATTTGGCTTACTTCAATATTCCTTCCCACTTTTTGTCCCCTTAACAAATCTAAAAAGTTGGGTGAAATTAATTTTCTCATTAATGGTGAATAAACTAAATAAATTATTACTATTTTCATTAATAAATGTTGAAAAAAATTCAAATTAATGAATCAAATACTTGAATTAGGTTAGAGATAACTTGGTTATGTAAATTACAAAATTACTTTAATGCCCTTACCATTAATGATTAAATTTATGGAAAAATTACCAAAAAGTCCCACCAAAAAAAATTTCATATCCAAAAAGTCTCAACGTTAAATTTTTAGTACCCAAAAGTCCAAAACTTAATGTTTATGATAATATAGTTAGGGTATGAGATTTTATTTGAAAATAAACTTATATTTAACTTCGATAATGTTAATGATTTAGTGTTCGTTTGCTGCAGCTTATTTGGAGTGGCTTTTGAAAAGTCATATTTGTAGTGTTTGTTTCAGCTTATAAGCCAAAAGTTAATAAGTAAGGTTCAACACCCTTTATGCATTGAAAAGGTAAAGCCAAAAAGCCAAAATTTTAAGTTTTTTTAGTTTTTTTTTTAAACATGAAGAAAACTATTCATTAATAAATATTTGATTATCTTCATTTCATCCCTTTATGAAATATACCTAAAAATATGAATACTAATTTTCAAGTTTTTTTTAAACAAATAATTATAACAACTCGTAAGCAGCTTTTCAACAGTTGTATCAAACAGTCTATCATACAATCAGCCACAAGTCATTCAACCACTAATTTAAGCTATCAGCCATAAGTCATAAGTTATCAGCCACAACAAACGAGCCCTTAGTACTTTAGATATAATAATTATTATTATTATTATTAACAACCAAAATAATAATAATAATAATAATAATAATAATAATAATAATAATAATAATAACAGAACAACAACAAATAACTATACTATTAATAATAACAATAGACAAAAAAATTGCTATAATAATAATAATAATGAATGACTTTAAGATATTTTTGGTAGTATTTCATTGTAATAATGTTGATGAAGACAATGATCATAATGTTATTGTTATAATAACATTATTCTTATTTTTATAACATTAATAATGATCATAATAACATTAAATGTAATTCTTATTATACTTTTTTTAATATAAAACATTTATAATTAAACTACAAAAATTAATTATAATTTTAATTTTTTAAATGTTTCGTGTAAATAACAAATACTTTGTTATAAACAAATACTTCTTAAAATATTTAATAAAAAAAAACAAACTTTTTTGAAAATGGGAAAAAACAAAAACTAATTTTGGAAAAGAAAAAAAAATAGCTTAGAATAGAAAAAGAAAAAAAATGAAAGATTACAAAAAAAAAAAGATAGAAAAGAAAAATGAGAGAGAGAGATAGAGTGGGGGCGGGGAGTAGGCGTGATAGGAACAAGGAGGGGGGACAAGGTTGCAGGGATGGCAGGGGGTGGGGCTGCACACAAGGGAGTTCTTAACGAATTTTTTCACGCGTGTACAGAACGCGCCGTTTTCATTGGCCGGTGGCTCTCATGGGGACATTGTAGAGTGGGCTTGGAAATTTTTTTCTGGGGAAAATTCTGATCCATCTTTTTTCTAAGTTTCTCACCCTAAAAATCCATCTTTTTTTTTTCCATTGCAAAAGATCAATTTTTAAAATATTTGTTTCAAAAATATTATCGTCTTTTTTAACATCTTTGATAATACATTTTTAATTCAAAAATCACAATTGTACGCAATGAAACAGGGATCAACATGCCTAATCAGGTCGCGGGTGTTGAGGTGGCAGCACTCTTTCGTTGGGGTTCTCAGAAGCAACGCCCCCGAAAGTTTGATTCATGTAAAAATTGATTGTACCGCGATTCAAAAGTTTGATTAATGTAAAATTGTTATACTATGATATATTTGTATTTTATATTGTAATTTATTGAAATTTAATTACTTTCTTGTACTTTAACAACCTTTTCAAAAGTTGTATAGCGATTTAGAAATCTTTGCACCACGATTTACAAATTCAAAAGTTTTGTATTAAGGCTTCACAAATTTAAAAAACTAGCATAGCTTTGCACCACGATTATTTTCTTAAAAATGTTACACCGCGATATGTTTAATTTATTAAAAATTAATTAATTTTTTTCACTTTAACAACTTTTTTCAAAAGTTGCATCGCGATTCAGAAATTTTTGTACCGTAATTCACAAATTCGAAAGTTAGCATAATTTTATACCGCGATTTACAAATTCAAAAAACTAATATAGTTTTGCACCGCAATTCTTTTCTTAAAATTGTTGCACAACGATATATTTACACTTTATATTGTAATTTATTAAAAATTAATTAATTTTTTTACACTTTAACAACATTTTCAAAAATTGTACCACGATTCAAAAATCTTTGCACCACGATTCACAAATTCAAAAGTTAGCATAGTTTTGTATCGCGATTCACAAATTTAGAAAATTAGCATAGTTTTACACCACAATTTTTTTTTCTTAAAATTATTACATCATGATATATTTACATTTTATATTGTAATTTATTAGAAATTAATTAATTTTTTGTCCTTAATGCCATTGGTAAACTTTGGGGACGGTCGTCCCTACCCTATCATAGGTTTTTCTCTCCCGTTATTAATATGTGGAAAAAAGAGTAATAACACATGTGAATGATAAAAAATAAAAAAAAAACTATCAAGATTGAAAACATAATTTTGATAGTAGATTCTTTAAATACTATTCCATTCGTTTTCAAATTATCATTTTTTTTCTTTTTTATCCGCTCTTAAATAATTATTATCTTTCAACATTTTTTTAAGGAAAATACTTTTATAATTTTACCTTTATTTTTTTTTACATATTTTAATTATGGTCACATATTCAAGGATATTAAAGAAAACTAAACATTTCATAAATATTTATAATACAATTAATTTTTTTAAAACGATGTATCGGATCAAAAAAGATAATATTTTAAAAACAGAATTAGTATATTTTAAAATAAAATAAAGAACTCTTTACGTAAAACAAATAAAGTATTATTTTCGAAAGTAAACCCGTTAAGTGGATTCAAAATCGATTGTAGATTGTTTGACCGAGATGAAGGGATTACCATCATAAACTATGAAAATATAGTATATTCCTTACTAGAGGTGGCAATTCGTGTTATCGTGTCGTGTTCGTATTTCATTATCGTGTTTTCATATTATCTATCTTATTTGATCATAAATATAGCAATAAATATTATTTTGAATATATTAACAATTTTGTGTCTTTCGTGTCGTGTTTCGTGTTGTGTCGTGTCGTGCTCGGCTTATCGTGTCATTTGTCTCTGTAATCGTGTTTTATAATCGTGTCGCTTGATTTCATTATCGTGTGTACTATCACACCCCTATTCCTTACATCCCAAGATAAGCAAATTAAAAAAAAAAAAACAAAGATTCCAAAAATAATCATCTATCCTTTTATGAGTTTAATTATTTCACATTTGCACCTTCAAGTTCTTGCGTGAATTTGCATTATAGTATACGTACTAAAAATCAAAACATGAATGTAAATAAAAAGTTAATTTGTTTTTAAATTTTTTTATTAAGAAAAACACTTTATTTAAAACGACGAGAAATTGAGTTTGGTTTCCTTTGTTAAACTCAATTCAAAAAATCAGAAAACAAGTGAGCCGACCCTGAGTACGAAGCTGAGTTAGAACTTAGAAGTTAGAACCACCTCGAAGTCTTGAACTGTGGAAAGCATAGACATTGGTCAAAGTTGAGGATTGACTTTTGCCATTTGTAACCCTAGACATGACTCAAAGTGAATCATGATTGGGTGCCAGGTGGCATACGGTGGGTCTTATACTCTTGTTCAATTAGTAATTGGGAAAATATGGGGGACAAAAAGATTAGGCATGTTTCATGTGGAAGAGCCCTTTCAAGCAAATTATTGTTTGCTTTTCGGCTGTGATTACTTGTGGGTCCCAAGGTTATCGTGTCTACGAGTATCAACAATTATATATATTCTTATACAACTTCTTAACTGGGTTTCACTGTTACATACACATTTTTATCTTCTTACACACTTAAAAATAAATCTTCTCATTATATAATCTTTTTACACAACTTCTTACACAAAAAAATATTAATTTAACACCATCTAATAAAAACAACACCCTCCCCTCCCCTCCCCACCCCCACACACACAACCCACAAAGTGGGTGGCTATCACCCTCACTCTCTCTCCTCCCCAAGCTTCTTAATTAGGAAGTTGCTTTTATTCTCTTTCCTAGTTGGCTAATAAGAAGCCAACAATGATAGGTGATTTTTTAACTTCTTAATTAGAAGTTGCTAAAAATATCGGCATAAATCCAAATTTTCTTCCATAGTTTCATCAAATCCCAGTTTACTACTCATATTAAGATTTATCTCATTTTAACATTTAATGTTGTTATTTGTCTCATTTAACCCTCTTCCGTCTTTTATCGTTTGAAACTCGACGTTAAATCACACGTGGTCTTCACGGTGGGGTTTTTTCGTCTTTTCTCATCTAGCTTAACTGGAGGAAACAAAAGAGGAGGGAAACCCAACTAAGGGTTTAGTCTTAATACGCTATCTTCAAACAAGGGAAAAACCTAAGTTTTTTTTTCGTGCAAGTAAATTGGGGACGATTGAGAAGAAAAACGTAAATTAGGTTAGGGTTTATTGTTAAACACGAATTGGGATTAGGGTTTGAGACACGAGTGTTGAGTGTGATTGAAGGGAGTGATGACGAGACCTAATAAGGTTCAATTGCAATATTAGAGAAATGTTTTAAACGGAGATTCTCATGTGTTTAATTGTAAGTTTTCTAATTAATTTCTTCTTTGTGTGTGTAGGCCTTTACAGGGATATGTGATTTATTTGTTTTAAATTTTTTGTTCATTTTTTAATGTAGGCCTTTTTGTATATGAATTTACAGGGATATGTGACTGATTTGCTTTAAAATTTTTGTTCATTTTTTAATGTAGACCATTTTGTATATGAATAAAGTAAATGCATGTCGCCATGGGTTAAATTGTTGTTTAGTGAATAATTTGTTGCTATTTGTATGCACACAAAAAAAAAGATTATTTGATTAAAATGAAAATGGCCCCCCATTGTGGGATATGTGGGACAATGTGCTTGGTATATGTAAAAATGATCCCTGTCCTTTTTTGACCTTATACAATGTTTGCATGTGAAGTAATTGGAAGATTGTAATTTAATGTTTTTTTTCCTGTTTCCTTCCTTTGTTTGTGTGTTTTGCAAAATTCAGCTAAAGACTAGTTTGCAGCTAGAATTCATCATGGGGGTGAGTTTGTTTACCATCCTAAAACTGTCTATTTAGGTGGTGAAGTAGAAACTATGACAAGAATAGATAAGGATAGAGTGTCAACGACAATGCTGAATAAGTTTTACAAGGGATTGGGTATAATGACTATTGTAGCTACTATTATATCTTACCCGGTAGTGAATGGATACGGGATTAGTGCTAATGTCTCCGATAAGGCAATGACTGAAATGATAAAACGTATTGATCCTAACAATAGGATAATTGATATATATTGTAAGTATAATGAGGACTATCAGGGTGTTAGAGAAGACAATGAGAGTGTTAATGCTCTAAATGTTGATTGTGAGGAGGAAGACAAAGAGGATGACAATAACTCAGTATATAATGATAGAGCATATGGGGATACTGATATAAAGTTGATGATAAAGGGTGGAGCCTAAATGAGAGTGAGGATGAGGATGAGGGGGAAGTAGATAATGAAAAAGTAACTGGAAAGGGAAAGGGAAAGGTAAGACAAGAAACTGGAGAGGGAAAGTTAGCACAAGACAAAGGAAAGGGAAAGGTAATGCTGGATGACTTGCATTTGTTAGATGGCCTTAATGACTTTGATGTTGACCCAGAACAGGAAGGAGATCAGGATAAATCTAATGAGTTTGAAAGCCTTGATGGTTCAAATTTTGAGGAAGAGGACCCTAGACAAGTAATGGGCAGGAAAGATACTCCCAAGTTCAAGAGATTCAACCCAGTAACAGACATGAAAAACCCTAAGTTTGAGTTGGGAATGGAATTTACAAACCATAATGAATTTTAAAATGTTGTCAGGAGTTATGCAGTCAAAAATTAGGAAGGGAATCAAATTTGTAAAGAATGATAGAGTGAAGGTAAGTGTCAAGTGTAAGGAGGGTTGTCCTTGTGTAGACACCCCAATTTCGTACCTCTAGTATGTAACATTGACACACGATATCAAGACCTGTTGAAACTTAACAAATGTCAAGTTACAAGATTCAAAAATGCAAAAGACAAAGCAGGATGCGTAAAACAGTAAAATGCAGGGGCCAGAGTGTCCAAAAGGAGGCAAAGAAAGGAAGCTAGGCGCTGCCACATAGAGAAGCAGGCGCGACGCCCAAAGACCGTGGTGTCGGCGCCCAAGTCCCAAATAGTGCAATCCGTCTTAACGCATTGCACAAGCCTTCAAGCGCGCGGTACAAGTTGGTGAAGCATAAGATGAAAATCAGAGAGGTGTCCCTCATCTTGCCTATAAATAGATGAGCCCGGCTTCAGGAATTCACACACATTTTCACACACACATAGAGAAAACGTTGTGCGTTTATTTTACAGTGGCGCGATCGTGAGAATAGTGAGTTCCCCCTCCTATAAAGCCTTGAAGCTCCGCCAAATCTCCTCCAAACACAAAACCAACCGGTCAAAGTGAGCCTTAGCCCTCAGCTAGGTTTCCACCCTATTTCCCAGTCCAAAAATCTCAAAAAGAGCAGTTGCTCTGCCCGAGTCCAAAGGCCAAATCCGCCAGAAGCAAGCAGTTGCTCTGCCCAATTTTCGCCAGCAGCAAGCAAACAACAGCAAAAAAGCAAGCAGTTGCTCCGCCCATTTGACGGTGCCCAAAAGCAACTTTCGGAAGCAGTTATTCTGCCAGAACCACAGCAACAGCAAAAAGACTCCTTCTCCCGGAAGGATATAGCGAGCACACCAACGCTCTTAAAGGTGAGCCTTTAAGGGTTTATTTATAAAAAAAACCATTTTCATCCGGCCCAATGTAAAAATATAAGCTGTTATGCTGCCCGGATCTATTTAGAAAATAACATTAAAAAGAGTCATTATTATGACCAAATATTTTTAAATGTCTTTGTAATTATTGGAAGGAGATGGCTACAAGTCTGTAAATAATGTGGACTCAGATATATTTGCTTTTAATGCTTTATTTATTTGCACGAAAAATATAATAAAAGCATACTTTAGCCAAAAACTGTTTTGAGACCGAAAGGACGAGTTGGGTGCCTAACACCTTCCAAACTCGTGTCACACCCCGGAGATCGTGATTACACGTCTCACGAGAGGTGAAGAACAAAACCGATCACAAATCTAAAGCGAAATTCAAATCCAGGGAAATGTTCCTGTCAAAGCAGACCAAAATACCATATATATATACCACTGTGTACGAGTACATCAGAGCAAACTAACCTCTGGATACCAAGTAACTCAAAGAGTCTGATGACAACCCAAATATTCAAGCCTCTAAAACTTTTATACAATAAACTATACAAATCAACAAAAAAATATAATGTCCAAAGGTGAGCTGACCCATGCAACACTATAAAACTTCTAACTGCAAACCCGAACCAGACACCAAACTTCCCTCTAACTATCACCTGGAAGGAAGAAAAGAGAAAGGGTGAGCACAAATTGCCCGAAGGAACACGCCAACATTAAAGGATGTGACAGTGTATCGAAACTGCATCGAAGTGATTTAATCAATCTGATAACAAATAGCTATAAAACAAAGTCAAAAGCTACGAAACAAAGTCAAACAATTATATCTCTCTATCGAAGAGTGGATGAACAATAACGATAAACAATGATGTCAAATCCAATTCCATAACACTTGAGCCGGCAAAATGCTCATACACGCAAAACAAATGACTCAAACATCAAAGTGTCACTGCAGATGCCACTTTGACCAAGAGCGCAATAACAATACCAACAACCGGTGATGGAGCGGTCAACTTGTGGCGCTATCAAATCGTAACATAGTAACAACTCAAAGTGTATATGGCGGAGTAACAAAACAAATACGAATAATCGATTCGAATGAAGTGATCAACGAATAAGCGATAATAAGCTCAAATCCAAACTTGGTAAGAACAATATCTTTCAAAGGTTTGAATAACAAGAATCGAATGGTAACTAGGTTGATAAGAACCCTTACCTCAAGTCCGTGACAATCCAAACACCCATCTAGCTAACTTCGCTTCCATCTAAGCATATAGCACAATAAAGCGATCTAAGAACCAACTTCGATTACCATATTTCTAGCAATGAGCATTAATTATTATCACTACCATTACAATCTGTGATTATCAATCATAACTCAAAATACACGCACAAACTGATTCTAAAACTAATTCCATTCAATAGTACTCTGAAAAATAATCAATTTAGGCTTTTGAATCACTTAATTCGATTTAAAATGAGTAAGTTATATCCATTCCAAGTTTGTAATATTTTCTTTAAAATTCACATAACCAAACCGAGAATTAATAACTATAAGGCAAGATTTCTATCAAAAACTAAACTATAGGGACTAAATTACAATTTCCGAAATTAAACATCTTCAATACCAAACTCAAGCTAAAGTACGCTCAATTCAGCAATTCATTTTCTTAGTTTCTTTATTCTTTCTTTTCTTCTTTTCCCTTCCCATTAAATGTATATATCATTAAACCCTTAGCATATACCAACACACATGCAACCTAACACATATGCACCAATCTTTCGGATTTTCCATATAATTAACTTATATTAACCAATTTTATGAAATTAAGACAAACCCAGTTGAACTGTATCCACCGACTAGTATCACTAAATTATATCGAATAATTAATTTTTCAACCGAATAGTTCGAAACAGTAGTTTTTCAAGAAAACACATTAATTATTAACATGGAACAATTCAAAGTCAAAGCAATACCGAAGGTATTCCAATAACAATAAACATACTTCAATAATAAAAGTACATATTAAATATGAATATTATAGGGATAATTACGTGATTAAAATAACACAAAATCAGTACATACAAAGTCTCTTTTACCTCAAAATAAGATAATTCCACCGATAAAAATCGTGAGAACATACCACAACGAATCTCGAGTCAAACCGCAACTATGACGGAAACAAAATAATTAAACTCGGCTCAAAATCAAAAACCCATCACAAATAAACGGTACGGTCCACGTATTCCCTCTTTCTTCTCTACTCTCTCTCTCTCTGCTCACGGCTAGGGAGGAAAAGAAATGAAGGCAACATATATTAACCCACCCATGTTGGTCCACAAAGGATGAAGAAATGCTTATACAACTGACTAGGTGGGTGAGTCACGACCCAAAGCCCAGGTGGCAAAATCCCTTGGAAGGCACCGAACTAAGGAAGTAATCAGCTAAGAAGGAACCTTCAAGATAGAAACCAAAACTCATGGTGGGTCCTTCAAAATAGAAAATAATAATAATATACCCATGAAATATCTCTTCCTTCCGCCGTGCATGTAAAAACAATGCTGCTTTCCTTCCCTTTTTTTTAAAATAATTTTAATACTAATACTAACATAATATATGTTCTAGTACTTTAATTTAACATAAATAATGTATATATACATATTTTAAAAACAAGTTAATAAATTATTACTTTCAGTCAAACGTATTAAAAGTAGTGTCAAATATGTTTACTATTTACTAGCCCAAAGACAAAATTATAAATATTATATTTTATAATCAAATTATTAACACAATATAAAATGACTATTAATTAATTACCCACACAACTCATTAAGTAATACAAGCTAATGACTATCAATTGAAGTCGATATTATATACATTTATTATAATACTAATGGACAACGGACAATTTTGTCTAACTTATTAATAATTTAGCATGATACTATACTAACATAAACAACCTGAAAATCACATTTTAATTTAGTGTTCAAAACTATTGTACACATAATACAATTAAATAATGCACATCTAAAAGAACCAAAAAGTCGGGGTGTTACAACTCGTAACTTAGCCTCCGAACCCTTTTTCTACAAACTCTGGTTTATTTTTTGTTTTTCTTTGTTTCTCCTTAAAATAAAGATGGCGATTCTTTCAAAACATTTTGGATCACAGTGAGGCCCGCAACATCATTTCTTACACTTTTATGTTTTCCCCTAAACAAGTAAGGATATGAATGAAAGGGTGATACATTTTCTGCATCTTGTTTTCCCTAAACAAGGGGGATGAGATCTGGGAGCCCAATGCACTCATAGCGATCCAAAATAGGCCCTAAGGCAATTTTCGGAAAGTCCATAGTGAGGCAGGGCGTGTTCCCACGCGCTCTCGTAACATCTTTATTTTGCACTTTTCCGTTTTCCCCTAAACAAAGGACGATAGGAATGAAAAGGGTAATGCATTTTATGTATCTTATTTTCCCCTAAACAAGGGAGGGTGAGATACGGAGAAACCCAAAGCCCTCATAATGGACCAAAAATCACTCGGTGACCGAGGCGTATTCAGCACGCTTCTTGACAACACCCTTTCTACATTTTTAATTTCGTCTTCCCTTAAACAAGGGAGGGTGGAATGGAAAGCGTGATGTCCTTCCGCATGTTGCGCTCTCCTAAAAAAGGGAGCACGGGGCGCGGGAGATCCCGGGGCACCCACAGTGGCAACTCTGCTGAAGAGATTGTTTTTATTTTAAATAAAAATGGAGGCTAGACTCAGTAAAAAAAAGTTTAGTTTCTGGCTAAAGTATGCTTGTTATATTTCTTTAACATTTTAAATATCGCGTTCTTGTATATCTGGGTATATATTTGTGGATATGATCATCCATCTTGCAGCAGTTTCGTTCCAGTCACCATTACATGTATATTTAAAAATAAAAAAAAGAGCAAAAAAAAAAGAGGTAAAGAAAAAAAAAATATGTTTCCAGGCAGCATAACAAAATGGCTGGGGCTTTACTTTATTATTACCTTTTTCAACTCTTTTTTTACTTTATTATTTCTGCGTAACATTTTATTTCATCATGTCATTTTATTATTCCCCACTTTTCTTTTCATTTCTTGATCTGAATGGTTACTTGCTATCGCTCAAACTAAAAAGCCGAGAAAATCCACAAAAAACAGCAAAACAGGCCATATCTGTTTTATTTCTTGCTTTATATCTGAAAAAAGGAAAAAAAAAAAGATTTTACTGCTTTCTAGATGCCGCACACACACGCACGCATGTAGATATATTCGGAATTGTTACCCATATCATGGCCAACCTACTCCCTGCATCAGCCAATGTTAAATTACATATAGATTCTCAGGACACCTCATGGACCGATCGGTTTTTGCATCTTTGAATCATTGGTCAGTCCCTGTGCAAAAAAAACAAACAAACAAATTAGCAAAAAAAATGCAAATATATATATATATATATATATATATATATGAATGAATGAAACAAAAAAAAGGATATGAATAAATACACAGGGGCTGGATGATTATTTTCTAATGTTCGACTTAGACCATTTTGAATGGAGAATCCTGGAAAGAGTATAGACCCTTCGCCTATGATCAGTCCAATCTTAGGGAGTCAAAAGGCAGGTGGAATACGATGGTCCTATACTCTGGAGAAAGAATCAATTATTCCAGGAATAGTCCTGAGACCGTCAAAACAAAACGGGTGCTTGTCCGATCAATTGTAAGGAAAATAAATAATAATAAAAAATACTAATAAAGGCACGCTGTACTCCAAGCCCAGAAAGCCTTCAGCCAACCCTTTCTGATACTTCCAAACCCTTTTCCTCAGAAACCTGGCCAAAGTTTGGAAAGGCAAAGATAGCACCGATCGTTTGATACGGGAAACAAGCACAGAGGTCAGATTGGAAAATATCAGAATTGGTTCAGAAAATACATATTTTGACAAAATGGCCGTCGAAAATGAGCAATCTACAGTGGGTACTGATACAGGGGCTCCCGGGTTTGCTCCTACTCCAGCCATGCAGCAATGGTTAGTTCAAAAGCTGGATGCACAGAATGATCACATAATGAGCCAAATGGCAAAACTCGTGCAAGGTCCAAAACCCAGTGGTGAGGGAACCTCTTTCCCTGTAACCCCTCAAGAAGCATCTACTTCTCATGCTCATCTAAACCCAAATCCTCAGCCAAATACTAACCTTCCACCAACCGTCAGCGCCCCAATCACCAATTTCTCACCAAATACCTATTATTACCAAAGTTTCAACCCTTTCTTGCCCAACCCAATATGTCTTCTCCGAAATACCAATATACCCCAGAATCCAAATAACCTTCCATTTCCCATTGCTAATCCACTCCAAAATAGCCCACATATAGACCCCAGGAGTCATATCCAGCCAGGACAAGTAGCAACTTATTTACCCTTCAATGACCCTGGTCGCCAAACAGAAACCATTAATAACCCACCTCTCCAAAATCCTTACCAGAACCCTTACCAAACACCTCAAAATCCTTACCAAATGCCACAGCCAGAAATAAACTCAGCTTTCCCCAATCCTTCTAACATATACCGAAACCTAGCACCTCCTCCCACAAAATTAGAGGCAGATATGGAGAACCTAAAAAGTATGATGCACAAGGTCTTGAACAAAGGGGAATTTTCTACGCGGGCATTAATGCTAAAACCTTTAGCCATACTACCCTCAAATTTCAAAATACCCGACATAGAAAAATTCGATTGGACTGGATGCCCTATCTCCCACCTAAAATCTTATTCTACTGGCATGCAATCAAGAGGGGCTAGTTTCGAAGCAATGGCCTCTAATTTTCACCTTACCTTGATAGGGGCCACTAAGCAATGGTTAATGCTAGTAGATGACAGCACCATGGGTACTTGAGACCAAATAGCTGAGGGGTTTTTAGAAAGGTACAAAGATAATACTACCCCCGAGAATAAAAGAGATCTAGAATCGTGCACCCAAAGGGAAAAAGAAACATGTGCTGAGTTTGCAGCAAGATGGAAAAGAAAATTAGCCCAGACACTCGACAGACCTGATCCGGCTGAGTTATGTAGAATGTTCATCAAAAACCTCCAGCCCATTTACCTGGAGCACATGCGGTATCTCCCCTATAGAAATTTCAAAGAAATAGTGGAGATAGGAGTCCGTATTGATGAAGATATACGCAAAGGATCCTTAGAAATTGGTACACCTCCAAGTTCGTTCTACTATTATGGATCAGAGGAAGAATCTACGGAAGAAGTCAACGTTGTAGAAAGAATCCCGGTTGAAAAATACAGTCGTGTGCCATGGTCATATGGGATAAACAAATCTGCCAATTATGTTGAGGGAAGCAGTAACACTGACAAAAGCTGCATAAGACCTTACGAAGGAAACATGAGGCATTTCGATGAATTGTATGCCCCAATGTCATAGATCCTACAAGGGTTAACAGCACAAGAAGTCCTTAAGACCTTTGAAAACTACAAACCTCCAAACTCATTACCTACCAAATGGAGCCACAACAAGTAGTGTGAATACCACCAATCCGATGGTCATATCACCGACAAATGCTTCTCACTCAGGAACGATATCCAAGACCTTATCGATGATAAAATCATTGAGAAGCCGCACCCATGATTGTTTGTGATAAAAAGTGAGCAAGCATCGTCCAAAAGAACAAAAAATTCGGATATGACAGAACTTAGTTCAAGAAGTTGTTAGCCACTCAGGGAAGGACAAGGAAAAGCCATTAAGACTCGTCAAACCCTAGAATACCCTTGTGTATATGCCTCCAAAAACCCTTTTTACCTTTGAATTTCCTTTTGTCAAATAAAATCTCCAAGAAACAACTCTTTCTCAACTCAGCGTTAGTTTTCGTAGATATTGGGATCTTTGTTGTTTTTCTTTTGTACCACTAACAATTTTGCAGGGGCTGAGAAATAATTTTTTTTTTACTATTATCATTTCTCCTGAGAGGATTGTCCAGAGGTACGTAATGTCACGACCCGACCCGGATTTCAACACGAAATCCCAAGGTCGTGCCGTTGAAACTAACATAAGAAGAAGACAAGCACTTGTTAAACAATAGTACGAGTCGAATAGTCGAGCTAACAAGCTCTAAACATGAACATAAAGTCGTAATAAAATACGGGTTTACAAAAATTGAATATGCGGAAGCGATAAAGAAATGAAGTCCCGAGCTATGAAGCTCAAAACCGAAGTTAAAGAAACCAAGAGAGACATTATCTCTCAACGGGGGAAAACAAAACTCTCTTGCCACAACATTGCAGACGCTGAACAAACCATCAGCACTCCTGACCGGCGTTTCAACAAAGAACCAACCTGATATAACAATTACCCACGGCTAAAGCATACCGGGGTTAACCAACAACTATAACAATTTAGAATAAAGAAAAGCCCCCAAGCTACTACGTACCTGGGAGACAACTGAAATAAGTACTAAAACCACAAACAAGGCACGATACAACAACCAATACAAATACCCAAGTATCTACTCGACCATAAAGTTTAGATAACTTTACAAGATCGATCTCACAAGAATAGCAAAGTACATAATATATGTGACGATGCTAAAAAGAAATAGGACACCACAAGCTACTACTCAGGGAAGTCTGCTGCTACTAGCATGAACCACACAATCTAATCTCGATCTATCAATCAATTGCGCTCTGCTACAGTCACGATCTACTCGACCTCAACGCGGCTACCAATTTACTGCAATTAGAAAAGAAAGTACGGGATGAGTCATAATGACCTAGTACGTTACTACAAAAGATATGTAACATATAATTATGTAACATAAAAATAATCAAGGTGTCATTTTACAAATGACGGAAAACCCGTGAAGATGCGTCGTATCGTTTTGATAATCCACAAGATAACCATTTCTTCTTACTTACTAAACTGTCCAAATGAACAAGGGTGTAATTCCCTGTTCAAACATAAATCAAATGAATTAGAACGTAGTTCCCATAAAAACATCATATGTAAGTATATATAATTATATATATATATATATATATATATATATATATATATATATATATATATATATATATATATATATATATATATATATATATATATATACTAATCAAACTATTAATAGAATCATTAAGTATAGGTGTGCATATTTATATATATACACGTTAAGTCTTTCATAGCATCATCATGTAAAAGTATGTATATCTAAATATATACACATCAAATCGTTCATAGAATCATAATGTACAAGTATGTATACTTACAGATATACACCTCAAGTATTTCAATAATACACAATCAAGATAAACACGGTCAATTAGATCTCATGTTCAACTAACGCTTTATTATCACATAAGTGCCCATAGTAAGCCACATAAGGTATAAAGAAGATACCGAATCAATGTTGTTGTGTGGCTCCTGTAATCACAACCGTTAAATTGTTTCGTGACTATAATGTACGTGATTAATACATCGATGTACTGAGGACACCCCTTAGCCAAATTAGCATAATTCATGCGCTCTACTGGTTACGCCAATAGTCTAACTTCCCCACTGAGGCCAACAGTGGAGGGTGTGTGAATTGTCTCCAGTACGACGATACATAGAAATCACGGATCCCATAATCCATGAAGATGATGCATCGTCCCACCATCAACGTAAAAACTCAAGTAATGTCAGCTGGACTTATATGCAATGCACAAGTAGATATTTACTTGCCATAAAACCAAATAAGGAACGAACACCTCGTCCAATCTCAAGTAGGTGAATTACTCTACTACATATTCATGATTATGCACATAATTGTAATAATAATTTAAATCACGTTTGAAACTCATTTGAGTTTCGAAAACACAAGTGTCAAGTTGTCCACACAAATCAATTCAAGTTCCAAACGCTAGTAATCCAGTCAAATGGATTATAACGTCGTATGATCTCTCCAAGATCCTCATAAGGTTCATTTGTTCCTTAACTTGACTCCGTTGAGTTCTTAATACCGTTTCATCAAGATAGGGTATAAATGCTATATGCATTTTTAGCCCTTCTATGTTCTTGTTTAATGCATAGCTAGGTTCTCGTTCCATTTAGGAACCCTAATTCACGTATCAATAAGTCAAGTAGAATATGGAAGCCTAAGTTGATTAATATCAAATCAAGCTCTAGTTCAATTCAAGTTCATAATCCCACCTATTAGTGGAATCCAAATTTCATTGCAAGTTAACAACCCAATAGTAGAACATGCTTGAAGGCAAGAAACACAATATGCTTTATAAGTCATATTCATCAAGTATGGAGAATCAATCCTTAACAAGTTCAAATATTACAAATCACTCGGCGCAGCAATCTTTCTAATTGCATTAAAACTTCATCTCAACTCCAAATGTCTTAAATCTTTCTTATTCAGAAACTAGGCTCTTTAAACTATAACTTAGTCTTTTAAATCACTTCATTCGGACTTATATTCATCAATCTATGATCATATCAAGATCAAGCTAATAATCTGTTTTTCTGTTATGATTATTCTGCCCAGTCAATTTATAAATTTGACCATTAATTCCTCACAACTCCAAATTTCATAAATTTTATATATTCAGAAACTAAAGTCTTTTATATAGAGTTTACCATTTTAAAATACTCCAATTGGACTTGTATTCATCAAGTCATGGTCCTCTCAAGTTCATGACACAAATCTGATTCTCTGCTATGACGTACACTGAGTGTCTATTATAGAATATTCACCAAATATTCCTCATAAATCCAAATACCATAAATCTTACATTTCCAGAATCTAGACTCTCTGAACTACAACTTAAAATTTTAAACCACTCAATTCAGATAGGTATTCATCGAAATATGGTCGCCTCAATATCACGTTAACAGATTGACTTTCTGGTAATAGCTTACTGGAACAGCCACGATTTGTGACTAATGAAAAATACTTCCTTATCTCCAAAATTTATGAAACTTTACAGAGAGTTACCTAACATGTATAGGTACAACATACTACATCTTTAGAAAATTTCCTTTAGTATATTAGTACCAGTAACTTCCCAAAATTTGCCCAAAACAGAGACTGAAGTTTTATTGTTTGTTTCCCAATAAGTTCATGAACAACAATGATTCCAAATCAAAGCCTAAACATATTTAAACTAAACCCAAGACTAAAATCATCAAGTGAAGATCCATGGAAAAATTTCCATATTTCATAGAAGCATCAAAACATTTTGTAAACTTGATAAAACTCTTCCTTAGCATGATCTAAGCAAGTTTAATGAAGACTAGCATGACAAACAATGTAGTCTACAAAATTCTGAGAATTAGTAACGTACCTTCAGTCTAGATCAAAAGAATGGATGATAAAACAAATCAAGTATTAGAAGTCTCCTCACCGATAGCTACGATTAGGTGGTCTCGAATCCAAAATCGGGTGGCCGGATCTCCGGGAAATCAAGAAATACACACTAATCTCACCAAGAATCTCCCACACACAAGCTCTCATCGATGGTGGCTGTAAATATCTTAGGTAGGATGGGTAATGAGTGAAGAAAATAAGATATTTCAAGTCACAAAGGTTAAGGAGTAAGTGGAAAACAAGTGTCAAGCTATGATAGGTCAATTTTTAAGTGAGATTAAGTCCCTAATTGAGGACTTAGTGCTAAAATTTTTACTTAGGCTTAATCCACTCTAATTAAGGTCTAATTGAGGTCCAAGGTCAGGTTTTGTTGAATTCATTAAGAGTCTCCAAGTAAATCCAAAAAAACAAGGAAAAACTCAAAATTCTGGAAATACCAAGAATAAGTTATTCAGTCAACTTTAAAAATACGCATTTACTGAAATACAAGTCCAAAAATTATGCATGAGGTACGGTTAGAAATATCTTGAAGGATAGTTTCTAACGCATCAAACGGATCTCAATTATGAGTTGTCTACCGAAAACTATGACCAAATTACTACAGACCTACCATGGCCGAAGGGAATACGTGAATCGGGGAAACAAACTTACGACAACGACTACTATGAACGTCGTGGCTACATGTAAACTTATAAACATGATTATTAGGAATGTAAATGCCTCCAAGCAAGTACACAAAGACCTAGGATCTCTCAAAGGTTGCGAGCTAGAACAAAGTACGTAAACGTTCTACCGAGTCAAGTACTTAAGGATTCGAGGTCTCACACGTAATCATCACATCTCATTTCAAAGAGTTTTCAAACAAACAAAATTTGTTTTCCGAAAAAAAATAGTGTTCAGAGAAAAAAAAAAAAAACTCTACTCTTTCAAAGTCAAAAAAAAAAAAAAAAAAAAGATTAGCAAAATGAAAATTTCTCTTACAGAAAAAAACTACGATGACCTGAGCCTTGAAATGAGGAACGTAAGCAGCCTTCGGGTTCGGTCAAATGCTTTAATTTACACAAAATGAAAAAAAGAAAAAAAAAGGTTTTTCTATGTGTTTTCTTTTGTTTCCAAAAAACATGTAAAGACAAGACAAAACCCCCCTCAACATTACTCTTAATCTCCAAATTCATCTTCCCTCTTAACTTCTCACAAATACATCATTAATTGATTAGTGCATTGACAAAATTCAGTAAGTTCTACTTCGAGATGTCAAGGTCTGCCACTTCAAAAAAAAAAAGAAAAAAAAAGAGGAGGAAAAAAAAGAAAAAAAAAAGAAAACCGATAGGGAGCGATGGAAGAAAGGAAAGCTGGGAAAACCAAGAAGCCAAGAAAGCAGAAAAGTCTAAGTCGGGAAATCCGAAAAAGGCAACTCAAGGATCATAAGCAACAATTCAGGACTAGGGGCTTTCAAACCCCTGGAGTATCTCTTTTGCCCATATTGATGCCTACAGCCCATCCTTGCAGAGTATGCTCATGAATCAATTTGGTCTTCGTAATTTCGAAAGTCCAACCAAGTCATCAAATCAAGCTTTCCAAAAGGTATTTATCTATATTCGAATCTGATAAATTCTTACTAGCTTGTCGAGTCTTTTTCTTGATTTTTGAGCACCACATATCGCCAAAGTATTTGTTATGATGAATCAATTCATGAAAAAACATGATAAAACTGCATGAGTTGGTGATGAGTCATTTCAAGAATATGGACCCACAAATTATTAAAAATATAAGTTCGATAAAGCAATCTTTTGTCTTGGTGAAAGGTCATCTTCGACCCATTGCGACCGAGCTATTAAATGGCACACTAGGGGCTACCACCATATGCCAAAGCTTAACCATCTCTAAGATCCAGCTTCCCAAAACTGGGGCTGCTTCACTCTTATATATACATCCATCAAGAGTGACCACCTTTTTATCCCAAAAGAGAGAGAAGACAGATATCTCTTCAAGCACTTTCCCAAATTTCTCAGAGGGGTCAACAAAACAAAAAAACAAAAAAACAAAAAAAGGGGCCTATGCACGAGAAAAAAAAAAGAGCAAGGTTGAAAAAAAAAAAGAGGCCTATGCATAAAAAAGAAGAAAGAAAGAAAAAAGAGAAGAAAAAAGAAAAAAAAAGCCTCTCTTGAGAAATTTCCTCAAAATCTCTCTCTCACAAAAGCCTCTCCCAACCATACCTGCAACCAGATCTAGAAACCAAATTCTCATCCAAACCCACAGCTTAAAAGGCCAGCCAATGATCGCTTTGCGATCGCTTTTCCAAAAATAACCAAATCCACAGCCCAAAATGCCTTTGAGCAAGAGGCCAATCAAATCCTCAACCCTAAAAATAATCCATCCTAAATACTTAAACACTATACCCTAACCTAGTTGCCACCTATAACTCGGTTTCAATCGGTTATAACGTGATCTGGGTCCAGGACAGAACTCCTTGCTAAAGACATATAAAATTATCAAAAGATAAATGTTAAGTATGGTCCATGAAACTTGTGATACTCGGCAATAAACTCTGGATCATGACTCTTCTTTTGTCCATTAGAGTCATCCTCAATCTCTGAGCATACTCATTTCTGTCTCCCACAAAAGTCTCTCCAAATCAAGTCTTTCTGGAGCTGTCTCCAGTTAATCTCTTCAGGAACTTGCACGTCCCATCTTACAAAATATGGTTCATTGAGTCATCCTGGGGCTTCTCCCGCCAAACTCATTGGATATATAAAGGCTCATCATCTCCAGAAATAGATGTCTTTTCCATCTTCGCCTGAAGAAATGAAGAAGCTACAAAACCGCGATCGCTCAAGAATATGCGAGTTATCATCGCATACATTGAAATACCAGCTCCCTATGAGGTAAAAGCTCGCTAGGTTGAAAACCCGAAAGGGCGGCCTAGGCAAAAGTTAGAGCACAAAAGAAAAACAACAGAAAAAAAAATAAAGAAAAAAAATGGTCACTCTGAGGCATTGATTAGTAGGATTTATTGATCTTCTGATTGAATTCCTTTTTTTGAATGATGCACTAGTCAAAAGACTGAAAAGTGACCCAGTACTCCATTTACCTCCATTTCAAATATCACCATCAACTCCTATACTCATAACCTTCAAAGCCAACTAGAAGCCACATCTCAAGCTCTTATATTATATTTCCATCACCTTGGCTTATCTTGTCTTAACATGTTTAAGAAACGAATGATATACATGCACATTCAAAAGTTTTTTAAAAAATAAAAGTTTCATTCGCGTGCTTGCATCTTTTGTTTGCATCCTTTTACTACATCTTATCAGGTCTTTTGCCGCATCATCCTTGAAAAAAAATATAAATGTTCTGCCAGCATCTCGCCAAGGGCCACCTCCAAAGATCCTTAGTAGCATCATCAAAAGCCACATAAGCCGATCATCGACACCATTCTGCCATAACGCTTCATAATCATCGCTTCTCCTATGCTGGGATACGCACATTTAAAAAAATCTGCATCCCTTCTCCTATGCTGGGATAAGCACATTTTTTAAAAAATCTGCATCGCTTTCCCTATGCTAGGGATAGCCCATTTTAAAAAAGCAGCATCGCTTTCCCTATGCTGGGGAAAGCTCGTTTTGAAAAGCAGCATCCCTTTCCCTATGCTAGGGAAAGCCTATTTTCAAAAGCAGCATCACTTTCCCTATGCTGGGAAAGCTCATTTTGAAAAGCAGCATCACTTTCCCTATACTGGGGAAAGCTCATTTTGAGAAGTAGCATTGTTTTCCCTATGCTGGGGAAAGCTCATTTTAAAAAACAACATCGCTTTCCCTATGCTGGGGAAAGCATATTTTCAAAAGCAGCATCGCTTTCCCTATGCTAGGGAAAGCTCATTTTGAAAAGCAGCATCGCTTTCCCTTTGCTGGGGAAAGCACATTTTCAAAAGCAGCATCGCTTTCCCTATGGTGGGGAAAGCTCATTTTGAAAAGCACCATCGCTTTTCCTATGCCAGGGAAAGACCGTTTTCAACAACAGCATCGTTTTCCCTATATTGGGGAAAACATGTTTTGAAAAGGTCCCACCAACTTTCCCTATGCTGGGGAAAGCACGTTTTCAACAACAGCATCGCTTTCCCTATGTTGGGGAAAGCTCATTTTGAAAAGCAGCATCGCTTTCCCTGTGCTGGGGAAAGCTCATTTTGAAAAACAGCATCGCTTTCCCTATGCTGGGGAAAGCTCATTTTGAAAAGCAGCATCGCTTTCCCTATACTGGGGAAAGCTCATTTTGAAAAGCAGTATCACTTTCCCTATGCTAGGGAAAGCGCATTTTAAAAGGTTGCATCACTTTCCCTATGCTGGGGAAAGCGCGTTTTAAAAGGTTTCATCACTTTCCCTATGCTGGGGAAAGCGCGTTTTGAAAAGGTCCCGCCAGTTTTGCCTATACTGGGCAAAACGCACCATCCATCCCACCCAGTGTTGTTGTTTGTTTGCTTGAGGCCGAACTACGTTTGGTCTGATTCCTTTTATTAAGGGATACGTAGGCAACCTTCTTCGGTAGGTCCGACCATCTGAGCACATTTTTGCATATCTGCTGAAAAACTACGATAACCTGTTATAACCGACTAAATATGTCTAGGATATGTGAGGTTTGGTTTGTATTATAAACTATTGAATTATAACTGCTACCTATTACATTATTCCCCATTATAATTTCCACGAAATTAGGGAGTCTATTTCTTATCAACGATGTTCGTTTACTCGGTAAGCTGCGGGTTACCCGTAAACTCCATCGTTGAGGGGCTCTGTAGACACCCCAATTTCGTACCTCTGGTATGTAACATTGACATGCGATATCAAGACCTGTTGAAACTTAATAAATGTCAAGTTACAAGATTTAAAAATGCAAAAGACAAAGCAGGATGCGTAAAACAGTAAAATGCAGGGGCGAGAGTGTCCAAAAGGAGGCAAAGAAAGGAAGCCAGGCGCTGCCACATAGAGAAGCGGGCGCGGCGCCCAAAGACCATGGTGTCGGCGCCCAAGTCCCAAATAGTGCACTCCGTCTTAACGCATTGCACAAGCCTTCAAGCACACGGTACAAGCTGGTGAAGCACAAGATGAAAATCAGAAATCCCAGTGGTGTCCCTCATCTCGCCTATAAATAGAGGAGCCCGGCTTCAGGAATTCACACACATTTTCGCACACAGTCACACAGAGAAAACGATGTGCGTTTATTTTACGCAGTGAGCGATCGTGAGAATAGTGAGTTCCCCCTCCTATAAAGCCTCGAAGCTCTGCCAAATCTCCTCCAAACACAAAACCAACAGGTCAAAGTGAGCCTTAGCCCCCCAGCTAAGTTTCCACCCTATTTCCCTGGTCCAAAAATCTCAAAAAGAGGCAAACAACAGCAAAAAAGTAAGCAGTTGCTCCGCCCGAGTCCAAAGGCCAAATCCGCCAGAAGTAAGCAGTTGCTCTGCCCGATTTCCGCCAGAAGTAGGCAAACAACAGCAAAAAAGTAAGCAGTTGCTCCGCCCGTTTGACGGTGCCCAAAAGCAACTTTCGGAAGCAGTTATTCTGCCCGAACCACAGCAGCAGCAAAAAGACTCCCTCTCCCGGAAGGACAGAGCGAGCACACCAACGCTCTTAAAGGTGAGCCTTTAAGGGTTTATTTATAAAAAAACTATTTTTCATCCGGTCCAATGTAAAAATATAAGCTGTTATGCTGCCCGGATCCATTTAGAAAATAGCATTAAAAAGAGTCATTATTATGGCCAAATATTTTTAAATGTATTTGTAATTACTGGAAGGAGTTGGCTGTAAGTCTGTAAATAATGTAGACTCAGATATATTTGCTTTTAATGCATTATTTATTTACTCGAAAAATATAATAAAAGCATACTTTAGCCAAAAATTGTTTTGAGACCGAAAGGGCGAGTTGGGTGTCTAGCACCTTCTCAACTCGTAACTTAGCCTCCGAACCCTTTTTCTACAAACTCTGGTTTATTTTTTGTTTTTCTTTATTTCTCCTTAAAATAAAGACGGCGACTCTATCAAAACATTGTTGTGTTCTCACGCGCTCTTGCAACATCCTTTTTTTGCACTTTTCCGTTTTCCCCTAAATAAGGGACGATGAGAATGAAAAGGGTGATGTATTTTATGTATCTTATTTTCCCTTAAACAAGGGAGGGTGGGATACAGAGAAACTCAATGCTCTCATAATTAACCAAAAATCACTCGGTGACCGAGGCGTATTCAACGCGCTTCTTGACAACACCTTTTCCGTATTTTTAATTTCGTCTTCCCCTAAACAAGGGAGGGTGGAATGGAAAGCGTGATGTCTTTCCGCATGTCGTGCTCCCCTAAAAAAAAAGCGCGGGGCGTGGGAGATCCCTGGGCACCCACAGTGACGACTCTGCTGGGAAGATCGTTTTTATTTTAAATAAAAATGGAGGGCTAGACTCAGTAATTTTTTTTTTTTTTTAGTTTTTGGCTAAAGTATGCTTGTTATATTTCTTTAGCATTTTAAATATTGCGTTCTTATATTGAGTACAATGCCTTTGGCAGTTTCAACAAGTTTGCAAACCAACATTGAATTATATGGGCATTATATGTACAACAGCACAACTAAATCAAAAATAGATTCATAAAAATCTAACAACATTCAGTAGTACCCAAACATAGTAAAACAAAGCATTGTTTGGTACCACTGAATGTTATGTATTTTATAGAGTAAATCAAACCATCATGTGCAAATTACATAGAAAAAATGTCATTGCATAAATATTTTGTATTTTACACAAACAAAACATACATTGTCATTGGCATAGACATTTCCCCATTAACCAAATTTAAAAATAAAGGTAGCTTCATGAACCATAATAACAACGGATTAAACCCTACAGTCTTGAACAGACCATAAGAAAAATAATTGAGGCCAAGTTTCTTCAAACAACAAGCCAAAGCAGCAGCTCCAGAATAACAACAATTAAAATTTTTCGCTCTGTATTGCGCCAGATTTTCAGTTGATTTATCTCCTTTTGGTGGTGATTGATAGCTTGTAGTAGCCGTGGAATCACAACAGTAGATCTAGGGCACATTGGATGATCATACCATGCAAAGTAACGACATCCTCCATTCTGGGCAGGAAAGGGAATGGGTAATTGAACAAGGGTAAATAGAAATCAGTGTTTAGGTGTTTACACGTTAAAAATTGAAAATTTGAAAGAAAAAAAAAACCATATCATCTGCCACACCATGGTTGCTACTTTGATATTTCAAAAAAAAAAAAACACTTACACAAGCATAATTTGGGTAGCCATGGAACCTCCGCCCAGGATTCCTGTCCATGATTTCGTCAACACACAATTATCACCACAGTAGCAAAAAACATCTGCCATGACTGCTACTTTGTTTTGTGGAAAGAAGATGGGAAGAAGAGAACCATTAATGACGGGAAAAAGACCTCTAAATATATCAACCTTAGTTGGGTTTCCTCCAGATGAGAAAAGACACACAAAAAAAAAACCCCCCACACGTGAAGACCAGTGCGATTTAACGTCAAGTTTCAAACAACAATAGACGGGAGGGGCTTAAATGGGACAAATGACAACATTGAATTCTAAAGAGTCTCAAACCTTAATATAGGTGGCAAATTGGGATTTGGTGGAAACTATGAGGGGAAATTTGGATATAAGCCTAAAATATCCTATAATGGTCGGGCCATATGATTATTTTCCACCACAAATAGGTCTCGTAATTGGGTGGGTTGCATCGGGTTGAGATGGGTAATTGGTCAGAACTCATTATTACGTAAATATCAAACATGTTAAAATGAGCCAGGTTAAGATGTGTAACAGGTTAAAGGATCCGTCTTAACTCGAATTTTCCAAAAAAAAAAACCCCAAACATTTGTGGAGTAAAAAATATCGGGTCAAAATGGGTAATGAGTTCGACCTTTTTAACCCGACTCGACCCAATTCATTGATATTTTATGGGTTAAAATGGGTTACCCGTTTTGACCCAAAATATGTTAACATGTTGGGTAAGGTGGGGTAATTTTCAGGTCGGATCAGGTGGGTTAGCGGGTTTTGAATTGTAATTTTCAGGCCTAACCACAAATAAAGGGTATAAAAGATAAGGTATGTTTCTTGTGAGACCATTTTACGAATCTTAATTAATAAGATAGAGCCCTCATTCTTTAACAACTTAACCCACTAACACACGGTGGACCGGGTCAAGGGATCCGTCTTACATAAAATACAGAGAAATTTCGGCTGGTCCCCTGTGATGAAATTATAAATGAAAAAGTCTCATATATTTGTTTTAAACCGCTAAAGTACACTTTTTGAGGGAAAATGACGAAGATACCTTTATGTAAGAAAGGCGCGCGGACAAAGCTACTGCCCAAACTTGGGCATTGCAATGCTCTGCCAAAATTTGGGCATTGCAATTTAAAAAGCCACTGCCCAAATTTGGGCATCGCAATGCACAATTGAAACCTGTCAAAATTTTGGGCATCACAATTTAAAAAGCCACTACCTAAATTTGGGCATCAATGAAAACATTGGGCATTGTATGCACAATTGACATATGTCGAAACTTTAGGCATCACAATATTTCCGAAACAAAAATTGGGCATCGAAGACTACGATGCTCGCATCGAACGAGCATCGAAAAATGGGAGAAGGCGAGGAACGTACCAGGAATTGTGAATTTTTTTCCATTTCCACCTCTTCTATCATCGGTTCTGCTGCTTATGCTGAGGGAGAGGGTGAGAGGGTTAAGGCAATTTCAAGGATTATGGAAAGAGGTCTGATGTAGGAACAAATGAATGGGACGGAAATTAGAAGTTGAATGACTTTTGGTTTTGAGCAAATAGGAAGTAGAACAATGATGTGGCTGGAATCAAAGGGGCAAAAGCAAATTTCATATTTTCATTGGAAATGGGTCTAGGTGAGGGAGATAATGTGTGGGAGAGAGTGTATGTGAGAGAGAGAATGAGAGAGAAAGTCAGAGAAAAGTTACGTTTTAATGGTATTTTCGTCTTTTTATCACAAAAAGTGTATTTTACTGGTTAAATAATATTATGTCGTACTGTTGTGGTTGAATTTCTACCAAAAGATTCCAACCCGCAATTATTTCTATAAAATACCCATAAGAACGTATTTTCTAAGTTTACATTTGAAATTAATTTTTCAATGAGAAAACATAGGCGGGACAAATTAAAAACGAATGTGTACTTCTTTAATCGTGACGAAAGAAATAGAAGTTTTAAGCGCCTCTTTATATATATATATATATATATATATATATATATATATATATATATATATATAAACTTATCCCGTATGAGGCTGAGAGGATGACTATTGGAAGAGGCAGACACATGGCTTAAAGTCTGTGGGTAGTTGCCCCCACTTGAGGTTTTTAAAAAAGAATTTTTTTTTGTTATATTTTACATTTTGCCCCCACCTGAGTGAAAAAAAAAACGAAAATTACCCATTGTAACTCACTTTCTCTTCCCGGAAAAGAGAAGAGAGAGATTGTAATTTTTGAAATCCCTTTTCCCGAATCCCACCCAATTCCGTCTCCCTCTCCCAATCTCCCATATCCCTTCCCTTTTCCCTAGCCGCTCCCACTCGCCAGCCTCCACACCTCCTTCCTCTAGGCTCCAACTGGCGATTCCGATTTCCGACCATCGGCACCGGACAACAATAGTTGAGTGATGGCTCCACCTCCATTTTCTTCCTCTCTCGATCTCTGCTCTACAGAGATGTATTCTTCAATAAATCAATCAATTAGTCATTATAATTGCGATTGTGAATGTCTAAATTATAATTGTGATTTAAATTTTAAAAATTAAAATAACCCTAATTTTAAAATAGCCCTAATTTAATTTCTAAATGAGCATTTAATTAATGTAATTTTTGTTAATTGTGAATTTGTGATAGATGATATTATGATAATATTCTTTTATTTCCTAAATTTGTGCGTTCAATGTTTTGGTAGGAAATGTATTTATTTAATCTGAAATTAGGGTATTTTAATTTGAGGTTGAAGTAGTAGATTTATGATTTTTTTTTTATTTGTGTAGATTTCTAAGTGTCTTGTATGTTTTATTGATTTTTTTTTTTACTTAAGAGCATTACAAAGGATGATATAATTAAACGTTTTCAAAGTATGAAAATGCGTAGGGGACAATTATGATTTCTTAACTTTAGGGTGATAACCGGATCGGTCCCATGACATTAAATTATAATTGGTAAAGTCATTCATATTTGTTTTCAACTGCTATAGTACACTTTTTGTGGTAAAATGATAAAGATACCCTTAATGAATAAAAGACATGCGTACAATTCCCACCAAAAATTAGGCATTGCAATGAAAATTTTGGGCATTTGAGTAAATATTATACTTTGTCTGATCTTGGGATTGAAAAAAGTTTTTCTGACTTTTTGTTTCTCTCTCACATACTCTTCTCTCCCGCACACTCTCTCATCATTAACAAATGAAAAGAGTTTTTCTAACTTTCTCTTTCTCTGTCACACACTCTCTCATCATTAATGTGTTAAATTATCATTATTTATTTGGGTATCACAATACAAATATTGGGCAACGTAATGAATTTGGGTATCGTAATGCAAAAATCATCGCTCAAATTTGGGCATTGCAATGCCAAAACGGTGCATCAAGGTTAATTTTGTACACCACATATCCATTTAGGAAGCCTTTAGGATGTTGCCTTCTGCACCGTTTCTCACCCCCTCAATAATACATTTCTCTCTCTCTCTCTCTCTCTCTCTCTCTCTCTTTCTTTCCTCAATTCAACCCATTTTCCCAATCTTTCTCTATCTATCTCTCTTTCTATCTCAATAACAAAATTTCTTTTCCCTTGCCAGAAAACTTCCTTCGCAGGCCTTCGAAGATCTAGTCTGGCGAAGATTCAAAGGAGCACAAAACCCCTTTTTCAATTTTCCATACAGGCCCCTGTCGCTATGCCCTGTTTTGATTTAGGAGCGCCAAGAAACAATCTCAACGACGCAAATGACATCTGCTCACCATGCTTGGAGTTGCAAATGACATCGGCGAGAATGTCGACATCTTACCAGGGATCTTCTGCAACAAGTTTCCGCCATGGGTTCTTCTTTTGATCGGTGTTTTTGCTAACTTCTTTGGTTATGGTGTTCTCTGACTTCCCCTTTGTCGCATTGTTGTCTCGTTACCTTACTGGTCGGTCAGTTTCTAATTCCAATTTCGAGCATTTATTGATTCTTCTTGTTAATTAAATTTAGAGCTATCAAAATGGGCCTGCGTGACGGGTTTTACCGCGGGCCTGGAAAGCCTGCTGCAAAACAGGCCGAGGCAGGAAAGCCCGCGAACATGAAGGTCCTTGAAACTCATGGCCCAACCCACCCCGCGTAAGGCTGCAGGCAAAACAAGGAAGCCCACAAAAAATGAGATTATTTAATATTTTTTTATTTATTGTCAATTATTTGAACTTATGATTGATTTGGATTTTGGACAAATAAACCATTACCTAACCAATGCATTTTTAGTTTTGTTGATTCTTATGTTAAATTTATATCTGATCAGTACATTACATTAGTTTTATACTTCAGTGGCTAATCGGGCTGCGTATCGATTAGCGTGGCAACTGTGTATAGAACTTTGCCTTGTATAGTTTTTGTAGGACTTTTTCAAGTTCACGGAAGATCCTTTCTCGCCTTCACCTGGAAGACTCGCTCAAAGCTTAAGATCGGTAGACCTCGTGTCCAGTGATGCTTTACGCTTCTACGTGTCCTCTCCAAATAGAAGCTAATTGGATTAATTCAAACTTATTTCCATATATTATTTGAATTAATCCAAGTCATTCCCTCGACATGTCAAGCCGCCGAAAGCAACTTTCAGCGAGAATACTTTTCGTCTGAATAGTGAAAGCGTGCTGCATCGTCCCCTACTTTCGCTTCATCTCTCGATCGACACCAAATCGCCCACCTTTTGAAGATCTCAGAAATGATTATCTGCTCTAGTTATCTGTGAAGACGAAATTCCTTGACTGACAGCCCCATGCATTTAATGCATTTTTGAAAAGAGCTGTTGAAGTCTTCGTCCTCTCCAACGGATTCTTTTGATATGCACCTGCTATAAATACTGCCATTGAAGACTGGAACAAAACACAAGCTGCATGTAATCAATCGAACACTTAAAGAATTGCTCGAATCTACACAACTCCAAGTCTTTCGGTTGGTGCATTCAATAGATCCTTAGATCTAGAAGTCCTCGTCAACAACAAGAAGTCGCTCTTCAACATTTATTGCTTTATTCTTCTTGTTGTTAACTTCCATTAACTATATACGCATGAATTAAATATCTTGTATTTACAGATATTTAATTCCCTAGACCCAAACACAAGTCAATATTTTGTACACGATCCATTAGGGATATTCTTTGTAATTGATCTAAGTGGAAAACATAGTGCACAATTTAAATCCAAGGTTGACTGCCTTGGTGGTGGACGTAGCACTCATTATAGTGCGAACCATCCCAAAATACTTGTGTTATTTCCTACTGTCTGTCTATTTATTTGAACTGCTTAGTTTCATTGTTTATATTATCCATTTCAGCTGAACTTAAGTAATCTGTAAAAGGTCTACCGGTAGTCCTTATCGGCAGACCTGGAACAATTTTCTTGAAGGTCTTCCGCTACTTGACTCTTTTCATTTATTGCAAGTAACTTTCAAGGAACTTACTTAAAAGTTTTAAAGTGTTAATAAGCTATTCAACCCCCCTTTCTAGCTTATTATTGTGCTCATTGGGACCCACAAGTTTCTTGCATGTCGATTAGAACTCCATCGTACGTGAAGTATACAAGTAACTAAAATAGAAGAGGAAATAGAGAAATGAAACTGAATGTTGTTCAACTATGATACCGTTATAATGAGCAAGACAAAATACTTCAAATAGTAAGTCGTTGTGAGAAGTAGATCTGATATTTTTGAATCTTGATGTCGTCGTCGTGATGCTATTGTCGCCGTGAATCGTGCTCTATGTTAGATCTGATACTTTCGAATCTTTTATTAAGTATTAAGGCGTCGTGAATCGTGATGTCGTCGTCGCCGTGAACCGTGCCTTGTATCAATTTTGGTCTTTGGATCTTTGATGAAGTATTAAACCACAGTCAGTCAGCCACTACACTCATATGTCGATTGCCGCCATGCGTGAGATTGAGTGGTGAGAGTTTGTGCGTGAGACTGAGAGGTGAGAGTTTGTGAGAGCGACTGACTCATTCACAGCCTAACCCTAAATAAGTTAGACGGAAATAGGCATGGGACCTCGGCCATGTGCAATGTTTTAATTTTTAAACTTTCACTAACTCACTAAGTTAGAGTCTAGAAAAGCGGGTTGCCCATCACCGGCCCCGCAAAAGCCCGTGAGGCCCGCATCCAAACGGTCTTCTACTACATCAGCCCAACTTGTCCCTTTTAGGGGGCGGGGCGGGCATGCTCACGAGCTTTAGCCCTATTTAACAACCCTACTTCAATTGTTGATTAACATTTTCTAATTGGCGATTGTTTCGAATAAAACTCTGACGCAAGAATTGGGGCTTACGACGTAAGCATCAGAGCCTACGATGCATGCAACGCAAATCCAAGTAAGGTACGATACAGAAATACGACATCGTAAGAAAGGTATGATGCAGAAAATACGGGCATCGCAAAACTCTGACTCAACCATCCCCCCAGAAAACTCCAACGCAACCATTGTAAAACTCCTATTGAATTCCTATTTTTGCCAAGTAGAGAAGGAAATATTGATATGTTAATGACTCAGGGCTCGATATCCAGCTATATATAGTTTAATTCTAATCCCACACGGATGCATAAAAAAAGAGGGGAGTGGAGCAGTTACAATTTTACAAAAGTGTACCGGTTGGTAATTCTTCCAAAACTTTATTAAATTTGTGCCACCGATTGAGAAATCTTTGCGTCGGCCACTGACTATTGGTATCATTGGAATTGTTAGTCAATCAGTGTTTTATGTTTATTTATAACTCTTTAAAAGTCATATTTTTTTAATGAAACTCTATTATTACATTGCAAAAAATATACTCATGTTCTCAAAAGATGGTCTTATGTGAAAATCTATATTTAAGAATTCTTTTTATTTTTATAATATATATGTAACACTCTAAGCATGAAAGTCTGGTCCGCTACGTGTAGCCTACATACTGGCCCACTATGCACTTAAAGCCTTATGTCACCAGACCTACTACTACCCAGCCCAAAAATCCATGGATGATGTTGGTGCCTAGTAATTGTGTTTGACCACCATATAAGAGCATCACCAATGCAACCGTGGATGTTATGTTACGCGGCCATGAGTAGTAATTCAGACCCTCAATCATATGTGTCAATTTTTCTCTCTATATTCACATTCAATCACAATGAACCTTTCCAATGCAAATGTGGATTAATTTTATGTGACATGTATCTTAACACTAAAATAATATTTGACAAAAAAATAACAAAAACATGAAAAGAGAACAACCAATAGAAAGAGTTTTTAAAAAGAATAATGATGACTTGGATGTATTCACACCCTCAAGTAGAATGTGAAAAGTTGACATTGTTATCCAAAATGTGAACAAATTTGGTTGCCACATCATATCCACACTCATCATCCACATTTGCATTGGAGAGGGTTTTTCTTTCAAAAAGGTTGTAAATTCTAGGTGACATCTAAATTCTTTCACATCCACATTAGCATTGGAGATGCTCTAAAGCACATTTAAATCTCACATCCACTCGATGTGGGATTAGGGGTTCGGAGGTGACACCTCCCTCCCGTGGTGTAGCATTTTTGTCCGCATATTATTTTGTTACCACTTTTTTTTGTCTGGACCCGCTTTATTACCATTTGTAACGCCTTGAACCCGAAAATCCTATTTACTATGCATAGCCCATACACTGGGCTACAAAAGCCCCGTTCGCTATGTGTACCCCATACACTAATCACTAAGCACATAGCACCTTAGGTTATCAAATCTACCACTAGTGGACTCAAAAGTCTTTTGATGATATTGATATCTAGTAGTAGTTTGTAACCAATATAAAAAGCACATTTAAGTCTCACATCTACCCGATGTGAGATGGGGGTATACAGTATACATTATACATAATATAGAAAAAAAAAGTTGAATAAAAGCAAATGATTATAGAAGTACAATTGTAGTTATAACTTTCACCTATGATATTAATTTTTTTAGTAAATATTAGTTCTTCCAAAAATGTCTTCTTCAATTCTGGTAGTTAATGATGTGTCTTTTTTCAATTTCCTTTTTTGATGAGAACATGTAATTAAATAGATTTAATATATAATTTGGTCCATGAACTTAACACTTTAAATTTATTTGGTTCAACATCTTTGACACTTCCTATTTTGGTCATTGAACAGAATTTTGGGCATACTGTTAGTCCCTCTAGTGACTTTCGTCTATTTTGTGATTAAATTTTTCATATAATGGCCAAAATGCCCTTAATAGAAGGTGAGTAGGATACCAGCTGGACAACAAATCTTAAAGGGAAATATAGCCGCCATCTCCTATTCCCTTCTTGTTTTTTTCTGTTTTTCTCTCTCTTTTTTATGTGTGTCTAAAATTTCTCTTTCTCTCTCTTAAATGTTTTCTCTTCTACCTTTCTTCTTTATGTGATCTTTGCAGCTCCACTTTTGCTCCCTTTTTTTTTAATCTTCTTCCCCAATTTTTTTATCACCCAGACACATTTCTAAGATCTGTTTCATTTATTTTATACGCAGCAATCTGTTTCTGTTCCCATTTAATTTACAACAATTTTTATTTGGTTGGCTGGTTGTTTGTTTATTGGTAATGGGTTGCGAGGCATCAAAGCAGCTGATATGCCATAATTGCTAGGCACTGTGTTCTCCGATGTCGCGCAGCTACTCAATGCACGTCCACCACCCACCTGAAAGCGACGACGACACTTACCACGTCGTAGCTCTCACATCCACTACCTTCAGCTCTCTCAATCACATTCAGCGCCATATTAAAGAACCAATTTCTACGGTTCCAGAATCTGTTTGTGAAAAGAAAACTGGAAAGAGAAGCCAGGAGCTTTTGGTTGGGGTGATCGAGGCTAAGACATGGTCCAAAATGATCGAGGAAATAGATGAAGACAAAGATGTCGGTTGAAAAAGGAGAAGGAGATGAAAGTGAGTCGTTGCTGTGTTTGTCTGGAGTGGCGTCAGAGATGGTGAATCTGGAGTCGGTGATGAACATAGATGGAGGCCGGCGATGCCACATCTGCAGACTAATTGGAAGGTTGTCGGGATGGAAAGATGTGGACTAGAGATGGGGCGGAGATGAAGTTGGGGCAAGAGTTGGTGGAGATTCTAGTGGAGGCCGGTGAAGAGATGATGCGGGAGCCGGCCGGTGGCTATGGCGGAAGATGGGAAGAGATTCTGGGGTTGGGGCGACTAGGTTTTGAGAGTAGACTGGGAAAGAGAAGATTTGTGCCTGGGTTGACTAGAAACGAAGCAAGAAGGAGGTCGATGACTATGGTGGTTACTGGCAAATTTGGCCGGAGAAATAGCAGGATGGAGGTCGGCGATACTGAGTTCGTAATAGATGGAGAGGCTGGGTGAAATCAGAATAGGAACGGACTTCAGAGAGAGAGAGAGAGAGAGAGAGAAAGATAGATCATACATATTTGAATGGAAAGATTAAAATTAATATATATATATATATATATATATATATATATATATATGAAGTTATTTGAATGGAAATAGTAAAAAATAAAGTATATTAATTTTTTTCTATTAATTTTTAAATACCACTTGGCAACCCAACTCAACTTTCATTAAGGGTATTTTGGACGTTATATTGACAATTTAACGTCATAATAGATTGACGTTACAAAAAGGACTAACCGTAGGTTAAAAACTAAGTTCAATGACTAAAATAAGAATCGTCAAAGAAGTTGAATCAAATTAATTTAAAGTGTTAAGTCCAGAGACCAAATTATATATTAAACCAATTAAATATGCCTATTCAAGAAAATAGATCGGTCTTATATATAATATAAGTAAAACCATCTTTTTCATAAGTTTTTACAATAAAAATTTAAGTTTATTTTAAGACCAATCATATTTCATTTGAATTATGGATTGCAGTGAGTCAGTAGTGTTAGAGCATCCACAATGGTTGCACCCTAAAACACCCTTTATATAACCTCCTAAACCTTTTTAGAGGCCCTTTAAAAAAGTTTCAACTCCAATGAGCACCCTCTATATAACCATTTGAATTTGTGACATCTTAACTAACAAACCTAACTACCAATATATTTCTATTTTTTATTATTTTTATTTTCTTACCGCAATTGAAATAAAATATTTATACATTTAAATTTTATATTTTATGAAAATTATATTATATGTTTTGATTATATCAATTATTTTTATTTAAATAAAATTTTGTCACACTTTTTAATATTATCAATATACTCATAATTTTAAGTTATAAATAATAAAAAAGGAAATGATATCGCAAAAATACACTAAATTAATTGAAAAAGAAAATGGAAAAAATGGGAAAGCATATCATCATCAAAGTGATGATGTGAGTTGAGTTGTTTATTTAATTCATAGGCTCTCCACTCTAACACATCAAAATTTTAGCCAAAAACTGGATGCTCCGATCAAGTCAAAAAATTCGCTTTTGCTTCTTTAAATTTTGGAACAATTTTTTTGAAACGAATACTAAGAAGAAGACCAATGAAGAAGGAGATATGTGGGGGAGACAGAAGAAAGAGATGAATGGAGGCTGGCTAAAACTCACCCAATAAGTTGGGGGAGAATTAGCTTTTTTTAGGGATAGGGTGATTGATAGGGTGTCCACTGTGGACTTAAGTGTGATTAAAAAACCTTTAAAAGGATTTTAAGGTGTTAATAAAGGGAACCACTGTGAATGCTCTTATATACTCAAAATATCAATGTCGTTTATTTAGTGTAGAATAAATTTAGAAGATGAATCTCCAACATTTATGGTACTCACGTGAGTTATCCTTAGAACTTAGTCTCCACGGTGTACATACCTATAAATAAATAAATAAATCCGAAGAAATGACAGAACAGAAGGAACAGCTCCAAGATGATGGGACACCACCATCTCACTTCATGAGTCATGAATCATGACCCACCCCCAAGATTTGCTCTCGTGACTCATTGTCTGTCTCTCTGCCTTTGGGCTCCATAAACACGGTTAACACGTTTATTGCTCATTCCTAAAAGAAGTTGAGCGTAAGGGTGAGAATTAGCTCGCAAGATCATCTTCCATGTGTATATTCTTAATATAATTTTTAACTGAATTTTATTGTCAATTATATATTTTTATCTTCTTATCCATTTAAAAATATATTTTTCTATTATATAATCTTCTTACATAAAAAAATATTAAATTTAACATTATTTAATAAAAACAAAACCCCCCACACACACCTATAGTTGTCCCCTCGATCTCTCTCCTCCCCCAACTTCTTAATTAAGAAGTTAACCCCTCCCTCTCTCTTAGTTGGAAAAAAAAATCCTATAACCAATATGCACAAATTTCAAAGCCTTAAGAAGTTGAAAAAACCTACAATGGGGATGCTCTAATGAATAATTTTAGGTTAGGTTATTATGCATTGACCTAATAGATAATGATCTTATCCAAAACTATCCATTAACATCTAATTGTCATCCCTAGTTGAGCGAATCTCAATTCTTTTTAAAAACAATCCTCCCAATTTAATAGATTACATATTGATAAATTGAGTTGTTGTGACGTATAATATAAATCTTATAGTCTGAATTTATTTTACGAATTAAGATATATAATATGAATCTTATAGGAAATCTACGTGTATAAATTTCCTTTGTCTAAAAGAGATTTCCATGTTAGGAAGCCTCACCCCCTTAAGACCTTAGGGGTCTCAGTGATATTCACATTGTTTGGACTTTTGAGTAAAAAGTTTAATGTTTTATTTTGCGATATTTAATTTAAAAATTAAAATATTTTATTTTAGGATGTTTTATTTTGATAATTTTGAGATTTGGTGTATTGAATTAAAGATAATATAATTGAAGGTAGTATAATTTTGAGGGTATATATATATATATGTGTGTGTGTGTGTGTGTGTGTGTGTGTGTGTTACAAAGTAGATATCCAAAAGGATAAGAAAGACATGAAGCATAATTATGTTCGGAGAAGAATAAGAGAATTAACTAATTAACTTAACTAATTGTATATTAAGTATATTAAGGCTTACATGAACAAAAATGTAAAATCAATAACAAATTATTGCATTCTTAACACTCCCCCTCAACTTGTACATAGAATCTTTATGAACCGATCGAGTTAGAGACCAATGAAGTGTTAAATCTTTGTTGTAGAGGCTGCTATCTAAATTGTTATAGAAACTGAAACCTCGCAAATATGGAGAAACCCAAATAGGAGTTAATCCCGAAAAGCTTCTTAATAGTTAACAAATTTAAGATAATGGAAATGTTGAACATTTTGTAAAATTGCTCCTTAATGCAAAGAATGGATCAGATACCGTCTACAAAGTGATATCTGAACCATGTCATTGTTTGACTTTTGTAACACGTCATTGAATCAAAATAGCAGAAGAATAGAACCGATTTTGCTCTAATACTATGATAATTTGAAATTTGGTGTATGGATTTGAAGGTAATATAATATATTATAATTGTGTGTCTTAAACGACAGATATGGAAGAGCATATATATGTTACAAAAAGGAAATAGAAACATGAAGTATAATCCTATTAGGAGAACGATACGAGAATTAACTAATTAACTTAACTAATTTTATATTAAGACTCACAAAAGTAAATATCTATATCATAAAGACCTCAGTGTCTAACTGGTGGTCATGATCGAATTGTGTCAAACATAACTGACGGTTTAGATTGATCTGTACGAATGTGAGTTACATACGAACCTCATTTATGACTTTTGTTTGAATTATCAAAATAGATGCTAAAACAAAACTTTTGTAAGACAATTTTACAGATTTTTTTTTGTAAAATAGATGCTATTTACTTGATTTGTGTATTGATGAGTTGAGAGTTGAGTTATAAAATGGTGAGAATCCAAGATTTATAATATGTTCTTACAAATTAAAATTCGTAAAATGATCTTACAATACAAAAAAAATGTACGGCGTAAGTTTGAAGTAAAGCTAAACCAACCAGCTCCTCATACACTGTACTTTGTACTTGGTGATGGTTTTATTTGGTGGTCATTCAGGGTATACCGAGGAGATGGCCTTATCCCTTTATACCCATTTTTGTGGTATATATTGTCTTAGCAACGTGGGACTACGGGAGTATAATGTAGCCGTAAAAGGAGATACTCGCCCCCTAAAATGAAAAGGGACGTTTTAAATTTCTTTGGTCAATTTAATTAAATTTTAAATTGATATTTATTAAAACTTAATACTTGTTTTTTCAGAAACTATGAAAATTGGTCAAATTAATAAAAAAAAAAGAAAAAAGAATCAAAGTACACCTTTTCAATTGGAAGGAAGGGAAATCATATTGATCTCAAAATAGATAAGTGTTGTGTTTAACAATTTTCTTGTCTCAAATTTTGTAATTTTGTAGAAAAAAAAATCTATTTTAAGACCGACCACACTTGACCGTTAGTGATTTGAGTCCTACTCGATGAGGGTTAATGTAAGTTACATCAATAGGGATAGGGGTGTAAATCGAAACCACCGAACCACCGAACCGAACCAGTCGGTTTGGTTCGATTTTGATCGAAGATGGTTCGGTTTCGGTTTCAAAAATTGGAAAACCACGCGGTTTGGTTCGGTTCACAGTTTTTGGTGTCGAACCAAACCGAACCGAACCGAACCAAACCACCCTATATATTTTTATTTATTTATTATATAATATATATTATATTACACACATATATATATATATTACATATATATATATATATATATATATATAGGGATACTAAACCAAACAAAATCTTGATTGTTGGAGAACTATTATTTCTTCAATTATTTGTGTTTATTTTAGAATTTGTTATGATAATTTGTTGTTAGTAAGTTATTTCCTAATTTTGATGTTAATTCCAAATTAAAATCGTATTTTCATTGTTATTTTTAATGTTGGTTAATTTCATTAAAAATAATTTATTAAACCACAAAACCGAACCAAATCAAACCAAACCGAGTGGTTCGGTTCGATTCAGTTCCAAATCTTACTCGATTCGTTTCGGTTTGAGATTTTTGGAACCACTAGGAAGCGGTTCGGTTTGTGGTTTTGGCATAAACCAAACCAAACCGAATCACTTACACCCCTAAATAGGGGAGTGGTTCTAAAAATAAAGATTATTTCAATAAAATAAATATGTTTGATAGTATACGAGTACTATATTTTTGTGGTACATAAGATCTGAGTTTACTTAACTTTATAATGTTTATTTTGATATGACAAAACTCATATTTGATCACACAATTTTTCCAAAACTTGCAATTAGACCACACCAAAACTTCAAATTGTTATCTAGTCACTAAACTAAAGTTATGTTACAAGGGTGTCCAATTTTATGGACAGAGGCTTGTTCAAATATTAAGGTCTGAGTTAAAATTATAATCAAATACCTATTTTGCCCTTATAAAATAAACCTTGCCAAATCCAATTTCCCTATTTCCCTTCCCCTTGATAACGGACCCCACCCTCTCTATTCCTCTCTCTTTCACGCAAACGCACACAAATTTCTCTCAACTCCCTTGGACACTATCGACCGAAAAATTCTTACCGAAAGTTTCATAATGAGATTTCTCCTTAGTCCAATTTGCTTCCCTAACCATAGTATTCAGTCATGATTTTCTCGAATCTTTTTATCATTTTATATTCTCTCAACCATGAACAAATTCTATGGGATCGATATCGAAACTCCCTACCTTCCAGCTTACTGAATTCAGCTCACTTAGGCGAGTCTGGCGAACTAAAATTTCCGACCAAACTCCGATTGTCGTGTCGGCCAGTAACTGGAGCTTTGCCGATTGAGAGGTTTTCCGATGACAAGAAGACTCCTGCCGGACTCGCCTTGAGTTGGCGAGCTATTTGTGTGGCGCGTAAGTCTCGAAGCTGACTGGAAGCTGCCAGATCTAAAGATCTCTCATTATCTCTATATTTCTCACTCTCTTTCCCAATCATTATCTCTCATCCGTTTCCATTTATGGGATTTGAGTTGAATTCCAAAGTACACTGATCTGGGGGAACAGAGAGTGTTAGAGCATGTACAACCGAGCTCCCCATTTGGTTAAGCTCTATTTTTTTTATATATAAAAATGTCATTAAACTCCCTATTTAAGCTCCCCAATAAAAATATTCTTTTAACAATACACAAACTCCAACACTTTTATATATTTCATTATTTTTTTCTTCACTAATTTAATATTTTATAGAAAAATAGCTAAAAATTTGAAAAATTCATAGAAATTTTTTCTGATATCCAAATGAAACAAACCAAGTCTTTATTTGTAGGTAAAAATGTTTACTTTAATACATAAAAAAAATATTTTTAAAAATAATTTATGGCTGAAAATTGACATAAAAAAAGAAATAAGGAAATAGAAAATGAAGATAAAGCATAAAGTTGTCAGGAAGGGGCAGGAAAGACTGACTTTATCTTCAAAAATTTTGCTCAAAACTCGATGTTTTGGGCTTCCTCCGCTTAAACGACATCGGTTGTTTGAGTTTTTTTTTTTTTTTTTTAAGATCAGGAGCTTCTTGGGCTCCCATAAACACTTTATGCTTATCTAAGCATTTTTGAAGAACATTGTTATTTAATGGAATCTCAAAGAATCCCATTAAGCTTCCCAAAAAAACCACCAATTGTTAATGGTCTTCGACGGTGGCGGTTTCTGCATCAACGGAAGTTTCAGAATATTAGAGTGCATCCTAACCTCAAATTCAAATCACTGCCTCTTGTTTCTTCATTGTTTTTGATAACGAACGGAGTGATTTGATGGGAATGAATTACAAGGGTGGCAATGTTATTGTTGGTAATCGGGCTTGCGGCCCGATTATTTAGTCCCGCCTACATGGAAATATATTTATATTATTTATTGGTTAATTAGAATCCTAATCCAATTGAGTTTAGGATTGCTTAATCTACAAGAAATATGTTTCTTGTAATAATATAAATAGGGCAACTAAGGGGATAAAACACTAATCACAAATTGGAGGAACACGTCCTCATAGAGTTGCCGCCCTCTCTCTCTCCCTAAAATTCTATCTCACCAAAATACACCCTCTAGCCTAACCATTAGGGGCTTGGATTTGCGGTGTGAACCAGTATTGATATCCGTGCTCAGTGATATCAATCTGACGTGAGAGACTTGTAGGTCTGTAGATCTTGGTATACGAAGATCGTAGCTCAAGCGTAATTCTTCCGTTGCGTACAATGCTCTAGTTCGCACAAAGGTAATTCGTGATTACTATTATGTTAGCGAACTTGTTTGATATATGATATGATATATCCTTCGGCTATATTTTTTAGTTGGGACACTTTGGTTTCTAATATCGAAAATTATTGTCAATTTAGTTGGGACAAAATAGGTGATTGGTATAATCCTAATGGCTAAACTAACGTTGGCCTAAAAAATGGATTCGCTTGTAACATAATTTCAGTACAACGACAACGATAATAATTTAAAATTTTTGGTGGCCACTTTGCAAATTTTGAATTAGCTTGGTGACACAAAATATGAGTTTTGCCTTTTGTTAATCAATAATAATAGAATTACCACCAGTATTACCATTCTGGTGACAACTTTGCTATGAAGGTAAAGTGAATGTGAGGTGCATGTGTCACTTCAAAACATAATTGTCATCGTAGTGGTAACACTAGTGGTAATCCTAACAATGTTGTTTGTTAATAATGAGGTGTAAGTGGTTCAATTTTATTTGGTTTATGTTAAAACCACAAACCGAACTGTCATGTATTGGTTCTAAAATCTCAAACCGAATTGAATAGAGTAAGACTTGGAATCGAACCGAATCGAACCACTCGGTTTGGTTTTGTTTGGTTCGGTTTTGTGGTTTATATAAATTATTTTTAATGAAATTAATTAACATTAAAAATAATAATAATAATAATAAGATTTTAATTTGGAATTAACATTCAAATTAGGAAATAACCTACTAACAACAAATTATCATAAAGTAAACAATACAAATTCTAAAATAAACACAAACAATAGAAAATATAATAGTTCTCTAACATTTAAGATTTTGTTTGGTTTAGTATGTGTCTATATATATTATATGAATAAATCAAAGACCTAGATTATGTATAGAAGTTGATCAAAATGTTCAAAATAGTTAATAAATGTAATATAATATATATTATATAATAAATAAATAAAAATATATAGGTTGGTTTGATTTGGTTCGATACAAAAAATCACGAATCAAACCGGGTGTTTTTTCAATTTTTGAAACCGAAAACAAACGGTTTTTTACTAAAACCAAATCGACTGATTTGATTTAATTTGGCTCGATTCTATAATTTAGTAGTTCCGATTTATATCCCTAGTTAATATGGAAGACGTTTGAATAAAATAAATAAATAAAGTAAAAAAGAAAACGTTAGATTGAAAGAGCGACAAGCTGTTGTCTGGTAGTGGTAGACTGGAAATAACCGGGAAAATAGGGTAGTAGACTAGGCCTACATCTTCAAGTATAAAAATGACTTGTCCTACAACTACATTAAATTGGATGCACCCTGTCTAGATCTCCACACACACTGTCCAATACAGCCCTTGAGCATTGTGCTTTGACATTGACCTCAACTCTCTCCCTCCAACATCTTCCTTTCTTCCATTCACACAAATCAGTCTGCTAGACCACTACGATACTTCCACGTTTCCGTAAATAATTATTACGGAGTATGTTTTTTACTTTTATACTCCCACGTCCCTAAATAATTGTTCTAATTAATCCGACACATAGTTTAAGGAAAAACAATTGACTTGATTATTTATATTGGTTTAATGTATAGTTTCCTTTAATGTTTATGTGTATGTGGCCCATAATTAAAGTAAAATAAAAAAGTAAGGGTAAAGTGGTAAAAGTGATGTTCTAAAAAGGTAGGTTTCAAAGTGAACAATTATTTTGAAACTGACGAAAAAAGAAAAAAGAACGATAATTTAGGGACGAAGGGAGTATTTCAAAAATATATTTTTTAAACACATTTTAATTATGACCTTACACGTAGGGGTGAGCTTGGTCCGGGTTGGTCCATTTTTTTGGAAAAAAAGAGAAAATCGGAACCAGACCAATAGTCCAGTTCTCAAAAAATTTAGAACCAGAACCAACCCAATAGGTGTGAGAACCAATACATTGGTCCGGCCCGTAACCAATCAAGACGACGTAACCGTGACCAAACCAATACTATGATTTCTTTACTTTTTAACTGTTTAATACAAATATAATGAAATTTTAAAGACTTAAACTTTATAAAAAGATTAAACAAACTTCAATAAAAGTACATTCAAAATCAAACATGTTTTTTGGAAACAACCTTCGATTAAAGCACAAAGTACCTACATTATCTTTCTTTAATTTGCTCAATCCTACTTCTCTACCCCAACTCCCCAAGTCCAACTATAATAATAATAATACTAAATGAAACCAATAGTGAGAAATTTAGCATTTCAGTTACACTTACAAATTGTATTTTGAGTACAATACATCGTAACGATCTGATTGAATCTAGCTAAACGATCTGATTTCAACCCTGAATCATGAGCTTGGTTTACTCAAACTCGAGCTCGCATCGCCTCCCAAGCTCGACCTCAAACCGTATACTCAGTAGCTTGGGTCAAGCTAAGCCCATTGATCATAATATTCGATTTTACTTACCTAATCTCTAACTTGGAATAAACTGAGGAAGAGTTAACTTGATGAGGGGAGCAATAACGTAAATCTTTTATCGATGGAAATTAAGAATTAACCAAAAGGGTAAACAGTAAACTTAAAATCGTATCAAAGGGGAGACTTCAAATTATTTAGCCTATAATCTTGTCAAACTGATGATAATAAACCAAAATCTTTATTTTAAGAAATATAAAATGACCAAGAGGAATCTTACAAAATTCACAAGAAATAAGAAACAACAATTGCTAAAAGCTAGCAACTGTCAACAAAGATGACCTCCAATATAGTTTTTTCCTACAAAGCTTTATAGGCTCAAGGCCCTGCTATGGAAGTTTTTTTATGTAAGGAGCAAAGAAAGGAACTTATCTAAACTATTGTTCATGTTATGTCATAATTTTACACTTAACCCTTCAAATATTCCCCTATACTGCCAGAATCATGTAACCAAGAAAAACAAAAACCTCTGGAATCATATTTTCCATTTTCTTTAGGCCTTAATCAACCCTATAACAAGATTTTGTATGCATGACTCTGGGTCAAGAATCATGTGATTCAGCCCACCAAACAAATTCACTAACATCAAATGTCAAATAAAAAGATGATTTAACAAATCCCAAAGGCAAAGCAGCCTGAGGCGTGAGCAAAGTGAGCTTGTGTGTGTGTGTGTGAGTGAGAGAGAGAGAGGGTTTGGTACTGCATCAAGGGCCGATGATTGATTTACAAACCATGCCATGGTGGCCGGTGGATTTACATGGATGGAAATTGGAAGATGACGGATCCGAGATTCTCGCGAGCCGAGGAGACGTGAAAGACCGAAAGAGGGAGTAGAAGACGCGAGTCTGGTGAGTAGCTACCGACGAAAAGGAATTGGCGAGTAGCCGACGGCGGCGTAAGGCGGAACCGGCGTCGGCGATTTAGGGTCGAAGTCTTCGCCTTCGATTGAGTCTTCGCCTCGTGACCTCAATCATCCAATCCGCTGATCCACGGGGCCGTGAGCACCGGGCAGAACGAGGAACCTTGGAGGTCCTTGACGCTTGACCACCCATAGTTGTGTGTGTGTGAGAGAGAAAGAAACTAAGAGAGTGTTCGTAATCGGCACTGCCTACCGCCTTTTGATTTACAACCCAAAGGCGGCGGGCAAGGCGAATGGCGGATTCGAGATTCTGAGTGGCCGAGGCCCGAGAGTCGAGACGCGAAAAGAAGGAGAGAGAGACGTGAATCGAGACTCTAAATTTACCTACCTAACGAAGGGAGGCGATTTAGGGTCGAGTCTTCAAATGAGGAAGGCATGAAGAGGAAGCTGGGCCTTTGGTCGCCGCGAACCGCGATTCCGCCTGCCTCGGCTGCGGGCTACCGGCGCATAAGATCGATAAGTGATTAAGAGGAATAGAGCAGAGACAATTGAATTGTATATCAATATTTATATTTTCCAATTTAGGGTTTTATTTTGTAGGTAAAAAACATTAATAAATAAGTAAATAACTATATATATAACTATATATATATATATATATATATATATATATATATATATATATATATATATATATATATATATATATATATTGGTCCGGTCCGGTTCTAGAACCAATTTTAAAAACATAAAACCGACTGCACTCAATTATTCGGTTCTTAAAAATTAGGACCAAGACCAAACCAAAAAATTGGTTCGGTCCAATTTTCATTGGTCTGGTCCGGTTCTTTGGTCCGGTCCGATTTAAAAAACCTTGCTCAGCCCTACTTACACGCACATAACCTTAAAAGAAATGGTGAAAACTTAATTAAGAAATGGTATTTTAGTATTTTTGTACGATGGATTATCTTGATTTGACACACGATGTGTTAGTAGATTGATTTGTAAGGCAGTGTAATTCTGTCTTACAAATTATGATATGTCAGACGATTTCACATGATATATACTCGAAAGAAATTATAAATTATATCGATATTTATAATTAGACAGTTTTTCGTGCATAAATGTATTTTTGAAAAAAACATGGATAAATATTTTTGAAATCCTAAAACATTATTTAATCTGGGATAAAAAAAAACTTTGATAAAACATCATTTATTTTGGCACAGAGGTAGTAATTATTTAGGAATGGAAGGAGTAATATTTAGATAGACTTCAAAATTTTCAATAAGTTATCATTAAAATTTGGAAAATGATATCGTTACCACTTGAACTGCCTGGCCCGATAGGCCCAAAACTGAGGCACGTGCTTGGCACATTTTCTTCAATCACGAGCGGAGCACGCGCAATCCAAAGTCCTACTCGAAGCCGTGAAGCGGGCACCGGCCAGACTTTGATCAGTGAAGATTGAGAGCCCAGCATTTATCCCTCAGAATCTGGGGGCTAATTATCAAGTTGACAAGTGTATAGCAAGCTGCGAGATGGAGGCAACGAGCTGGGGGCTAAACACCCAGCGAGAAGGGGATCAGCGAAGCTTACCATATTTGGTTATGTAAATAATGGTCGTCGTGGACGTGGGCAGTTACTTCCAGAAAACTTGCTTCAACATTCATGATGAAACCGTTGTGCTGGACGTGACAGTTAATATGCCTGCCATATACGCTGACATTTAATGGGAAGTTATTCAGTTCCCCGTGAAGGCTATAAAAACCCCTCAAAACAAAGGAGGAAGGTACGCGATTTTTGAACTAAGGCTAAACTCTATCAAGTTGTTTACTTAATCGAGTGTTGGCTAATTCTCACGTCGGAGGGCTTTTGTAAGGAAAGCCCCTGCCTAGTTCACGGTTGTTGTTTACATTTCAGGATTTGGCCTTGAAGATTAAGGATAGAATTGAAAGCCAGATATCCGAGTTATCAAGCCCAGTGCGTCCTTGGATTATTTTGGATGCATCAGTTGGTTCCGTTGCCGGGAAGCGATTTTGTTAGGTGCAATCTCATTTCTTGACAGCTTCACAAGTCTTAGTTATGGTTGAAAATGGTGTGGAGGAGGTCCACACAACCACGCCAATCATGAACCTCCAAGCTGGTAATAATCTACCACCCCCGTCACTTGATGATGCTCGTCACCAACTTAATCAACGGCGATGCTTAGATTCGTGGCCAGGAGTGTCGTGGCTGCTGTGGGTCTGACTAATGAGTTTCGGGAGGAAGCTTTATGCCAGAGGGCAATATACTTGGGGCAGATCCATCAGTTGAATTTGTAGCTAATTGCAATGGGCAAGCCCCCCCCCCCTTCGGGCTATACCCGCGCCAAGTCAAGCAGGAAGTGTGTCTAAAACGAGGGGCAATCCTCGACATCCAATGCAAATTCCTTCACAACCTCGTGAGCGAGAATCCAACAAGGGGTGAAGCCAACAAGAGGGGCGAGCCAGTCATAGGGTTGTCCCAAGTGTGCATCCTCGATTGGGACCCCAGACAGGAGAAGATTCGGCACAGTCACGCCACCATCAAAGGTCTTCTTCTCCCCGATGGTCGCACCCTTGGCGCCCACGGTCACCATCACCGCGTAGTTCGCATGCTCGTAATCTTCGCACTCCATTTCCTAAGAGGTCACATGCTCGCCGTCCTCAGACACCTTCGCCTGGAAGATCACAATTTCATTTGTCATATCAGTCCAGAGGCAGGCGTGAATTGCCTCACACAAATGCAAAAGTAAAAGCCTGGCTAATGATCCAAAGGCCTCGCTGTATAGCCTGTGCACAGTGGCGCCGTGGGTGTTGCTCAAGCTATGGGAGCTATGAGACCCCCACAGGCCCCTCTTGTGCCCGGAATACAACCTCAGCCCGTGGGTGGTTTGCCAACAGCCTTTATCATGCAAGAGTTTGAGTACTTGAAGCGCCGTATGGAAGCATGGGAGCAGGGAAAGGCCCTGGATGGGAATTTTCTGGGAACGTCAGCTAGTCCTTTGGCCCCTTGGATTGAGAACACACCTTCAGCACAAGGACTCATCTTCCCAAATGTTAAGGAGTACATAGGGAAGACAAAGGCGAGAGATTGGTTGATGTCATTTGAGTCCCAGATTGGTCTTGTAACGTCAGACGAGGCATTAAAAATCCGAGCTTTTGTGGGCTCGTTACAAGGAAAGGCATTGGCCTGGATGAGAGCTTTACCTCGCAGGTCCATCAACAACTGGGCAGATTTGCGGGCAAAGTTCTTAGCAGATTTTGGAACTTCAGGGCAATTGAAATGACAAGAGCTGACTTGTCTAAGGTTAAGCAGGGAGCCCATGAATTGACTGCCAGCTACTTGGAGCGGTTTACGAAAATGTTTGAACAAGTTCCTGGGTTATCCGAGCAGGAGGTCACCTTGTGCTTTGAAACAAGTTTGCTTGGAGGAGAAGGCGGTTTGAGGTTTGAGTTAAGCATGTGGAAGCCCAAGACACAAGCAGAGATGTTGATGCGGGCTCAAAAATGGTGCGCGGGGGAGACCGCGAAGAAGGAAAAGAAGAAGGAAAGCACAGAGACTGGGGGAACTGGAGCTAATTCCAAAGGAAGCGACCAGGGTGCAGGCGGTGGTTATAACCGTAACAAATCACGGTACGACCACCCCAAGGAGTTTCTTAGAGAAAGTGGTCTCACCCCGCTCAATACCTTGCGGGAAAATATAATGTATGAGGTCAGGGACGAGCTTCCTTGTGCTCCTCGCATGAATCCAGAGACAGCAGATGTTCAGGATCGAACTAAAAAGTGTGCCTATCATAACGATTATGGGCATGCGATAGAGGAGTGTTGGCCATTGAAAGAGGCCATATAGAAGTTGATAAACGAAGGCCGGTTGGACCGGTTTAAAAGAGATGGGAATAACAGGGGGAATGCCCCCCGAAGAGATGCACCCCCAATCTGGGGGGTAATAAATGTCATCATGGATGAAGAGCTTTCACTTACTCAGCTCGGCGAGCAGATTTACTCCTTGTCGAAGGTGGTTGATTGCCCAACCACTCTACAAGAGGGGGAGGAGTCGATACAGTTTACTCACAGTGGGTTGGCGAGTAATGTGGCTGGGGAGTAGTCTCTGATTGTTTCTGCTTTGGTCGATGGCTGGGTGGTGCATAGGATTCAGGTGGATACTGAAGCATGCAGAGACGTGATGTACTATTCTTATTTCAAAGGCTTAGAGCTAAAGGATGAATGTCTCAAGCCTTATACAGGGACTTTGGAGGGTTTCACAAATCACAAGGTGCCGGTCAAGGGCACAATCGAGCTTGAGGTTTTCATCGTCAAAGGTATTTGCACAAGGGTGGAGAAGATTACATTTATGGTGATCTACCTGAAATCTCCCTACAATATAATTTTGGGGGTCCCTAGCATGAGAAAATTTCAGATGGTTGCATTGATTCCTCACCAGCGAGCAAAGTTTTATACAGATCATGGGGTGGGGGTCTTGAAGAGTCAGCCCCGGGCAGTGCTGGAATATGTCCAGGATAGTCAAAGGAAAAAGCAAAAATTGACTTTGGAAGATAGCGAGCAGAAGGTTACCATTAGTACTAAGAAAAAGTCTCATGTAACTGTGGGCCCTTTAACGATTGCTATGGTTGGCAAGAGTTCGGTACAAGGCGAGCAGCGATGCCCAGAGGAAGTCACTTGTCCTTTGCCGACGGTGGGGTCGGGGGGACAAGTCGAGCAGGCTATGGATATGGAGCTGGATCAGCTTGATGCGGTAGAAACTCAGGCTAAAGAAGAGGAAAAGGTGGAATATGACACGCTCCAGATGCGGGATGAACCCAAATTTACAGTTCAGGACGAGCTTGAAGAGGTTGTCATTAATTCTTCTTATCCCAAGTAAAAAATAAATATTGGCAGAGCACTGTCAGCTGAAGCTCGGGCTAGCTTGGTTAAGCAACTCCAGAGCAGCTTGGATGTGTTCGCGTGGCGGCCGGAAGATATGCAAGGGGTTAGCGAAGATGTTGCAGTTCATTGCCTTAGCGTGGAACCCGCTTTTAGGCCAATTCAACTGCGGCCTAGAGTATACTCCATAGAAAAGGACAAGGCAATCAAGGAGGAGGTGGAGAAATTGCTCAGTGCAGATATTATTGAGGAGATACACTACCCGACTTGGCTGGCTAACGTGGTGATGGTTAAAAAGTCAAATGGAAAGTGGAGGATGTGTGTGGATTTCACCGACCTCAATAAAACTTGCTCGAAGGATTGTTATCCTCTTCCTCGTATTGGCAAGTTGGTGGATGCTATAGTAGGCTTTGAGTTCCTAAGCTTCATTGATGCATATTCAGGGTATCACCAGGTGAAAATGAATGAGAAAGATAAAGCTTTGATTGCGTTCTGAGCAGCAGGCGGGCTCTATTGCTATAAGATGATGTCATTCGGCCTAAAGAATGCATGAGCTACTTATCAGCGGATGGTGAACAACGTCTTCAGCTCGCAGATCGACAGAAATGTGGAGGCATACATTGATGATATGGTGGTGAAGACCAAAGGACATGATCATACTATCGATTTGGAGGAGACCTTTGATAATCTCAGGAATAATAATATGAAGCTTAACCCGAGCAAGTGTGTGTTCGGGGTAAAGGCGGGCAAGTTCCTGGGGTTCATGGTAAACGAAAGAGGTATTGAGGCTAACCCGGAGAAAATTCAGGCATTGGTCACAATGAAGACTCCTCGCCGCGTCAAGGATGTCCAGAAGCTTAACGACCGAGTCATTGCTCTCGGTCGTTTTATTTCCAAATCAGCAAAAAGGTGCTTGCCTTTTTTCAAAGTGCTTCGAGGAAATAAGGGGTTTGAATGGATAAAAGAATGTCAGGAGGCTTTCAAACAACTGGTGGAATATCTGGGACAACCTCCATTGTTAAGCAGCCTGGTCCTTGGTGAAAATTTGTTTATGTATCTCGCGGCCACAGAGTAGGCTGTGGCCGCAGTGGAAGGGCGTTATTTTAATGCAGAAAAATTGGCTTATTCGCTTATCGTAACTGCTCGGAAACTTCGAGCTTATTTTTTTTGCACACCCCATTATTGTTTACACAGACACACCCCTCAGGAAAATTCTACACAAGCCGGATTCTTTTGGTCGTTAGCTTACCTAGTCAATTGAGTTGACCGAGTTTCAGATAGATTACCAGCCTCGACAAGCAATTAAGGCACAAGCTTTGGCAGATTTTGTGGTTGAGATTAGTTTCAAGAATTCAGGCGAGGAGGAGATTTCCACCCAGGCTGCATCGACAAATGTTCCTATTCAACGGCCTCACCCAGATTATTGTTGGGAATTACATGTGGATGGTTCAGCTAACAGGCTCAGAAGCGGAGCAGGTCTTGTATTAGTTCCACCCGAGCAAGATGTGGAGTTTGAGAAGGCTTTGTGTTTCAAGTTTCCAACATCAAACAACCAAGCAGAATATGAGGCTTTGATAGCGGGGCTTGAGCTCGTGCAGGACGTAGGAGTGCACGAGATAGTAATTTACTGTGATTCGCAACTGGTTGTAAATCAGGTCAAAGGTGATTATGTTGTCCATCATCCGGTTCTGATTCGATACTGTACCATGGTGAAGGAGATTTTGAAGGATTTTGATTACTGGGAGCTGGTTAGAATTGGCCGTGAGGACAATATGCGTGCAGATTACCTTTCGAAGATGGCTGAGGATGAAATTCAATCTTTTGCATCCAGGGGTTATGATTGAATATTTGGAAGTTCCTATGATAGAGAAAGAGGTAATCATGGATGTTGAGCCTACTGCTAAGTGCTGGATAGATGATTTAAAAGATTACATTGAGCAACGGGCGTTGCCCGAGGACAAGTTAGAAGCACGTACTATTCAGAAACGAGCATGCCGATATGTTATCCTAGATAAAATTCTCTATAGGCGGTCATACACCAGGCCCTTGCTCAGATGTGTGCGACCAGAGATGACCGAGGGCATACTGGGGGAGATTCATGAAGGAAAATGTGGAGGGCACCCGGGTCAACGGTCGTTGGTAGAAAAGGTTCTGGCTGTAGGCTTTTATTGGATTACCTTAAGGCGAGACACAGAGATATACGTTCGGCGATGTGATAAGTGTCAACGTTATGCTGACATACCACGATTACCTTCTACCGAGCAGACTCCGGTGGTGGCTTCATGGCCATTTGACATGTGGGGTATCGATCTGATTGGTCCTTTCCCGTTAGCTCGCTCAAAGTTTAAGTACGCGGTAGTTGCTATAGATTACTTCACCAAGTGGGTAGAGGTTAATCCTTTGGCAACCATCAGTGAAGTTAATGTGATAGACTTTGTTCACGAGCATATTTGGTGCCGTTTTGGGGTACCCCGGGCTATAGTTTCTGATCATGGGACACAGTTCTCCGAGAAATTCACAAAGGCATGCGAGCAGATGCGTGTGAAGCATTGGCAATCCTCTGTGGCGTATCCTCAAGGCAATGGACAAGATGAGGCAACTAACAAGCAAGTTTTGCATGCCCTCAAAAGAAATCTTGAGGATAAAGCAGGTAGATGGGTGGATGAGTTGCCATCAGCCCTATGGGCGGTCAGAACATCGGTTAGAAGGCCCACGGGAGAAACAACTTTTTCCTTCGCTTATGGATCTGAGGCCATGGCTCCAGTAGAAATGTACTTGCCAAACCATAGGGTGTCTCATTATGATATGGAATACAACATTGTAGCTCGGGCGGCGGATCTTGATTTGGTGGAAGAGAAACGTTTGGAATCTAAGATGAGAATGGCCAATTATAAACAGCAAGCAAAGGCCCACCACAATAAGAGGGTTCATGGTCGGTCATTTGCTGTGGGCGATTGGGTTCTCCGTAAAATGGAGGCAACAGGCCATCGAGCAGATTGGGTGAAGCTTTCTTCCTAATTGGGAGGGTCCTTTCCAAGTAGTCAGAATTGTCAAGGAGGGGACCTCTATGTTGCGAACAGAGGAAGGCTTCGAGCTTAAACATCCATGGCATGCATATCACTTAAAGAAGTATTTTCCGTTAATTGGTATTGTGTGGGCTATGTTTTCTTTTTGCTTTGATGTAATTGGGACGAAATGAATGAGCATACATTGGGTCTCATTTTTTAAGTGTCCCGCTTGTTGCATTTGGTATGAACTCGATTACTCTTTTTTCGCGAGTAGGAAGTATCTCTACTCGTGAAAAAGTGTTGGTGTTTGAGCCTGTTATCTCGATTATTCTCTTTTTCACGAGTACGAAGTATCTCTGCTCGTGAAAAAGGGTTGGTGTTTGAGCTTGTTATCTCGATTATTCTCTTTTTCACGAGTACGAGGTATCTCTGCTCGGGTAAAAGGGTTGGTGTTCGAGGGCTATGCATTTTTTATTTTTCGTCAAGCTCGAGAATGAGCTTGTTCAATTTAAAGGATGGGTTTTTTGAAATGGTTAAAGCTATATTGTGAAAATATAAGCATTGATATTGAGTGCAGAAGTATTAATATTGCATGCCCAAAGATACAATAAATTGTCTTGCAGAGAAATAGTAATGAAAATTTCAAAGTTGTGGCATGCAGGCCAGAGGTGATTTAAGGGTTGGTAGGAGTGATTTGAGGAGTGCTTTGGCAAGGATCAGTTGCTTCATTGGTTGTAGTTTCTTCAATTACGATCACGTCCCCGTCATCATCGGCGGAGTGAGCAGCCAAGGTTAAAGCCTCATGTGATTTGGCCATCCAGATCTGGGTCATCAGATCTGTAATTGTCACATCGGCAGTTTTGGGGGGAGTCTAGGCAGCAAGTCCTTTTTGAGCGTCTGATTGGGCCAGAGAAATTAGTTCATCTTTAGTGAAGGGCACCAAGGCATGACCCGGGCGAGCAGAAGGGCAGAAGGAGGTGTTAGTTCCCTATTACGCAAGCTGTTCTGGCCGAATATCCATCCCGTTGTACGCCAATTGCCTTAGGACGTGGTGCACCCCTTGAAGGAAAATGGATACGCTTCGTATTCAACACTGGTTTGGAAGTCCTCGGAATTCTTGTAGCTAGCAATTATTGCTCGCCTCTTGTCTTCATTGGGTTGGGACAGTTCTTCCCTTAACTTCTTTTCCTTCTCGGACGCCTCAACCTCTACTCGCTCCAATTGGTTGAGGGCTTCTTTGAGCTCTTTCCTCACCTGTCCGATGTTGTTAAGAGCAGATTCCTCGGATTTCTTGGAAAAGCGAAGATGTGCTTCCAAGGTCCTCTTCTCTTCCTCCAGCTTGGAAAGCTTGGTAACTTTTGTAGTCATGGCTTCTTCGCTTTCCTTAAGCTCAGCTCGGAGGGTATTGATTTGTTCTTCAAGTTGGTTCTTCTCCGAGGACAGAGAACTGGAGGACTTGAGGTTTTCAAGCAGCCGATCGTATAGCAGTTCAGTTTTGGTGGCCGCCTGAAAATAAAATACAAAGTCAAAAGCAGAGCATGCAGCATTTATTCACTTTTCCCAACAACAAGGGAGTTAGTTACCTCGGTCATACACATCCCTATTTCTCCGATGAGGACAGAGCTAGGATGATCGACACTTCTTTTTCGGATGCCGGTGTGACGGAGTCTCTTTATCATGCCAAGCCCGACAGCATGCCCACCACGCCTGTTTGTGTTGATATTGGCCAGGTCGAGCACTTTGGCTACCTCGGCAACTAATTGGGCAGCGAGTTCCCGCGTTTTTGACATTTCGAAGTTATCTCGCTGCCATGAGGGTGATGGGGAGCTAGACGTCTCAGCTTGATCGCCTTTTTCTGTCCTTGATCTAGTTCTCCTGTCAATCGGTGGTTTAGGGGCCGGGCATTTAGCTGATTGTTGTGCAATGGCGGGGATGACCGGGGCAGTTGCAGCTGGAATTATGATGACAGGAACAGTGGTAGGGACAGGAGTGGCAATCCGGTTTGATCCGCGACCTGTATTCGTGGCAGGAACAGTGGGAAGACGAGCAGGATCTTGTGGGGCCAGCTGAGTATTTCTCCTTGAAGCTCCCCTCTTCATGGCTTGAAGGAATCTGTTGGAACCCTCTAGTTGCCTCATATCTGCAAAAGAAGTTATGAAAGGGTCACATCAGTTAGATCAGGACACGATAAGGTATAGACAAAAGCTGATTTGAGTGCACACCATTCAATGAAAAGATAGGTGTACAATTGGTCCCAGCTTGCTGACAATTGGGACATTCGATAGGGAATCTCCCTCCGTGACAGTTACCCCAGTAAAGGTGGGGTTCTTTGGCATCGATGTTTACCCTAGGTTCAATTCCTTCTACAGACCAGCTTAATACGCCGGCCAAGTGAAGCAGGGGAAGGTGGGGTCGTCCAGTCTAGCACCCAGTCTTGGTCACCTTTGCCTTATTTGACGCCAAGCAGCTTCCTGAAGGCTCTGACTATTGCAGGCTCTCTTGCTCGGAAAGCATTCTTATCATATTTGGCAACCTGTAAGTCTTCCAGATAGGGAGCGAAGGGCCATCCGATCCGAGACTCGACGAGCAAGGCTTTTCCATCCCAGGCATCCACCTTGTTGGGGCCTTCGGTGAGGAGTTTGAAAAAAATTGGGGTTGGATCGGCCAGTTATATGACCACTCTTTTTGTCTAAAGAAAATAAAAAGAATTTTCTGAAGAAGGCCATGTCGAGTTCAAACCCGAGCAATCGGCAGGCAACGGTGTAAGCTACTAAGAATCTTACGGTGGTGAGGGTTAGGTCGCAGGGTAAGGCGTTATTCAAAAGCAAGAATTCATCAAAGAAGGGATCTAGAGGAAGCCTTAAGCCAACCAGGAAGAAATCGAAGTAAAAAACCATTCGATCTTCCTGAAAGTTATGCCCTTTCTCCTCGATGTCCAGATCGAAGGCCTTTACGCGGTAATCTTTGGGGTCCAACCCAACGAATAGAACCAGGCAAAAACATCGTCTACACAGGACAAGTCTTCCCATTTAAGTTGGGCAGGTGTGTTGGTTGCAGTATGTTTGCCTTTCAAGATGTCTGTTTTCCTGCATGGAGCATGGAGGATACTAGTGCTCGGGGACTTATCTACTGATCGTTTTTCTTCCTCCAAATTTGTTTGTTCAACCTCGGGCAGTTTATGTTGACTGTAAGGAATTTCCATCACATAAGTGCGGGGATCTAAGGCTTGTGGGGGTCTCTTCTAGCTCGGTCTCTTCAGAGCTAATGGATTCAGTCTCGGAGCTTTCCTCACTTTCAGTCGAAGCTCGTGATCGTAGTTGCGCCCTTCGACCTCAGAATTGGTTTCGTCGCTAGAGGATATCCTACAGGAATCGAGGAATACACATTAAACCCTGCTCGGGTAGACAGGCAAGAGCAGATAAACAAAAACCCATGGAAAGGGTTCATCCTAAGACTAGCGAGCGGGGCATTAGTCAGGTATTCCTCGATTCCCCCTATAGATCTGGACAAGTTCATGAAGCGCCCAGACCCGTGATGTTTTAAAAGGTTTGTGTTGTTTGGTGAAAGAAAGAGGATTCAAGACAAATAGTGAGGGCGTGGGTATCAGACGCCCTAGTTTACGACAGATTGATTTTCAGATCGTAACAGAACTCATCATGTACCCAGTTGGCATCATTGAACCCTAAAAATTGGGGTTCTAGCGGCAAAAACACGGATAGAAATTGTAGCAAGACTAACATTGAGGATTAAAGAATACATGTTAATCGTTGAGGGAATGACTTGAAGAAAATCTTGGGAATCCTATTCGTGCGACTGAAGGCAGAGATGAGAAGTGGTTCTAGCTTTGATTTTGCACAAATGAGGGGAAAGTTCAAAATGGAAAGGAACTTGTGTTTTTATACAAGGAGAAACTGTCGGTTGGGGCCGTTCCAAGAATTTTTGTCATCATTAGGGCATGGAAGCCAAGGCGTTGCATTAAATGATGCCTTGGGGTATGAACCCGAGTGATGGTAAAAGACGGCTAATGACGGCCCGTCCTTTCAAGGCAGAACCTCTTTGGGGCTGGCATCCACTTATAACACTCCGCCGAAGACAATCCTTGGTAAATCCACAAAATGATTCATCTTATAAACGATCAGACTTGAAAAGTTTAGGATACTTATCCTCGCTCCGAGCATAGATACTCATTAGACAAGGAGGGGCTCTTGAACTAACCGAGGCACATGCTTGCACAAAGCGAGGCACATGCTTGGCACATTTTCTTCAGTCATGAGCGGAGCACGCGTAATCCAAAGTCCTACTCGAAGCCATAAAGCAGGCACCGGCCAGACTTTAATCAGTAGAGATTGAGAGCCCAACATTTATCCCTCAGAATCTGGGGGCTAAATATCAAGTTGGTAAGTGTATAGCGAGCTGCGAGATGGAGGCAACGAGCTGGGGGCTAAACACCCAGCGAGCAAGGGATCAGTGAGTAGGCTTACCATTTTTGGTTATGTAAATACGGTCATCATGGATGTGGGCAGTTACTTCCAGAAAACTCGCTTCAACATTCATGATGAAACCGTTGTGCTGGACGTGTCAGTTAATATGCCCGCCATATACGTTGACATTTAATGGGGAGTTATCCAGTTCCCCGTGAAGGCTATAAAAACCCCTCAAACCAAAGGAGGAAGGTACGTGATTTTTGAACTAAGGCTAAACTCTGTCAATTTGCTTACTCAATCGAGTGTTGGCTAATTCTCACGTCGAAGGGCTTTTGTAAGGAAAGCCCCTGCCTAGTTCACGGTTGTTGTTTACATTTCAGGATTGAGTCTTGAAGATTAAGGGAATTGAAAGTCAGATATCCGAGTTATCAAGCACAATGCGTCATTGGATCATTTTGGACGCATCACCACTAATTCTATAACTTTCTTTACAACTAAGCTTTGAATTGAGAAAAATTGTTTTGGACAAAGACAACTTTAACCTTCTTCAATGCTTAATTGTATGAAAAATTATAGAAGTAGTTGTAAGACTAACGATGTTGTTAAAATTTTAACAATTATTGAATATTTGCAATTATTTTAGATTTTTAATTAAAAAACTAAAATTAGAAAAAGTAACATCTACCAATCAAATTTTGAGATTTCGTACTTATTTTTCATTATTAGATTTGTTTGTATTTTCTAAAGTTACCAACTTATATAATTTAGCTAATTATCATACGATTTGAATTCTGAAAAGGCAACTACCCAGTTCCCCATCTCCATCTTATTCTTATTTATTCTCTCCTTCTCTTTTGTTATCTATATTAAAATAGAGCTCATTCTTATACATGTATAATTGACTAAAACTATTTAAAGGTTGAGATTAAATTATTTTAAAAAATTTAATGGTTGAGATTCACTCTCACATTCACATGTGTGAGAGTAGTTATCCACTTTTAAATATCTATTTTCTCTCACCCTTCTGTTACAAAGTCACCCCTACAATTAATATTATGAGTAGTCACACCCTGAGATTAATCTTTTCAACCATTACCCCTTACAAAACATCAACCTTATATTAATATCTATATTACAATAGAGCTAAATTAATTAGCTGAGACTATCTGAGCATGTGGGTTGATTCCGCCGCAAAATCAAACGTTCATAGGTCAGTTACATATAACTCTTTATAAATAACCCCCTCAACTATAGGTCGAGTTCGAATAGCGCCCCTCAACTATCACTTGAAGTAATGTACCTCTTAACTATAACATTTTTTTTTAAATCGCACCTTCTATTTAGACGTTGACATTTCAATTGACGAAATCAGATATACAGGCACCGTGCCATAGGCACGGGCACGAATATCTAGTTGTTTTACAAAATATATCATATATCCAAGGAGATTATGTGAACGTGATGTTATCACTAACAACAATTTATTGTTTTATCGTCGTAATTATATATGTGAACTTGATGATATCTCTAACTATGATTTATTGTTTTACTGTTTTACTAGTACTTTTAGTTTATTAATTAATCATTATGGGAATTAATTGAATGAATTTAATTTTTGTCTGGTCGGGAGGTTTTACAAATGTTTAGTTAGTAATTTCTTAATTGATTATTATCGTAATCAATTGAATCTCAATTTAATTTTTGTCCGGCCTATATTTATTTTAAAAAATAATTTTTTTGTATGTTTTGTAATTAATTTTTAAATTTTAAATATTATATTTTAATTTATTTTCTTTTTAAAAAAATTGTGCAAAGTTTCCTGAAATCTTTTTTATTTCGATTTCGAATAATCTTTTGCTAGTTCACTCTGTCTTATTCAATTTATTTTATAATTTTTGTTTGCTAAGATTTTTATTTTTAAATGTATTTCAATTAACAAGTATTGAGTTTGTGTGTGTGAGAGAGAGAGATAACATTTTTGGAAGTTTAATTATACTTTTTTTGGATGAGTTACAAAATTTTACATCAAATAAAATGTGTTATTTAATTAGTTTTGGGATGTCGTCTTATATATATATATATATATATATATATATATATATATATATATATATATATAATGCATATTGATCCGACCTCTACAAAATTTCAAGTATATATTGATTTATTCGTATCATACTCACTTCATACATCGATCCGCCTATACTGACACCGTGTCATAAACACAGACACGAAATTTAGTTTATAATACAATAAAGCTTATATTCACAAATGTGTAATTGACTAAAGCTATCTAGAGGCTGAGATTTATTTATTTTTAATGAAATCATACGATCACGATTAAAATCTACCTTCACATGTGCAAAGACGATTATGCAACTACCTCTCTCTCTCTCTCTCTCTCTCTCCAACTTCTTTACTCCTCATATTTTTCAATATTTTTATTGGATTTTATTTAGAATACATTAAATACGAACCTACAACGATCTACTCTTGTACAAACACCGTGTTATAGACAAGAACACACAACCTAATATATTAATATAGAAAGACGATATAACCCGTTGTTCTCCGAAACCCAAATTTAAAAAAAAAAATCAGTCAAAAGCTAACCAATTAGATAGTGTGATGCGTTTTTGTAAACTTTCTAATATTTGAGAAAGTGTAAAATTTTTATTCATTGGCAGTGTAAAATATTTTTACACTAATGGTTATCGGATCATAACACTTATTAATCACAACTTTTGTATTAATATATTTAGATTTTGCTTGGCCATGTATCGTAATCCAATGATCGCTTGTGTAAAAATATTTCACACCGTTGGTTTATACAAATTTCATTTTTTGAGGAATACCGTAGTTTCTCATCATTTTTTAAATTGACACTTTTCATGATTATTAATCCCAGTACTATTAGTGTCATCGCTATTAATCCTCACTTGTATATCGAGGGTAGTTTTGAGATTACAAATGTTAATCCCAAATTTTTTTAGTGATGACACTAATAATACCACCCTCTCCCTTGGTATTAATAATGAGGGGATAATGACTTTATCCGAATAACTCGTGCTATTAGTCCCGACCACCTATTGCGTACCAAACATCAGGCAACTCGACTTATTAATCCTATCCGGCCTTAATCTTGACTACCAAACGGCACCTAAAACTGTTCGTAGTGATTTTTTCATGCTATATATAAAATTTACTCTTTTCGTTCCCCTCAAATAGACTCTATTTGAAAAAAAATTTATTAAGCGATATATTAATATCATTAAAATTAGTTATGATTACAAAAATAGTTAAGTACAAAAAATGTGGTTACGACACAAGTGGAGGGTAAATATAAAATATTATAGAAATTATAAGCATAATTTTTTAAAATGGGCTTTTCAAACATCCAAAAATAATATATTGGACTCTTTGCCTGGAACGGAGGGATTATTTCTTAAATATTTATACTTTGGCATCCTTATTTCGGTATGATCTATAACTATATTACTCTATTCGTTTTTAATAATTGTCTTTTTTGACCCGACACACCGTTTAAAAAAATTAATTGACTGTATTATAAATATTGGTTAAATGTGTGGTTTCATTTAAGGAAAAAACTTAGATAAGATAGTCTCACGGATATTTTTTGTAAGACGGATCCTCTTTATCCGATCCACTATGTGTAGATGGGTTGAGCTGTGAGAGAGTGAGACTTTGTCTTATAAATTAAGATCCGTAAAATCGTCTTACATGAGACCTGCTATTCCTTTAATATCATTAAACATGTTGCCAAAATTAAAATAGGTAGAAAAAGTAGTGTTTCCCTAATAAATAAAATTTTGAAAGAGGACAATTATTTTATAACAGACAAAAAGAAAGGAGGAAAATTATTTGAAAACGGAGGTGTAGACACCCTCATTTTGTACCCTACGATATAATGTCTTCATAATAATGATAACAAGTATTTTTTAAATTTATTGGATTTACAAATGTTGCTTTCCGTTAGTGTTACAAGTAATTGGACTTAACATGAGTTAAATGATACTTATAAAACACAACAGAAGCCTTAATGAAATAACCAATTTGGCCATAAAACATCACATGGAGCCGCTCCATCCCCTTTCTCTCCTCCAGCAAGCTTTAAACGTTGTCATTTCCTCAATCGCCTCGTGATTTCCTGCGTTGTTTCGTTCTCAAGCTTCTACCTGACACCTATGATGTCGTTTAATCGACTGTTTTTCTCCTATAAATCGAAAGCTTTGGCTCTCATTCTCAACACCACAAATTCATCCCACAAACACACCATACACACCACAACACATTCACACTCACTCACACGCCTTCCCGAAGCCTCCTCTATCGAAAAAATCGAAGAAGAAAATAGCATCCTCACCCTGAAACGAGCCATCCGAAGATCTAGTCTTTGTGCCCAGCAAGTCGATCACATACGCACACACATATAAAAAAAGACTTCCATTCTTGAAATGATAAGGGAAGCACACTTAAAGTCTTCGAGCGCCTAGTGGGCTAATATTTAGGCGTATATATCGGGTCAAACATTCACGCTTCAAGAGGTAAGTATCAATTTATTATCTTGTCATGTTAATATAAATCTAGAAAATTAATATTATGCATGTTATGTAAATAATAATAGTGTTATAAATATATAATGTAAATAAAGTAATTATGCATACTATATATATATATATATATATATATATATATATATATACATTAAATGCAACGTAAATACGTAATGTTATTTATATATATGTATGCATATAAAATACACTTTCTAGATTAAATGTTATAAAACATGTTCATTTAACAAAACCTCAAAACGAGACCGAACCTACATGCTAGTATGAAATGTTAAATTATAATATAATTTAATTACATTGTTTTGGGCTGATCTAATTATTTTTTGGTCTAGTTTCGGTTTTGGATAAATTTCGAATTTGGGTCGTTATAATAATAATAATAATAATAATAATAATAATAATAATAATAATAATAATAATAATAATAATAATAATAATAATAATAATAACAATAGTGATAAATCAATCCCAAAGAACTTAAAGTCCTTCCGGGAGGACTAGGATAATATTATAATATAATATTATTAAATAATAACAACCTTAAGATAATGAGATAATACCATTCAGCTGGGTTTGTTTCGGGAAGGAGTCTAATACTCCCTCGATTAATTCGAAAGGAAACCGTCTCCCTTCAAGAGTCCTGTTGCAAATCAATCACGGTGTGGGTTGCATTTTATAAATACCCTACCGGTGCTTTGGGGTTCTATTTTGAGAGAGAGGGGGGAAGGCGTCGATGGAACAACCGGCTGCAAGTTTCGAGTCTACGTGTGCTCCGGCAAGCCTGCGGTTGACGAAGGAAGATTTTCGGCAAGATCTTACAGCAGGTTTGGTTCCATCCATTTGATAAAAATTACTAGTATGATCAAAGGTTATTAGTTAAAACATTTAGTAGGCTCGGGCTGTTTTAATTTCCTTTCATATTATTTTATTAACATTAGTTTTGAAGCACATCAATATAAAAATATAGTTGTTAAGGGATCTTGGATGATGCCTTAATGGAGACGTTTTTTTTTTTGAACTGGAAGCAAAAAAAAACCCACTTAAGAATACTTACTCACTGATACTCACCCTCACAGTTAAAGAAACAACAAGCAAAAGTATAATGGGTATGATTATAATGGGTTTGTTTCTTTGGAGTAATGGGTAGGATTTTAATGGGTATGATTATGGTTATGTAAGTTGGTAGATAGATATATGCATTAGTTGTGTAAGTTACAGGAAGGAAAAATCGGAAATCAGGGAGCGGATTCATGAAGATGATGATAAAAAAATTTCGGTCTCCCCCCTAAACTTTTGGATATAGTTAACCACTTCCAATTATTTACAAAATGACCCCTTAACTTTTTTAACAGTTAATTAGTTGTCATTAATATTATTTTTACTTTTGTTGGGTTATTTAAGTTCAGAAATAATAAGACCCGAATTTCAGAATTTTTAATTTTAGTGTTTTGTTTAAATTAGTTTTGGGCGAGACGAATTAAGGTTTCAATTTGCGGTTCGAGACTTTGTCGTGAGCACACCTTAACAAGGTAAGAGATTACGTTTCTTTTAGGTTCTTTGAAAAAGTATAAAAATACTTTTAATGTTAGGCTTCCGCAAATTCTTGAAATTATCCGTTCTTTCATTTGCCATGTCCGACCTCATGTCGGTAGTTGCTTTGACTCCGTCGTTAGCTTTATTGAATATCTTCGTTATACCTTCGTTTTTCGTAATTTTCATGTCTACTTTGATTTTCATGAAATGCCTTTGTTATTGAGAAATTGCTCAGTATTTGTAAACTTTGTCGGTATACTCTTTGGTATAAAAAAATGATGAATTTTGATATGAATTACGTTTTAATAATGGTACATTGATAGTACTATTCATGTTTTGAAATTATTTATGATCACTAAGTATGAACAACCCGTCACGGGGATTTTCGTGACAACATTTGAAATAATTGAAATTGCACCACTTGGCCTGTGAGTGCGGTTATCCGGATATACCTAAATATTGTACCCTTCGGGGGATTTGTGTACCCTTCGGGGGATTCGTGTACCCTACGGGGGATTTGTGTACCCTTCGGGGGATTTGGTTCTTGGTCAATAGACCCTTATGTGATCTAAATAAATATTTTGATATTCGGTTATTACTGGCTGGTATGGGACAGTCAGTAATGACAAACTTGTTTGATCCATATTTGTTCTGTTTGAACTCTCCGTTTAAAAAGAGATTTTTTTTAAGTCTTTCGTTACCTATCTTTGATTTTTTTTTTTGCAAGTTGTCAAATATCTAAAACTCTGTTTTACATACATCATGATTATTCTTTGAGTCACCCCTCCTTAGAAACCGGAGGGGCGACGTATGATCTTACTGAGCTTTGTTCGCTCACCCTTCACAACCCTCTTCTTCCAGGTCGAAATTAAAGACTAAGTTTGAGGTAGAGGATACCGGCAAAGAAATCAAGATTTTTAGGTCATAATTATATGTGTTGGAATTTAATGAAGACGGAGACATTTTAGTAGACGTTGTTCCGAAATTTATTTTTGGATGACTGTATTTAAGTTGGAGACTTTTGTAATATTAGTTGGATATCGTTTTAATTTAGTATTTATTTTAAGTTTGAATTTTGTACTGACGTGGCCAGATGTGGGCCCATGTAGTGGGACCCGAGTTTGGGGCGTTACAGATTGGTATCAGAGCTTAGGCCTTAGATCCGGATGGTCTTAAGATTTAGGAACAACTAAGAATAATATGTGAAACTACGATAGGATTATGATATTAGCATTAAGTTGTGATTATAGCTAAGTTATGATCTCACTGATGATTAAGAAATTATTATTTCGTTAGACTAATATACTCGTGTTACTTGTAGGAATGGCACGTAAGACAACGGCTCGGAAGTCTGTTGCGTCGCCTCTGGAAGTTTCAGAATGAATGCTAGCTAGGGCACACCATAAGCTAATCGAAGCAGAGAGGATGAATAAACAGTTGAGGGAAGAGAAAAGAGAGCTAGAAGCTAAACTACGACGACAAACACAAGTGCTAAAGGATGTCCAGTACACTCTGCATAAGCCTCATGATGATATCACGGAGTCTCAGGCCCACAATTGGGAGATGCACCTTAGACTCAGGGAGTCACGTCAAAGTTTTGAGAAAGTATGGGATGCACTCCAAGTGGCCATTGATGATGGTCCAAACATAGAAGAGAATCCAAGGTCCGAGGAAGTGGCTGAAGATGACGAAAGTGTTGACATAGAAGTTGATGTCAACTCTGTGGCTCTCGTGGGTGTGGAGGCTGATGCTAATGTCGGTTAGAATAATGATGATTATGATCCAAGTGAAGAAGAAGATGCGTCCGAGTCAGGAAACTAGATATGATAACACTCTTACATTAGTTTTTAAATTTTGTTTATGGCCATCATAGTTGTTAGGTTCGTTCAGATGGTTTCTTGTTATCTTTAGTCATAAGACATGGAATACACTAAGTGTGTCCAAATTTTGAGATATGAGTTGAATTTTGTTTTGATACTTAATAAAATTTTGGGAGATTATTTTTGAATACATTGACGTTTCCGTTCAACTATATTTTTATTTGATATTGGTTTCGAGATGATTTTGAGAACTAACTTTGGGAAGGAATCTGATATTACATAACAAGTGTGTAGATTGTTTCCAATTACGTCATGTCAGTTAGCAATCACATCTTAGTGTGATGGAATCTTAGATATCTTTTGACACTTCCTCGTTTTTGTACCAAAATATGGCACGTGGAGGAGGACGTACCGCTAACCGAGGCCGTGGCCGTGGTCGAGGAAACATGGGAGGAAGAACAGTAGAGGACTCTGTTTCTGAAAGTATGGGGGAACAATCTGAAACTCAACTTAACAGGAGTAACAGAAACTCTATTTCTGAAGCGCCTCAGCCTAACGCAGCAAATCCCCCTTTGGTAGACCCTGTTCTGATGATGAACCTTCTGCAGAATTTGACCCAAGCCGTAGACAAGATTGGTCAAATTATTCAACCACAACCTCAGCCTGCAGCACCGCAACCTCCACTCGTAGTTCCTCAACCTCGAACAGTAGCAAAGGACCCCCTTGACATATTCCAGAAGAGAAGCCCTAAACCCTTCTCAGGCGCGCCAAGCACAATTAAACAAGAGGAGTGGATTGAGAGTATGAAGAAGATTTTTAGAACGATGACCCTCATAAGTGAGCAAAAGGTCAACCTCGCCACTTTCAAGTTTGAAGGAGAGGCTGATCAGTGGTGGCAGTCCGAGATGAGAGCGTGGAACTGTCGAAGAATACACATGGGAGACCTTCCTCGAGGTCTTCTACAAGAAATATTTCCCAGAAAGTGTGCAGGACGGTAAGCTGGTTGAGTTTCTAAATCTGGAACAAGGGAAGATGACGGTGGATGAGTATGCTGTCAAATTCACGGAGCTGTCAAAATACGCTCCGAGTCTCATTGAGAATGAGAAACAGAGGGCTAGGATGTTTGAAAGAGGCCTCGATGGGAGAATTAGTCATCGCTTAGTAGCCTTGCAGTTGAAGACTTATGCTGAAGTGGTCGATCGGGCTAGAATTCTTGAACGAGTATCAGCAGACTATCAGAAGAAGTGCGAGGAGAAAAAGAGATATTTTGAGAGTCTTGGAGATCAGTCGGGCCATCGAGGAAATAGTTCTCGGGATCAGTCGAGGCATCGAGGAAATAGTTCTCGGGATCAGTCGGGTTATCGAGGAAATAATTTGCGAGATCAGTCAGGACATCGAGGAGGTAGTTACAGTGGGCACAAAAGGAGAAACACAGATGATAATAGATCCAAGGGGTCAAATCAGTGGAGTCGGAATCGGAATCAAGGACAAGATCAGAGACAGGACCAAGGTCAGGATAGATGGAATGCGAATCGGGGGCAGATTGAGACTTGTAAGACCTGTGGGGGAAAGCATCCGGCGTTGGCTTGCCACAGGGAAACCGGAGCTTGTTTTAACTGCGGCAAAATGGGACACAAGGTCAGAGATTGCCCTGAGCCGCTGAGGAATCGGGTTGTTCAGAACACTGGTGGCGGTGACCAACCTAAACCCAGGGAGCAAGGTAGAGTGTATGCAATGAACGCAGGAGATGCTCGCGCTACTAATGACGTGGTGGCAGGTACCGTCCAACTCTCTTCTCGTAGTTTGTATGCATTGATTGATCCGGGTGCAACCCATTCTGTGATATCTACATCTCTTGCACAACGCATGAAACTACCGTCACAAAACCTAGATATCGAGTTAGTTATAGATACACCAACAGGGGAGTCTATTCCAGTGACTTCAGTATATAAGTCTTGTTCGTTAAATTTGGAAGGTAGGGAAATGCCTATAGATCTTATTTCCTTGGATATTCGAGATTTTGACATAATTTTGGGAATGGATTGGTTAGCCGCCTTCCATGCTAGGGTAGACTGTTTTGGGAAGGAGGTAATATTTTGCATTCCAGGGAACCGGAGTTTCGATTTAAGGGTTCTAAGCCGACGGCCTTAACATGTTTTATCTCGTCAATGCAAGCCCGTAGACTGTTAAGGAAGGGTTGCCAAGGTTATTTGGCGCACATTACTGATACACGTAAGGAAGGGGTTAGTCTTGAGTCACTTCCTGTGGTTAGCCTGAAGAATTACCAGGACTTCCACCAGAGAGGGAGGTGGAATTCCTAATTGACTTAGCACCGGGGACAACCCCAATCTCTAAAGCACCGTATAGAATGGCTCCAGCGGAACTTAAGGAATTGAAGGAGCAGTTACAGGAGTTGTTGGAGAAGGAGCTCATTAGGCCTAGCGTATCGCCATGGGGTGCTCCAGTTTTGTTTGTGAAGAAGAAGGACGGGACGATGAGGCTATGCATTGATTATCGTGAGTTGAATCGGGTCACGGTGAGGAACAAATACCCGTTACCAAGGATCGATGATCTTTTTGACCAGCTACAAGGTGCATGCTACTTCTCTAAGATCGATCTTCGTTCGGGGTACCACCAACTTAGAGTCAGAAAGGAGGATATTGCTAAGACTGCGTTTAGAACGCGATACGGACACTACGAGTTTTTGGTGATGCCGTTTGGGTTGACGAACGCTCCGGCAGCATTTATGGACTTAATGAACCGAGTGTTTCGGAAGTTTCTAGATCGGTGTGTAATTGTCTTCATTGATGATATACTGATCTACTCAAGAACTCGAGAGGAGCACGAGCAACACTTGAGAGCGGTACTGCAGATTTTAAAGGAGGAGAAATTATATGCGAAGTTCAAGAAATGTGAGTTTTGGTTGGAAACGGTGAGTTTCTTGGGTCATGTAGTGTCAAAAGATGGAGTCTTAGTGGACCCGGCCAAGATAGAGGCAGTAGTAAACTGGGAGAAACCGACGACTGCTACGGAAGTTCGAAGTTTCTTGGGGCTAGCAGGATATTATCGTCGTTTTGTAGAAGGGTTTTCAAAAATCGCAGGACCTCTAACCCAGTTGACTCAGAAAAACAAGAAGTTTGTTTGGACAGAGGAGTGTGAGGCAAGTTTCGAGGAGTTAAAGAAAAGATTGGTGTCAGCTCCAATTCTTGCTTTACCGTCAGGATCGGAGAAGTTTGTGATCTACAGTGATGCGTCGTTGAAAGGTTTGGGTTGTGTATTGATGCAAGATGGGAAGGTGATTGCCTATGCCTCGAGGCAATTAAAGAACTTTGAGAGAAACTACCCAACACATGACTTGGAGTTAGCCGCAGTAGTGTTTGCTTTAAAGATTTGGAGACATTATTTGTATGGAGTGACTTGTGAGATATATACGGACCACAAGAGTCTTAAGTACATTTTCACTCATAAGGAATTGAACATGAGACAGAGGAGATGGTTGGAGTTATTAAAGGATTACGACTGCACCATTCTTTACCATCCAGGTAAAGCCAATGTAGTGGTGGATGCTTTGAGTCGTAGAAGCAAGGGAACCTTGGCAATGATGTTAACAAAAGAGAAGAGCATTCTAGAGGATATCGAGAATTTGGGTTTGGAAGTTCGGGTAATGGGAGGAAAAGGTTATCTGGCACGATTGAGTCTTTAACCATCCTTGCTAGAGAGGATCAAAACTGCCCAGAAAGTCGACCCGGAGTTAGTAAAAATTTGTGAAGGGGTAAAGATTGGAGCTCAGGTTGACTTTCGACTTGAAGGGGATGGTATTTTACGCTTTGGTAAGAGGGTCTGCATTCCATCGGATCCAGAGTTAAAGAGGGAAGTGTTAGAAGAAGCCCACAATTCAAGATTTGCGATACATCCTCGGAGCACAAAGATGTAGCGGGATATGCGAGACACTTTCTGGTGGAGTAATATGAAGCGAGAAATTGCAGAGTTCGTGTCCAAATGTCTCGTGTGTCAACAAGTAAAGTGCGAACATCAGAGACCAGGGGGGTTGTTACATTCAATGCCCATACCCGAGTGGAAATGGGAACATATAACTATGGACTTCGTTGTGGGGTTGCCAAAGACACTAAAGGGAAAGAACTCCATTTGGGTTATCGTGGATCGTTTGACGAAGTCAGCACACTTTTTAGCCTTCAGGATAAATGACCTGTTGGAAAAGTTGGCCAAGATGTATGTAGATGAGATTGTCAGGTTACACGGAGTGCCAGTCTCGATTGTGTCTGATCGCGACACCAGGTTTACCTCAAAGTTTTGGGGTAGTTTGCAGAAGGCTTTGGGCACCACTTTGAGTATGAGTACGACCTTCCATCCGCAGACAGACAACCAATCGAAGCGGACCATTCAGACTTTGGAAGATATGCTTCGTTCTTGCGCTTTAGACTTTCAGGGTAATTGGGATGATCATTTACCTCTAGTGGAGTTCACCTACAACAACAGTTACCATGCAAGCATTGGTATGGCGCCGTACGAAGCGTTATATGGAAGAAGGTGTCGTACGCCTACATGTTGGGATGAAGTAGGAGAACAAAAATTGTTGGGACCAGATTTGGTACAAATTACCTCGGAGAAGGTACAACAGATTAAGAAGAGAATGTTAACGGCTCAGAGTAGACAGAAGTCCTACGCCGATAAACGCCGACGTGAACTTGAATTTGAAGTAGGGGATCATGTTTTCCTCAAGGTTTCCCCTACGCATGGAGTTATGAGATTTGGTATTAAGGGTAAGCTTAGCCCGAGATTTGTGGGACCATTTGAAGTGCTCGAACAAGTCGGAGAAGTTGCATACCGACTAGCTTTACCACCAGTACTGTCAGGGGTGCACAACGTGTTCCATGTTTCAATGTTGAGGAAGTATGCCCCGGATCCGAGTCATGTAATAGAGTATAAGCAGCTCCGTTTAAGGGAGGATCTTAGTTACGCTGAGTAGCCTATTAAAATTGTAGATCAGAAGGATCAAGTTCTTCGGAAGCGAATCATTCCTTATGTCAAGGTTCAATGGAGCAATCACACCGAGAGAGAAGCTACTTGGGAACTTGAGGAGGAAATGAAGGAGAAGCACCCTGAACTCTTCGTTTGACTTGGTGCGTAAGTTTAGGGACTGAACTTCTTTTAAGGGGGTGAGAGTGTAATACCCCGAAAATGCTAGTATGAAATATAATTTAATTACATTGTTTTGGGCTGATCTAATTATTTTTGGGTCTAGTTTCAGTTTTGGATAAATTTCGAATTTGGGCCGTTATAATAATAATAATAATAATAATAATAATAATAATAATAATAATAATAATAATATAATAATAACAATAGTGATAAATCAATCCCAAAGAACTTAAAGTCCTTCCGAGAAGACTAGGATAATATTATAATATAATATTATTAAATAATAACAACCTTAAGATAGCGAGATAATACCATTCAGCTGGGTTTGTTTCGGGAAGGAGTCTAATACTCCCTCGATTGATTCGGAAGGAAACCATCTCCCTTCAAGAGTCCTGTTGCAAATTAATCACGGTGTGGGTTGCGTTTTATAAATACCCTACCGGTGCTTTGGGGTTCTATTTTAGTAGAGTCGAGAGAGAGAGGGGGGAAGGCGTCGACGGAACAACCGGCTGCAAGTTTCGAGTCTACGTGTGCTCCGGCAAGCTTGCGGTTGAGGAAGGAAGTTTTTCGGCAAGATCTTACAGCAGGTTTGGTTCCATCCATTTGATAAAAATTACTAGTATGATCAAAGGTTATTAGTTAAAACATTTAGTAGGCTCGGGCTGTTTTAATTTCCTTCCATATTATTTTATTGACATTAGTTTTGAAGCACATCAATATAAAATATATAGTTGTTAAGGGATCTTGGATGATGCCTTAATGGAGACGTTTTTTTTTTTTTTTAACTGGAAGCAAAAAAAACCCACTTAAGAAAACTTACTCACCGATACTCACCCTCACAGTTAAAGAAACAACAAGCAAAAGTATAATGGGTATGATTATAATGGGTTTGTTTCTTTGGAGCAATGGGTAGGATTTTAATGGATATGATTATGGTTATGTAAGTTGGTAGATATATATATATATATTTTTCACCTAAGGGGGGCATGAAGATGATGATAAAAAAATTTCGGTCTCCCCCTAAACTTTTGGATATAGTTAACCACTTTCAATTATTTACAAAATGACCCCTTAACTTTTTTTAACAGTTAATTAGTTGTTATTAATATTATTTGTACTTTTGTTGGGTTATTTATGATCACTAAGTATGAACAACCCGTCACGGGGATTTTCGTGACAACATTTGAAATAATTGAAATTGCACCACTTGGCCTGTGAGTGCGGTTATCCGGATATACCTAAATATTGTACCCTTCGGGGGATTTGTGTACCCTTCGGGGGATTCGTGTACCCTACGGGGGATTTGTGTACCCTTCGGGGGATTTGATTCTTGGTCAATAGTCCCTTATGTGATCTAAATAAATATTTTGATATTCGGTTATTACTGGCTGGTATGAGACAGTCACTAATGATAAACTTGTTTGATCCGTATTTGTTCTGTTTGAACTCTCCGTTTAAAAAGAGATTTTTAAGTCTTTCGTTACCTATCTTTGATTTTTTTTTTGCAAGTTGTCAAATATCTAAAACTCTGTTTTACATATATCATGATTATTCTTTGAGTCACCCCTCCTTAGAAACCGGAGGGGCGACATATGATCTTACTGAGCTTTGTTCGCTCACCCTTCACAACCCTCTTCTTCCAGGTCGAAATTAAAGACTAAGTTTGAGGTAGAGGATACCGGCGAAGAAATCAAGAATTTTAGGTCATAATTATATGTGTTAGAATTTAATGAAGACAGAGACATTTTAGTAGACGTTGTTCCGAAATTTATTTTTGGATGACTGTATTTAAGTTGGAGACTTTTGTAATATTAGTTGGATATCGTTTTAATTTAGTATTTATTTTAAGTTTGAATTTTATAGTGACGTGACCAGATGTGGGCCCATGTAGTGGGACCCAAGTTTGGGGCGTTACAAAGTTGAAGCTGCAATATAGGTTGATGTTTGAAAAGAAAATTCGATATTGCAAGCAGAAACTGCAATATCAACTATGTTTGAATAGGAAAGTCGATGTTGCAAGCAAAAGGTGCAATGTCAGTTTGAATTTGAAAAAAAAGAAAAGTCAATGTTGCAAGCATAAGCTACAATATCAATTGGTGTTTGAAAAAAAATTGATCTTGCAACCAAAAGCTGCAAGGTCGATTTGAGTTTGGAAAAAGAATTTCGATGTTGCAACTTGCAAGCATAAGCTGCAATGTAAAAATAAAATAAAATAAAATAAAAATAACATATATATATGTGTGTGTGTGTGTGTGTGTTTTTTTTTTTTTTTTGATATTGCAAATAGTAGCTACAATATCAATTGGTTTTCAAATGAAAAAGGATTTTCGATGTTGCAAGCAAAAGATGCAGCGTCAACTAGATTTTGAAAAAGAAAAAATTCGATGTTGCAAGAAGAAGCTGCAACATCAATTGGGATTTGAAAAGGAAAAGTTTTGATCTTGCAAGCAGAAGCTGCAAGGTCGATTTGAGTTTGGAAAAAGAAAAAGTTTTGATCTTGAAACTAGAAGCTACAAGGTCAATTTGAGTTTGGAAAAATAAAGGCTTTGATATTGCAAGAAGAAGCTGCAATATCAATTGGGTATTGAAAGAAAATTTTTTTTTTTTTGATATTGCAAGTAGAAGCTGCAATGTCGTTTTAAAAAAAATAATAATAAACAATCATGATGTTGCAAGCAGAAGCTACAATGTCAATCAAAAAAAGAAAAAAAAAAGAGGAGGATAGGAGGAGAAATTCTATCATGCATCGCCTTGCATTACACACATTTTAAAACGCACAACATATTTAAAAAACAAAATCTTTCTTGTGATGCATGTCTCGAAATCGGGAGTCTATATCTTATCAACGACGTTCATCTACATGTGAATTCACGTTCACCAGCAAACTCCGTCGTTGAGGGGCTCTGTAGACACCCTCAATTTCGTACCCTACGATATAATGTCCTATAATAATGATAACATATATTTTATAAATTTATTGGGCTTACAAATGTTGCATTCCATTAGTGTTGCAGGTAACTAGACTTAATGAGAGTTAAATGATACTTATAAAACACAATAGGGCCTTATTGGAATAACCAATTTGGCCATAAAACATCACATGGAGCCGCTCCCCCATGCATGGTGCCTCTCCTCATGCATGGGAGCCGCTTCATCCCTTTTCTCTCCTCCAGCAAGCTTAAACGCTGTCGTTTTCTCAACCGCCTCATGCTTTCCTGCGCTGTTTCGTTCCTAGGCTTCCACCTGGCATGCCATGCATCGATTGTGAGAGAACGTTGTCGTTTAATCGACCGTTCTTCTCCCATAAATATAAGACTTTGGCTCTCATTCTCAACACCACAAATTCATCCCATAAACACACCACAACATATTCACATTCACTCACACGCCTTTTCGAAGCCTCCTCTACCGAAGAAGAAGAAAGCCTCATTGCCCCGAAGCGAGCCATCCGAAAATCCAATCTTTGCCCCCGACAAGTCGATCACACACACATACACACTCACACATACAGACACACACCACATACACATACATAATAAAAAAGACGTTCTTTCTCAAAATGACAAGGGAGGCACACTTAAAGTTTTCGAGCGTTTAGTGGGCTAATGTCTATGCATATATACTGGGTCAGACATTCACGCTTCAAAAGGTAAGTGTCAATTTACTTTCTTTTATATTCTTTTAAATATTAACTTTCATGTGTGATATTAATAACCAACTCACCTAATACATATGCATCTTACATATGCAAAAAGTCCACTATATAATAATCCTTATGCATCTTACCTATGCTCAAAAGTTTTTATTAATTTATAAATGACTTCAATTATATTAATATATTCTTACTATTATTCTTTTCAAAAATGAATTTTTTGAGTGCTATGGAGGGAATTATTTTATACTCACATTTTGTTCCATAACTTTCAAACCCTCCAAAAAATATCTTCTTATCTTGATTTTCAAAATCTATTAAAATTACATGCATGGTTAAAAACAATTTAATATTAATAATAATAAAAAGACTGAGCTAATTCATATAAATTTGAATCCAATCCTACTATAATCTTAAAAGTAGATTTTTTAAATGTCAATGTATTTATATAACAGCAGGTCTTCTGTGAGACTATTACGAAAACTAATATAATTGAGTAAAATTCAAGTCAGTCCACTTTGGATAATTTCTAATCGCTACGGTACCTTACGTTTTTAACCACAAAAATGTATTTTTGGGGACGACAAAACTACAATATCGTTAATGAACCAGAAACACGCTAAACATCAAGAACATTTTGAGCAACGTGATGCACAATTTAAGCATTGCGAATCCAATTTGTGCATCATGAATCCATCTGCATCGCAAATACAATTTTTAAATTGAGATTTTCTGCATTGTAATTTGTGAATCAAATTTGTGCATCGTGAATCCAATTTGTCCAATTGTCCTTTCCATTTTATAGCGATATATTGCGATTCCTCATGGTTCAAATCGATGTTTCACGATTCTTGTTTCGTTACCCAAATTATTGTGATTTTTGACCAAATTAGATACAAGTAATGATTCTTTTGAAGATTCAGACAGTTACTGAAGACGAGCAAACTTGACGTTGATGACAAGAGGGTATTGTTCGAAGAATTTAATGAAAATGTCTTTTACCGATTAAAAAAATAAATAGTATTGTAGCGGTTGAAACTTTACCAAATAAGACCGACCAACCATTTTTCCAATATGATTCATAAGACATATTTCTACTCTCTTATTGCTCAGCTCACCCATACACAATGAATTAATTATTGAGATCTGTAAAAAAATAGTCGTAACACATTATTTCTTAAGTTTTTGCTTTTATAAAAAGAATAGGTCTAATGTGGGACCGTATTACAAATTCTAATTTATTTTGTAAAACGTAGCCTTACTTTTTTAAAAACTCAGCTCACCAACACACAGTTAATCACGTGAGATCCGTCTTATAAAAAATATACGTACAAACGTACGTTTGTTTTTACTAAGTTTTTGCCTCACCTCCTATAATATGCTAGCTTTTGAGATGTATAATATTTAAAAATGCGAAATAATGAAATGTAAAATTATTTTGTGTAGAATGGTTACGGTTAGGCATGGCAATTGGGTGGGTTGAGTTGGGTTGAAATGTGTAATAAGTTGAAACATGTCGAAACCCATTAAAACCCAAATGTTAAATGGGTTGAAATGGGTTGTGTCGAAATAAGTCGGGTTAAAACGGGTAACGTGTTAAAGCGGGTCGACCCGTCTCAACTCAAAAAATTCCCAAAAAACATAAATTTATAGTATAAAAAAAGTCACGTGTCAAAAATGGGTAATGGGTCCGACCTGCTTTAACCAGATCCGACCCGACCCGTTAATATTATTGGGTCGAAACGGGTTACCCGTTTCAACCCAAAAATATTAATGGATTGGGTTGGATAATTAGTAGGTTGGTTTTAATAGATTAATGGGTAATAGGTTATGATTGTCGGGCCTAGTTAAGGGTGTAAATCGGAACCACCGAACCACCGAACCGAACCGAACCAAACCAAACCAATCGGTTTGGTTCGATTTTGGTCGAAGATGGTTCGGTTTCGGTTTCAAAAATTGGAGAACCACGTGGTTCGGTTCGGTTCACGGTTTTTGGTATCGAACCAAACCAAACCGAACCGAACTAAACCACCATATATATTTTTATTTATTTATTATATAATATATATTATATTACATTTATTAACTATTTTGAACCTTTTATTTATTCATTATATATATATATATATATATATATATATATATACTAAACCAAACAAAATCTTGATTATTGGAGAACTATTATTTCTTCCATTATTTGTGTTTATTTTAGAATTTGTTATGATAATTTGTTGTTAGTATGTTATTTCCTAATTTTGATGTTAATTCTAAATTAAAATATTATTTTCATTGTTATTTTTAATGTTGGTTAATTTCATTAAAAATAATTTATATAAACCATAAAACCGAACCAAACCGAGTGGTTCGGTTCGGTTTGGTTCCAAGTCTTACTCGGTTCGGTTCGGTTCGGTTTGAGATTTTTGGAACCACTAGAAGGCGGTTTGGTTTGTGATTTTGACATAAACTAAACCAAACCAAACCACTTACATCCCTAGGCCTAGTTACGGTAGAACGGGAATCTTCCTGGCATTATTAGTACAAAAAAAAAATCAATAGAAAATTGAAAGGTGTAAATTTTACCATTCCTCCGTTGCACTTAATAACCGTTGAAATTAAAAAGGTGCCAATTGTCTTTAGTTTGTCTTTAATTAAAGAGTTAGTTCCTTTTTGGAAACTATTTCATGACCATAAAAAATAAAATAGGATAAATTACAAATAAACCCCCTCAATTATATGTTAAGTTTAAATTATCCTCTTCAACTACTAATTGAAATAATGTACCTCTTCAATTATAACATTTAAAAAAAAAAATCGTATTTTCTATTCAAACATTAAGGTTTGAATTAACTAAATTTTCCTATTTAAGACTCACATGACCATGTTTACATATTATTTTTAACAGTGTTCTAAAAATCGGCCTAGATGGGTGCCTAGAAATTTGGCAAATCAGCGAAAAAAATTGGCTAGGCGCTCTAGGCGGCCAATTGCTGATTTTTTATAATTTTTAAAATTTGACCCTAAATAATGTCATTTTGGGGTTTCAAAAAATAATAATAAATATTAATTTCAAATTATTAAATTAATTTTTGTAAATTTATAATTGTCAACGGACCAATAGATAATTGAACTGTTAACTATTTTTGTAATATTTTAAACCTTAGATAAAATTAATATTGAAATATGCATATTTAAATTTGCTTAAAACTATTAAGACTGATACATATGTTAAGTATTAGATAGCCTTGAACTTAATTTGATATTTAGCTGACCCCTTAAAGTACTCAACTTACGCATAAAAACCATTCTAGCTTATTTAAGATGAGGACCTATGTCAGCTAGCAAAATGCTTCTAGAATTAGTTATGTCAGCCTGTTTCAATTTATGGAAAAACACTTATAGTACTAACTGATTTCCTTGTTTGTGCTTTGATAGAAACTTATCTTAGTTGGTTCTATCTTACAGTATCTGAGAAATATCTTATGAGAGATATACTCTCGAATTATTGGCTCCTTCAAAATTCAAATATGTTTATAACAGATTACAGTTCAATAATATATATATATATATATATATATATATATATATATATATATATATATATATATATATATATATATGATATGCCCGACCCAAGCCCGGTCACGAGCAATGCACGAGTTAGCATCACGTGCCAATCACGAGCACAATGCATATGGGGCCCACAGACCTAGCGGGCAAAATAATAGAAGCATCAAGCGGCGAGCAGCGTAAATTCCGTCCAGACCTGGCCGGGGCATAGACCTTGCCTGTCCGACCAGGGGCCATGCCCGGACATCACACATTTAGCAGAGAAACCGGATTCATCTCATCCTAACCCGGTCGAGTGTTGGCCTTGCCCACCCGACCAGGGGCCGTCCTTTGGACCTACAATAAGTTCAAGAGCAATGCAAATAGAACAGCCGGGCAGAGCCCTGCTCGCCCGGGCACACATCAACCGGAAGCACCGAAGGCTTGCTCTCCATGACAAGTCAAAGGTTTCCATGTATAGGCAGAACACTTGCCTTATTTGCTCCTACATCTACGCGGCCAGCCGCCCATCACGCCTAAAATCAAGGGATTCTCCCCTTGATTGATTGGGTAACTATGGAAACTGAATCCTAGACGGATTCAATCACCTTGAAGACCTATAAATACCTCTCCCTCATCATTAACAAGGTACACACACTTTCTTGAGCCTCGATACTCTGTCGATTTGCTTCCAAGATTAAACACGAGACTTACTCTCACGCCGGAGGGGTTTCGCGAGGCCCTGCCTTGCACTTCCACTCAGGTTTGCTTGTGATCTTAACAGGCTCAAGGGAGACGATACAAAGCCCAGATATCCTACCCAACTCAAGGACGGCCCAAGCTGTGTTTTTGCCACATCAGTTTGGTTCCATTGCCGGGAAACGAAGTTTTAACACTTCTCTCTCAATTTTTCCGGTAAAAACTCTAGAATTCTCTTTGTTGCAATGGTTGGAAAGGGTAGCAAGCGCCATGCCACCGTTAGCAACCAACAGGCTGGCAGCCACCAAGCTGGAAACAATAACCCCCCACCTTTGGTTGATCTGCCACCAAAGGCATCACAGGGGGTACAAACTAGAAACCAAAGGGTGGCTGCTGGGCATGCAACTCACGGCAATGAGGTACCATATATGGAGGAGCACGTCTCCCAACGTGCCAGCCAGAGCCCTACAAGCCAGCGCGATGCTAGAATGGTTATAAATGAGAGGCGCGATGCATGCTCACAAGACCTCAGGATGCAGCTCAATCGTCAGCGGGAAAATAGTCAGGGCAGCCACGTGAATCCATCCGGACAAAACCCCGACCAACAAGCTGCTGCTCTGCAAGTTCAGGCGGAATACTACAATAAGATGTATGCACTCAACCCGCCGCTCGCCATGCCGTACCGGTGCCGATTGCGAAATGGTGGTGCCTCGCTCGGCCACCGGCACTGTTGGCGATGGCCATGCCTCCCAACAGTTGCCCGATCTGAGCAGACGTATGCCCTCCGTCGTCCACATACCGTCTAAAAGGGAGGAGGCGATAAAGCGAGAGCGACAAAGTGAAAGTAGATACGCCGGCCGTCAAAATCATTCTCATGCACGATCATCAACACCGTGCTCGCGAGGAGAGCTATGGCCGCCGTAGGGCCTGTGAGTGGGTAGAGGCCACGCCAAGAACGGCCAAACAAAGCCGCGGCCACACAGAGGCGGATCCTCTTACGAGCCCACCTTCTACCCGCGTGTGCGTGGCGACCATTCAGACCCCGCCCACTCTTCGAGATTAACAGAGGACGCAGAGAAACGGTTGTCCGAGAAAATGGAGGCCATGAAAAGGGACATGGCAAAGCAAATGGCTAGTCTAGTCGTGGCCAAGCCCGACTATGGAGCCACTAAGCCAGCTGGAGGGTAGCCCCTTCACTCCAGAGATTGAGAATGCGCCACTCGCGCAAGGGGTCATCTTCCCACAGTTCGACAAATATTTCGGGAAGACGCGGGCAAGCGATTGGCTCAGATCATTCGAGGCACAAATCCGAATGTCCGGATGTGGAGGCCACGAAGATGCGGGCATTTGAGGTTCTCGAGGAAAGCGCACGCTGGTTGGGCGAGTTCAGGGATTGATCGATAGGCGGGCAACACTCGAGCAAAATTCTAGAGGAATTCGGCTGCGGAGCTTCCAACCCCCCAAGAATCGTTCGACCTTGCCAAGATCAAGCAAGGTGACAACGAATCATCTGGCCGGCGACTACTTGAAGAGATTCGAGGAGATGCTCGATCAAGTGACCGCGACCAGTGACCCTGAAATTACTTTTTGCTATCTCAACAACATGAGGGCAGGGCCACTAAAGACAATGCTAACAATGAACACAGGGGCTTCAGGCGGAGGCTGCTAGCAAACTCGCGCCTCTTGCGCTTCGCCAGAAAGTGTCAAGGGCGATAAGGCCAAAAATAAGGACAAGGCTCGGGCGACTCGGCCTGCCGGTGAGCCCTCAGGCAGATTCGAGGGACAGGAAGAAAACTTCCACCCCTGACAAAGGTCGAGCTTCGAGTTCACCCCGCTAAACACTCACAGGAAGATATTATGTTTCAAGTAGGAGGCGGCGCCCGTCCCATATCCCACGATCTTGAGCTTGCTCATACCACAGACAACACAAAGTACCTTGATTACCACCATGGTGCGCCCATCTCTAGAAGATTGTAATGTGTGTTGAAAGGAAATTCAAAAAGCCGATCAATGCGGGGCAAGCTAGACCGCCTGAGGATCGGGCGTAGGGAACAACGCTAATAATGACTAGGGGAGACCCCCAAGAGGAAGAGG
>CM028379.1:463935-549926 GCA_013146195.2 Codonopsis lanceolata
TTGGTGCTCCATAATCAATTTAACCGATGCTTGGCATCGAGTTTCTGGTTTAATTTGGTCCTCCTAAATACCTGATCGCTTTGTCTTCATTAACGGCATTTTGTCATTGTCAATGCAATTTGTCAGCTACAATTTAAATGTCCAAAAATTTATGTTTATATATTGAAAACACGTTTAAATTGTACCCACTGAAATTTCCTTTTACTTGTTTATTTTTAATTGAAGTCTAATTCATATCAAATTCATTATTAAATTTTAAATTAGCTAATTTAAATTTAATAAAAACAAATTTTAGCAAATTTAAATTTATTTAAAAAGCAAAAATTAAATTACGAAAGGGATTTTGTAAAACATTTTTTCAAAGATTCATATTAAACATTTTATAGGTGTTGTAGTTATGTGTGTCCTTTTTGTAGTCCCTTTTTGTTTACGGAAAGATTTGAGTTAGATTTTGGGGGAAAAACCCATTGTACATGCTCCTCGTTTGGCAACCGGCTATTTTGCCGACGGACAAGAGAAATGGGTTGAACTACTTTGAGTGGTAATATGACAATGGTGGTTCTTGCTAATTCGCTATCACACTCATAGATTAAACACTCTTTTTCGTTTTGTGTTCGGTAATTATCAATCAAATAACGTCACCAGATAAAACTTTAGCTCTAGACCTCATTCGCCAACACCTTCTTGCTCGCAACCATATACATGTCCAACTCTTCACAACTGTGATTAACAACATCTTGTTTCCTACTTCTAAACTCCCTCCCAATCAATTTCTATAAGTTCCCTTTGCTAAGAAAGACCCAATAAGAGCTTAATGAATTTCTAAATAAAGAATAATAAAAAAATCTTTGACTGTAGATTGTATAATGAAGTTATAATCAAAGTTTAAAAAATCGTCGAAGAGTTTTTTTTTTTTCCTTCCGTTGGTCGAATAAATTTAATATGCATAATTTTGATGTTCTTATATCGCTTTATTGATTTTTGGAATCCATCGCTTCCGCTCTTGATTTGATCGAAAAGATGGATCTTTTTCAATTCAGATTCGATATGGGACCCGAATAATTTCAAGCAGTTTTGTCATAAAATTTCTTTCTAATTCATTTGCGGCCAATGAACAGGGCTAAAAATATCTAGATCTAAAAGTCTTTTGACAAGTTCATCCTGCTTTGTCCACCCGCAATTAAGGCCTCTGACTCTAAGATCATGTTCTCTTTTTGTTGTCTGTGGTGCATTTGAACAGATCAAAATGCCGAATTGAGCAAAGTTCAGTACAACTGCAACTTGACAAGTATTACCAGATTAAGAATCCTTTCTTTCAAAATCTGCAGCATATATGATTTGAGGCCTCCCTTCATCTTTGCTAACTTATCCTTGTAGAGCTTCTCTAGATGTCTAGTACATATATATTCATCATGTGTAATCTTGATGCAAAAAGAAAATAAACTAATTATCTAAATGTGCTTTACTTCTGTTGTTTATCAATTAGCAATAGGTAACCTTTTTTTTTGATTTCCCTAGGTATTCTCGGGCTGGAAGGCCCAAGACTAATGTCTGAGGTACAGTTGGGCACTCGAAACAGGTTACAGGAACCTTTCCCAAAAGGAACTTCATCAGTTTTTCGGAAATAGCAATTACGGCAAGGGTTATCATGGTCGATTCGGTCAGTTTTTGCCTAAAAAGAAATACTACATCTAGACCAATACTCTAGTTCTTAAAAAAATATTGAACCGAACCAACCCAATATGTATAAGAACCAATACTTTGGTCCAGTTTTGTCACTTTTTTCGGTTTCGAGTCCTTTCAATTTTTTGAGCCTTATAACACTAGCTCTATAGGTATTCAAACCATTGAAAATTGACTGAATCCATATATATTGATAATATCTAATCAGTAACAAAGAATTTTAACAGTCTCAACTTAGATCACGATGGAAAATCCGGGCCTTTCTTACACTGCAGGCACATTTGTTCAGGCATCAGTTTAGTAGCCAGCATTTAGAATAACACTTGCTGGCAGCACCAACTGATAGACGGTACTTGCTGCTCATTCTGGGTTGTATCCTTTCGTTACTAACCTTCACTCCACCATGTTACTTATTGCAATATCAGGACTGAACTTTCTCGATTTCTCAACACAACTTGATACTTGATAGCTGTTGCCTGTTGGTGACTACGAAATGCAATTTTGTCTACTATTCGTACATGTTATCTGATAATGATCAAAGTTTCTATGCACAGCTGGTAGACCATGAAAGTTGAGAAGATTAATATCTCTCCACCTACCTCTCAGTCAAACCTTGTCTATATGTATTCTCATATTCATTGGATGGTCCTCATTAGGGGTGGCAAAAATTTATCTAATCCATTGGGTTATCTATTATATCAATTATAAAAGACTTATTGGATGTTATCCATTAACATCCAATTAAGTTCATGGGTGTTAATAAACCATTAACAAAATGGATAATTATGTATATTAACCGGTTATCCATTGATTTATCCACTAATGCCACCACCACCATTGAGTTTATCAACTAATGCCACCACCATTAATTGCCTCCACCCACCACCGCCCGCCACAAGCAACCTCCGTCGACCATCACCACCAACCTGCAACAACCACCATCGCCATCCATCGCCGCCACTTCGCAATCGTCACTTCCTCGCCACCAAAGAACCTCGCCGACCATCACCACCAACCTTCAACAACCGCCATCGCCATCCATCGCCGCCACCATCACCACCGTATGCTCATTACTTAAAAATAATAATAATAAGATATATAACTTAGTGTTTGCAAGATTCAAACTTGGATCAAGTTGTTTTATAACAAAGCTTGTTACCACTAGCTTAGACCACTTTTTGATATTTATTTAAAAGTTAATATAAATATAAATACGTAATCATAAAAATTATTGATTATTATGAACGGGTTTCTTATTTTGTTTTTGATTAAAAATATTTTTTGTTATTTATAATTTATAATTATAATGAATATATGTATTTAATTTTTTAATAAAGGTATTTGACTTTTTTTTTTTTTTTTATTACTTTTACATAATAATTTATTAGTATCAAATCAATAAACACGTATATTTTATACCTCACAACTATGAAGATTATTATAAAATTTTGACAACTTTATATATATTAGGTGATAAAAATAATGTCGCATTGCAAATGTCACTTTTTATTTGAGGATAAAAAAAAGGAAAGAAAAGATAAATATTAAAATTAAGAGAATATAAAAAACTATCAATTAACTATATTTGATAGATAATGGTTTTATCCAAATTAACCTAACACCCGATTGCCACCTCTAGTCCTCATACATCTCTCTCTTTGTATTGTATATATACCTCAATCTCTCTCTTCTATCTATTCTTACATGGTATCGAGCACAAAAGGCTCACGCCATGACCGATAAGTCACCCATCTCTAACTTCTCTTCAACTTCTAATCAGCCCAATCTCTCTCCCATAACAATGGGTACTCCCTACCAAAGATTCTTTAATCCTAAATCCCTCATGACCAATTGTCTTTGACCCATGAGAATTATCTAAATTGGTCTCTGCACAATCGTCCTGTCCTTCGAACCTTCTCATTAGAGCATGTGCTCAGTGGCAATAACCCACCAAGTGCAAAACTTGAAGACACAATGACTGATAATCTAGTGTACCTTAAATGGCTTGAAGCCATTAGCCTTGTAGTAGCCTGGATGCACTACTTAGTTACTGCCCCAATTCAGCCCACCTTGCTTCGTCAAAATTGCACCCGTAGTTGCACGGACATTATTTCCAAGAAATTTGGGGCTACCTTGGTAGCGCACGCATCGTAGCTTAAAGGAAAAGTTGTATAATCAAGTGAGAACCCAAACTTTCAATCTCATACTACCCGCTTGTGCTACTACAATCTCCAATTCCTTAGCCACCACCTGTCATTGTTGTGCATTTAAGATCTCGATTGAGCGAACACTTCACAGTTTGGGCCATGATTACAAGGAGTTCTTGACATCTTACAACCAACACCCAAAGAACAACCTTTGATGATTTTTCTGACCGGCTCCCTACACGAAGAAACTCTTCAAAACAAATTCTCCACTTTCAATTTAAACGTGTGCACACATCCCTCTTAGCCAACAAAACAAATCACCTCCAATCCACCTTCATGACAAACAAACTCTCAACTCCCACCTTCTACAAACTCAAGCCAACGGTCTCATTCTACAACAAATACAAATCACGCTCCTACCACCAACGAGGTGGAAACAACTCCCGTGGTCGTGGGGGACGAGGACGAGGACGCTCGCTGGAGGCAGAGGAATTATGCCCAACCCGCCTTATCAACCTCCAACTTTTCCCTCTAACATTGACTCATCTCAGATTCAATGTCAGATATGACATTGCTATGGCCATGCCGAGAAGTGCTACAATTGTCATAATGCTGCCTACACAACAACTTACTCTCCATATCCGAGCCCCAATTGGTGCCTAGATTCTAGGGCAACACACCACATCACATCACATCACATCACATCCCAGCCATCCACTCTTCAGCATACTACTCCCTACAGTGGGCATGATTCGGTAACCATAAGTGATGGGTATCAAGTACCCGTTTCTCATATTGGTTCCTCTTCGTTCTCTTCCGGTAACCAACGTTTTCATTTAAACAATATTCTCTGTGTCCCTAATTCTCATAAATCCCTTATTTCAATTCGTTGTTTTTCTTATGACAATCATTGTTACTTTGAACTTGATGCCTATGGTTTTCGTGTGAAGGACCTCTGTACCAAGAAGACCCTTTTTTCTGGACATAGCTTCGATGGTCTCTATCATCTTGCCTTTGATCCTATTGTCCAAAACAGCCTTCTTACTCTCGTCGGAGAACGGACAAACCAAGATGTTTGGCACTCACGATTGGGGCATCCCTCCTCTAAGCTTTTATAGATTTTACATAGCAAATATAATTTACCTGTTCATGGTCGTATAAGTCCGAATAAATTATGTCAAACTTGTCCGTTAGAAAAATCATGCAAACTACCTTTTAATTTGCGTTCCTTTAAATCAAAGGCACCTCTTGCCTTGTTACATTTGGACATTTGGGGACCATCACCTGTTGCTTCCCTAAATAAATTTCGGTATTCTTTTTCAATTGTTGATGATTTTTCTCGTTTTACTTGGATTTTTCCTATTGCTCGTAAATCTGATGTGGTTGATGTTTTTGCCAAGTTCAAGTTAGAAATCGAGAATCAACTTTCACGTCGTATAGAGGCTATTCACACCATCAAAATAGTTCAAATAGATGGTGGTGGTGAATTCACAAGTAATGCTTTTCGACTATTTCTCACAAAACATGGCATTAAACGCCAACTCACATGTCCCTATACACCACAACAAAATGGCATCATCGAGCGAAAGCATCGACACATTGAAGAAATGGGTTTGTGTATCCTAGATCAAGCTAATCTCCCTATCAACTTTTGGTTCGAGTCATTTAACACTGCAATTTTCCTAATTAATCGGTTGCCAATGAAACAACTTGGCTTCATCTCCCCTTGCCAAAAACTTTTCCTCCGTACCCCTGATTACTAGTTTCTTAAGACTTTTGGTTGCTCCTGGTTTCCATATATTGTCCCATATAACAAACACAAGCTGCAACCAAAATCAATCCATTGCGTGTTCCTCGGATACGATAGAAATCGTAAAGGTTACCGCTGTTATGATAGAACTACTGGGAAAATTTATGTTACAAGACATGTTTTATTTGAAGAAAGTTCTTTCCCTTTCTTGTCTGACAGGAATCCTGCATATTCACCAGCTCAGTCTATTGTTGCTCACTCAAGCCCTGTTGCTCCTGCATCAATCCCTCTTGCTCAACCTGAACAAGCCCAACCAATCACCACAGATAATTCATCTCCTCCGAGCACACTAGCTACTTCACTGATCTCCTCAAACCAACATTCCAATCTTAGTCCAGTACCAGCATCTCCATCACATCCCACTTCAGTACAACAACTTGCCACTCCAGCAGCTCCTTTATCCCGTCCAGCTCGGCTAATCCGCCCACCTATTACACCCATTCCTTTAACCATAAACTAAGATATTCCCACCACTAGTCGCACCATCAGTCCAGAGACTTCCACCTCTATTTCTTCCTCAGATACTTCTCCACCTCTTCGGTATGGCATCATAAACAAACTGGTTTATGGGTCTCCTCGTCATCCTCTCCCTCATGCATACTCTGCCATCTCTGTTACCTCCCCAGATTTTGAGCCCTCCACCTATCGCCAAGCCTCACAATCTGCCCATTGGAAGACTGCTATGCGTAAGGAATTTTCAGCCTTGCAAAAGAACAACACTTGGACTCTTGTCCCTCCTTCTCCCACCATGAACATCGTCGGTTGCCATTGGGTCTGCTGAATCAAACGGAAGGCTGATGTCACTATTGATCGTTACAAGGCGAGGCTCATTGCAAAAGGATTTAATCAACAAGAAGGGTTGGACTACGATGAGACTTTTAGTCCCGTCGTAAAACCAGCAAATATCCAGATTGTAATAACTATTGCTCACTCCCGCTCTTGGCCCACTAAACAACTGGATGTCCGTAATGCTTTCTTAAATGGCTATCTTTCAGAGGAGGTTTATATGCATCAAGCTCCCGGCTTTGTTGACCCAACTCGTCCGGCTCATATGTGCCGACTACATCGTGCCCTGTATGGCCTAAAGCAATCCCCTTGAGCTTGGTTCCATCGTCCCTCCAAATTTCTCCTTCTGCACGGTTTTTTTAATAGTCGTTCAGACAACTCCTTATTTATTTGGCACGATGAGTCTTCTACCATGGTTATACTTGTCTATGTTGATGACTTGATAATCATAGGTTCTTCCCCCACTGCCATAGAAACGTTCATTGATCGTTTGTGTTCCACATTTGACAGTCGCCAACTTGGTGATCTTGGATTTTTTTTCTCGGCATTGAGGCCATATGCACCACTTTTCTTCTTCACCTCAATTAGACTTAGTATGTCATTGATCTTCTCGCTCACTTCAACATGAGTACTTGCAAACCATGTACTACACCAATTGCACCTCAGAGTCGGCTCTCTCTTCACTCTGGCGATCCTCTACCTGATCCTACATCCTATAGAAGCATGGTCGGTGGCCTCTAGTACTTGACACTTACACGATCGGACATTGCCTTTGCTGTCAATTAGATATGTCAATTTATGCACAAGCCCTGTACAACTCATCTCCAAGCCGCCAAATGTATCCTTCGATATACTAAAGGGTCTCTTGACAAAGGATTGTTGTTTCGTCAATCACCGCAGCTAAACATTTGGGCATACTCCGACGCCGATTGGGCTGGCGATCCAAATGATCGACGTTCAACATCTGGCTCATGTATTTTTATTGGATCCAACCTTGTTTGTTGGTCTGCCAAGAAACAGTCCACTGTTTCCCGTTCAGCAGCGAGGTAGAATATCGGGCTCTCGCTATTACCGCTACCGAAATTTGCTGGTTCTCTTTCTTATTTCGGGAACTTGATATTCCACTAGCAAGACCTCCGTCTCTCTTCTGTGACAACCTATCAGCTCTTCAAATGGCTCGCAATCCTGTGTTCCATACTCGCACCCGTCATATTGAGATCGACTACCATTTTTTTTGTGAACTTGTCAAATGACAGTCCCTCTGGCTCGCTTATGTCTAGACTGGTGATCAACTTGCTGACCTGTTTACTAAAGGCCTCAGTTGGCTTCATTTTGACCTTCTATGCTCCAAGCTATGTCTCTAGTCCCCTCCTTCTCGCTTGAGGGGGGGTGAAAGCTGAGAAGATTAATCTCTCCACCTACCTCTCACTCAAACCTTGTCTATATGTATTCTCATATTCATTCGATGGTCCTCATACATCTCACTTTTGTATTGTATATATACCTCATACTGTGAATAATAATAATCACTTTGGGCAGTCAATCTCTCTCTCTTTTATCAATTCTTACAGACGAAACGTATTCGTACCTGTGATGGAATCAATCATTTCACTATTTCCCCAAAGCAATTTTTATCATGTATTTAAGCATCAAATTGATGTGATTCCATAAGTTGAAGGTAAGTGTTATTCTTACATATTTCAGTTCCATATATATATGGTATACAAAGTCCATGCCTTTTCGTCTCATATATACTCACTACAACAAAAATGATATTTTAGGACACCCTAAATATGACACTTTTAAAAAGTCATCCTATAAAAGTCGCAATAGGGCGCCCAACTATTAGGGTCCTATTATTGTACCGGCTAGCAGGACACCTTACTCTTGATGTCCTATTATGATATAGAATAGGTAGCCGAAACTTATTTGAGCAAGGTTCTAGGGAAGAGTTTGAAGTTCAGAGGGTCCAACAGCAATTTCTGAAAAGTTGGTTCTGCGAGTAGTTTTCACAGTTTCCCATTAGTTTTCATTACGCACTAGTAGACATCATTTAACGGTCGACAGAACTTTAACGGAGCATAACTTTTGCGTCCGGAAGAATTACGGGGCCCGCCGCATATCAACTTTGAGCTCTCGCCGAGCCCATCACATTACACCGGCCTTTGGCCCATGATAAGGGATCTTTCTGGTCCAAAAATACGGTCAAACATAAGTTACAGGTCTTTGAAGATTTTACGCAATTTTTATTAATTTTCGTTATTTCCTTTTTTCAATTAACCCTTTTAGGGTTTGGATTATTTAGGGTATTTAAACAATTTCTTTTCCATTTGTAAGAAGTATTGATAAATTTAAGAATTTTCTTTTTTCTCTTTGCTTTGTGCTTGAGAACCCTTAGGCCGTTTAGGCTTGTTTGTTGGAGATTTTTCGTGGTAAGAGTCTCTATAGATTGTTACGATGCGTCAGTTGGTATCAGAGTGGAGTTAAATCCTGTGAAGACAGTGGGTAACAATGGCAATAACAATGACACCAATGCTGATATACTGACCATTCTTACGCAACTACAACAGACAATGATAGGTACAATGAATAACATGGCAGTACAGAATCAGTAGGGTGGTGCAATCCTTAAGCAACGGATAGGGGCGGCTCCAGCAGTCCAACCTGTATGGAACGGGGTGAACCCTCCTCGTGAACCGCCGGCCAGGGTAGTGGTAGATTCCGATTTAGATGGGGAAGAGGTACCGTTTACAGGAGTAATGGATCAGTATTTGAAAATCAAGGCAGACCTACAGTTCTTCATTGGTGATCTGGAAGATTTTCTCGATTGGCTTTTAGAGGTCGAAAAATATTTTGACCTTATGGGAATAATTGAGGACAAGCAGGTGAAATACGTGGCATATAAGCTCAGAAGTGGCGCTTCTGCTTGGTGGGAACAGTTACAGAATAATAAGAGGTGATATGGTAAATAACCAATACGCACATGGATGCGTATGAAGGAGGCCTTGTGGCTTCGTTTCTTACCTGCTGATTATGATCAGATTCTGTTCCAGAAATATCATGATTGTCGGCAAGATAGCAAGACCGCCAGTCAATACACGAATGAGTTTTATAGGCTCTCGGGTCGTAATAACCTGAATGAGACAGAGTGACATCAGACTGCAAGATATGTAGGAAGACTTCGGGTTGTGGTTAAAAACTAGGTTTAGATTTATTCAGTCAATACGGTGGATGAAGCTTTCATGCGTGCAACTAAAGTGGAGGCACAGCAGTTGCATAGAACATAGTCTTTGGGGAAACATCTTCGGTTCCGACAGCAGCAGCTGAACTATCAGGTTTTAAACAGCCTACCCCGATTTCATCCCCAAATGGTGGGGAAGAAAAACGAGACCCTCCTGCCAATCAGTTCCAAAGGTGCAATAATCAGACCACTACGGGGAAGCCAAACAACAATCCCTATGCAAAAGCTATGTGGATAAGTGTTTTCATTGTGGACAGCCCGGGCATATTTCTAGCAATTTCCCTAATCTCAGTAAGGTGAACATGGAAGAATGGGATGATCAAGGTAAGGATGATCTAGAGGCTGATATGGAGGAGTATGTGGAGGAACCCTAACGAAGGTTACGAGGATACGATACATGAGTCATTTGTGGTTCGTAGATTAATGCTGACAGCACAGGTCAACAATGACAAACCCTAGCGGCACAACATTTTTTGTACTCGTGGGATGGCGAACTGACTGAATATCGAGCTGATCATAGACAGTGGAAGCATCGATAATCTGGTTTCTCGTGTACTTGTGGAAAAACTGAAATTAGAAGTGATGAAGCATCCTACGCCCTACCAGGTTGGTTGGATTAATTCTGTTGGCAATGTTAAGGTATCACAACAATGTATTATACCTTTTTCTATTGGTAGATATAAAGATACAGTATTATGCGATATTGTTGATATGTTTACTAAGGATAATGTGAAATTTACTCTATGCCCATTGGTTGATAGTGGCCGTTCCAAGGCCAAAGGAAAAACAACAGTGGTTTCTTTGTGTACGGGTGAGGAGTTGGTTAGGGGGATGGTTGATGTTCTAGTAATACTTGTTGTCGTGAATAAGGGTTTTCTAGGGCAGCAGATTCCAGTTCCCCATCCGGGGATTTGAAAGCATTGCTGGATGAATTTTGTGAACTTATGTTTGATGAGTTTCCTGTAAGGTTACCCCCATTACGCGATATTCAGCACCATATTGACCTTGTTCCTGGTGCATCGCTTCCTAATATTCCCCATTTTAGGATGAGCCTAGTTGAGCACGATATCTTGAGAGAACATGTTGAAGGGTTACTGAAATAGGGCTATATTCAGGAGAGTATGAGTCTATGTGCAATTCCTGCCTTTCTTGTGCCGAAGAAGGATGGCACCTGGAGAATATGTATTGATACTTGGGCCATTAGTAAGATTACCGTGAAGTACATGTTTCCTATTCCATGACTTGATGACATGCTGGATATGTTACATGGTGCTAGGGTATTTTCAAAGATCGATTTGAAGAATGGGTATCATCAGGTTCGGGTTCGACCTGGCGATGAGTGGAAGACAGCCTTCAAGACAAGGAGGGGCTCTATGAGTGGCTAGTCATGCCATTCGGATTGTGCAACACTTCTAGCACTTTTCATGCAACTTATGAACTAGGTCCTGAAGCCTTTTAATGGCATGTTTCTGGTATGTACTTTGATGGCATTCTGATTTTTAGTCATACTACGAAGGAGCATCTCCATCATCTACGCACAGTCCTTGAGGCTTTATAGGATAGTTAACTTTTTATAAACTGATAAAATGCAGTTTAATGCTTGATAAATTGTTATTCTTGGGTTATATTGTCTCTGTAGAAGGTATACAGGTGGACAAAGAGAAAGTGCGCATAATTCGGGATTGGCCTCGACCTAAATTTGTGAGTGACGTACGTAGTTCTCATGGGCTGGTGATATTTTATAGGTGGTTTATAAAGGGTTTCAATACCATCATGGCACCCATTACTGAATGCATGAAGAAAGGAAAGTTCTTGTGGGGAGAACAGGCTGAAAACAGTTTTGCAGTAATCAAGGAGAAGCTGACCAGTGCATCGATTCTAGCATTGCCTGACTTTAGCAAGCCATTTGAGCTTGAGACGGATGCTTCTATCATAGGGATTGGGGTTGTTTTAATTCAGGAGTGCAAACCTGTAGCTTTTATTAGTGAAAAATTAGCTGAGGCATCGTAGAAGCGGACCACCTATGAGATCGAGTTCTATGCAGTAGTGCATGCTGTGAAGCACTGGGAACATTATTTATTTTAGCAGGAGTTCATTTTTCATACTGATCTTAAGGCACTGAAAAATATGAATGGGCAGAAGTCACTTAACCGTATGTATGCACGGTGGGTAGCATACTTGCAGCAGTTCACTTTTGTTATCAAACACAAGAGTGGGAAACATAACAAGGTGGTTGATGCCTTGAGTCGTCGGGCAAGTTTATTGGTGACCATGCAGACTGTTGTGGTCGGGTTTGACAGTTTGAAGGATTTGTATGTTGACGATGCAGATTTTGTAGCAGATTGGGGTAAGAACAGTACTAGCAATGTCATTGTCCCTTTTATGATTCAGGAAGGGTTCATATTCTTTAAGGATCGCCTTTGTATTCCAAGGGGTTCTGTGCGTGAGAGTTTGATCTTTGAGTTGCATAAGGGTGGACAAGACTATAGAATTGGTGGCACGACGACATTATTGGCGTCAATTGAAGCGCAATACTTACAAGTTTGTGCAGAAGTGTATTTTTTGTCAGACAAACAAGAGCCAGTCATTGAATACCGATTTATACACACCACTCCCAGTTCCAGTAGCTCCGCGGGAGGCTATCTCTATGGATTTTATGTTGGGGTTGCCGCGCACACAAAGATTCAATGATTCTGTTTTTGTGGTGGTCAATTTGTTTAGCAAAATGGCGCACTTCATTCCATGTCGGAAAACCTCTGAAGCACCCCATATTGCAGCCTTGTTCTTCCGTGAAGTGGTGTGTTTGCATGGGGTCTCTAAATCCATCACTTCTGATTGCGATACAGAGTTTTTGAGTTACTTTTGGAAGACTTTGTGACGTATGTTTCATACTAAGTTTCAGTTTAGTAGCACTTTTCATCCAAAGACCAATGGCCAGACCAAAGCAATGGGATCTGGTTTTAGCTCCAGTAGAGTTTGCTTTTTATAATATGGTCAAACGTACTACCAAGAAGACTACATTCAAGATTGTGTATCAGTGACCTCTGCACCATACTCGATTTGGTACCGTTTCCAAAACTGCCAGGTTATAGTGTTGCTGCTGAACATAGGCTGCGAGGATTGAAGCTGTGCAAGTGGAAGTGGTGAAGAATATTGAGACCTCCAATGCTAAGTATAAAGAGGCTGCTGATAAACGGCATCGTTCCAAGGTCTTTGATGTAGATGATTTTGTAATGGTCCATCTATGCAAGGAACGGTTCTCAGTTGGCACTTATTGGAAGGTGCATCCGAAGAAGATTGGGCCATGCAAGATTCTGAAGAAGATCAATGACAATACACATGTAAGTGACTTGTCGAACGGGTGGAAGATCTCCCCAACTTTTAATGTGGCTGATTTGATTGACTTCTTCCCCGACGATCCTCTTTATCGTGTTGATGACTCGAGGTCAATCCTTTTCAAGTAGGGGAGACTGATGTAGAACAGGTGGCCGAGACTTATTTGAGCAAGGTTCTAGGGAAGAGTTCGAAGTTCAGGGGGTCCAATAGTAATTTATGAAAAGCTGGTTCTGCTAGTAGTTTTCATAGTTTTCCGCTAGTTTTCGGTACGCACTAGTAAAAATCATTTAACGGTCGGTAGAACTTTAACGAAGCATAAATTTTACGTCCGAAAGAATTACGGGGCCCACCGCATATCCCAAAAACACTGTCAAACATAAGTTACGAGTCTTCGAAGATTTTAGGCAATTTTTATTAATTTTCTTTTTTTCCTTTTTTTATTAACCCTTTTAGGGTTTGGATTGTTTAGGGTATTTAAACACTTTCTTTTCCGTTTTAAGGAGTTTTGTTAAATTTAAGAATTTTCTTTTTTCTCTTTGCTTTGTGCTTGAGAATCCTTAAGCCGTTTCAACTTGTGTGTTAGAGATTTCTCGTGGTAAGAGTCTCTATAGATTGTTACGTTGTATCATATTATCACAAGACTTAATAGTACGCCTTCCAATGGTATCCCATAAGCAGACCTAAAAGGTCGCATAAGCCACTGGGTCCTACTACCATGATGCCTAATAGGATACATGACTCTAAGGGCCCTATTACCACAATGACTAATAAGACACCTTTCAAGTAGGCATCTTATTAGGCTATTGGAACCTATTAGGGGTGTGACTAAGAGGATGCCTTTCTATAGGGTCTTATTATCATAATACCTAATAGGACACATAAGTCTTAGACCCTATTAACATAAGGGTTTATAGGACCCCTTTTAAGTAGCATCTCATTAAGCCATTGGCATAATATGATGCTTTTTAAGTAGACATCTTATAAAAAGGTTAAAAGCACTAAATAAAAGAAAACTTAGTTTGCTGACTCTTTTTTTCTCGACGTTTGAAATAACTCTCGACTATTTCCTACGCTTCCATATATTTGTCGAAAATAAACAATAATTAACATATTTATTGGAAAATAGACAACATTTTGCTTTAATGTCTGAACTTTGCAATGCTTTGCCAATTTAAAGTGTTGGAAATCTTTTTGAAATTTTCTCATAATAATCGGCATCGATGTATATGTCGAGAAACATTCAACAATTCCTACAATTCGTCAGGAAATTGTCAACACATAATGAAGTGTTGTAAAATTTAACAACATTTTATCTATAAAAGTTGGAAGATTTAACGACTTTTCAAAGTCTGAAAATAGATTGACAAAGCAAATGCAAACAAACTAGTCAACTCGTAAAATGCTTCCATGGAGGAAATTAATTAATTCTATGTCTAGCTAGGCCTATTTTTAACTAGGTTGAACTCTCTTTCTTGTTCTTGTGGTTTATGAAACAAATCTCTCTAGAGGTCGTAAGACTTCTAATATTCATTTTGCGCATATTTTTTACTCCTTCCATTCCAAAATTATCGTTTGGGTTGACTTGGCACACAGTTTAAGAAAACACATTTGACTAGATTATTAATATTAATTTGATGTATAGTTTACTTTAAAGCCCATGTATATGTAGCTCATAATTAAAGTAGAATGAAAAAGTAAATGTAAAATGATAAAAATATTGTCCTAAAAAGGATAGTTTCAAATAAGATAATACTTTTGGGACGGACGAAAAAGGAAAGCAAGACAATAATTTTGGGATGGAGGGAGTCCGTTAGCATCTCGATTGCAAAAAGTTAGACACTGTAACCTCTATATGATCATTACTTTTTCTTTGTACCCTCACTTGAAACTAGGTTTGACAATTGGGTGGGTTAAGTCGGGTTAGGGGCAGGTAACGAGTTGAAGCAGTCCGAGACCCATTAGAACCCGAATATCGAACGAATCAAAATGGGTTCGGTTAAATTGGTCGTGTTGGAATGGGTAACGGGTTAATACAGGTCAACCCAAACCAACAATTTAAACTTATAGAATTAAAATTAGCAAGTCAAAATGGGTAACATGAGCTCTTTTAACCTGACCCCTCTTGTTAACATTTTCTCGTTTCGACCCGAAAATGTTAATGGTTTGGGCTGGGTTGGTTGGGGTAATATTCAGGTCAAGTCGGGTGGGTTGACGGGTTTCGGGTTATAATTACTAGACCTACTTGCAACAACTAAATAGATTTTAGATTAGGGGTCATCTCAAGTTAATCACTACTTAAGGCAACATCCTAATTGAGGAATCATTGTAACCATTCAATCCGAATCACATATTCTTTATATCAATCGATCGGTTTTAAGGATCATTACAAGAAAATTGAGATTTCGCGACTCCATGTTCAGGGTTTTTTTTTTTTTTTTTTTTTTTTCCAAATGGCCTCGTAAAGTGGCCTATTATGTATTTTGTAGTGTTATATCATGAAATAACAAATAATTTTGTAAACTCTCGTAAAATAATCTATTACCGCTCTTGAAGGAGCCATTCTATAAGAAAACCAAAAAAATCCTGGCATAACGAGACACAAATAATGAGACATGTAAATGTAGTGATGCAATAAATTATTTAATTAGTTACCTCCTTAATTGGCATCTCATCAGATCGAAAAATAGGCCACACTGATATCTCCTGGTCAAAGTATGTCGTGATAGGAGTCGTTGAAGGGTTTGTTTACTACTTTTGTGTATAAACACGATGTAGTTTTTAATTTAAAACATTAATCGACTATTATAAATTTTAATATGTTATGTATTTTCATTTAAAACTCATGTGTTATTTTGACCAATCTTTAAAGTAGGAAAATAAAATAAAAGTAAAATATGAAAATTACTTCCTAAGATGAAAAAAATTAAAATGTGAATACTTAGAAAAAAATTGAAAGTTCATTAATTTTTTTGTTGAACGGATTTTATTTTTACACATATTTTCAGCCTTCCCATTAGAAAAATCATCTTTCACGCGCGATTCTCGATTTCAAAATCGATGCGCCTATTATCCAGCTCTCTTTACTCACGCCGCTCCAGTTCTCTAAAGCCCCAAAATATTGCGCATAGTGGAAGGCCAGTTCTCCCACATCCCGAAAATTTTGAATTGGCGATTACACAACAGAGAAGATTCACAGCAGTTCTATCAAAAGATATGTCTCTTCAAGAATTCTCTCATCCTTAATTATATGCCCTAGTTTTTTGTTAGACAATTGCTCAAATTGTGAATGATAGTCATGTGAAACAATATATGCCGAAGTTCTTTTTTATAAACAATTGCTCATATTGTGAACGATTGCCAATCTTGGTCTTTTGTTAATTGTTTTTGTCCTTATAGTTCATGTTATCCATAGGATTCCTGGGTCATGATTTTGTTCTGGAAGCGCTTTATAGTTTATAGTATCACCATTTTGTATTTTTTTTTTTTGGATGGAGGATACTGTTGATTTTGTCATTAAGATGATGTGTTCAAAGACCAAGATTGGCGTAATATACTAATACCTGTCCCTTTTGTAATCGGTTATAGGTTTCACCTTGCTGTGTAGCTATTCTTTTTCGATCGACTATTGAACATCGAAGGTGAAGGTATCCTATTAATTCATTGAAATTTTGGGATTATAGCTGTAGATGTATCATACTCTACTTTTGTTAATCGAGCTATGAAGTGCAGTTCTGGTCTTTCAAAATAGCATAGGTAACATCGAGTCATTGTCTTTTGAGGGTGTTATAGTTTTTGTTAGTTAGCATTTAGCTTAAGTGAATCTGGGGTTCAATATACTTGGGGGGTAATAACACTCTGTTATTAGGTTTGGAAGTTGGATGTTGGAAGCGCATCCACATTGTATAAGGAGATGCATATTAGGGGCGGTAGCAAGCATGATGGCATGTATGCTTGCTTTTTTACCCTTGTTTACTTTTCATCACTCTCTTTCACTTCGTGTTTTCTGAATTCTCCCCCTTTGCCTTGCAACTTTTTTACTTTTAGCCAAAACTCTTTTTAAAGGTTGTCCAAATTAGCATGATAATTCGAGCCTATTTAACCTTATCAATAGTAGTTACTCATCCCTCAAAATTTTCAAATTCTAACCATTTGGCAGTGGTTCCACACTTACGTTTTGGTAGAGTATACTTCTGTGTATAATGGACGCATCGCCTGTTTTGACACTTTGCTTTAGATACAATTACCTTTATAAAAAAGGAGATAAGCAGAGTCATTTACATATTGTGGTGTAATTTATTTATTTTTTTGGGTGTTTTCAAGATTAGAGTAAGAAGTCAATATTGGTATATGAGTATTAGTTGAGATTTATGCTTGGCAGGATTTGGACAGTTCAAGGGATATCTGTTAGCTATAAAGTATATATCAAGGGAGCTTTGAATGGTCATATGGCCTTGTTTGATATGGCTTATAGGGTAGTGTTTTTGACTTCTGACTTCCCATAAGTCATAAAAGAATTGTTTGATTTAAAATTTTTCCAAATAAGTCATAAGTAAGGTACAAGTGCATGGAAGCACAATTTGACTTATAAGCCATAAGCACTGAGGCAAGTGCTAATAACTTATCTGATCAAAAACCGGATGAACAGTATCAATTAATGAAATTTTCAAATTCCAAAATTACCCTCATTTTGTTTACTAGTACGAAGGATGTCAATCATTCCAAGCTTCTTTAGAAACTGCTGGTGCCGTGGCCGCAGCAACTCCGATCAATCATGGATCGACGTTTGGGATCCATTCCAAGACCACACGTTCTCCTCTTCGGCAGTCGCCGACTTCTTCCCCGAACTTTCTCTAGAGAACTCGGCGTTTGTCAATACGCGCATAGATTGGAAGGAGACTCCAGAGGCTCACGTGTTCAAGGCGGATCTTCCAGGGATTAAGAAAGAAGAAGTCAGGGTTGAAATCAACGACGACAGGATCTTATAAATCAGAGGAGAGAGAAATGTGTAGAAGGAAGATAAGAACGCTAAATGGCATCGGGAGGAAAAACCTGTTCCCAAGGAGGCGGTGGAAAAACTTGATGTGAAATCCATTGAATTTTTTGGCTAGAATCTTAATCTTGTTGATTGTGATTTGTGTCTACATATATGATTGTCCAATGCGAGGAGTAAATAGTATTTGTTTGAATTAAATTAGAACTGTTAGAAGTTACTTTGGAAATTAAATATTTATCGACAAAAACTTATTTGTAACTCTAGGAACTCTCTTTCAAATATAAATTTATTGATAAAAAAAATTATTTGTAACTCTAAGTTAAAAAATGTTTAAAAATAAATTTGTTTGTTATCACAACTTATTTTAACAAACAGGGAAAAGATTCTATGGTGAGGTTATTTTTGTCTTTTTAATTTAATTCAATACTTTTTCAGTTTATTAATCAAACAATCACACTTAGTTATGCAGCTCATCAGCATTTCAAAAAAAAAAAAACTAAATCAAACAGCATCAATAAGTTATAAATCATAAGTCATCAGTCAAAAGTCATTAGCCAAAAGTCATCAGTCATAAGTAGTTGTGTTGGGTATGAAAAGGTGGAGAGAGGATATGATTTTGCAATTAGAGATAATGGTGGACAGTCCATCTTTGATTTTACGCTAGCTTACGATATAATGTCTTCGAACACATCTCTTCTTTCTACATATAAAAGTCAAGTTTGTTTCTTACAAATTAATAGATGAACAAAAATAGCCCTTCACCAAATAAACCACTCACCATTAATAATTAAATAATAAGTTGGTCCCTTAAATTGTACTTATTTTAAAGTTGCATCCTATATTTTTTAATTTAATTTATTTCGTCTTATATTTTGATTTTCTTATCAGGCTCCCCCACCTACCATTATCATTACAAATGTTGTCCAATATTTTCTAAAATGACAAAAATACCCTTATTGAGTTGAGAGAGTAAAACTTTATTCGAAACTAAAAATAAATATGGTTTTACTTTATTAAATCTGTTAGATAAAGACATTATAGATGTCTATGAAAAATTGTAACTATAATAATAGATTTGTTGGTGAATCGAGATATTAAGAAAATACGTAGTGTATTTAGTTATTACCCGTGAATAAGCTATGATAAATGAGTTAAGAAAATGTGTCATAATGTCAAGAAGATGAAGAAAATGAAGAACCAATCGATGAAACTGTGCGTTTTGTTACAAAAAAAGCTAAAATCTACAGTTTACTTTTTTGAATTTTTAGTCTACTACAAGCAGCTTTAAAAACTATCATATTGCTCCCTCACTTATAGTTATTACAAAAAAAAATAAAAAAATTCACTGTTAGTAATCACAAATAGCTAGGTTCTAAATATTTTAATCATTTCCATAACTGGGTTCCAAACTTCTAACTTTTTTTGATCTTAACTTGTTTACTCCTCTTCATAGGACCCGGGGTAGTTACATGTATGAATCTTTATATTCCCTTCCCCTGGCTATACTCTCCTTTAATTAAAAGAGACTGTCGCCAATCGACATCCTTTCAAGTAGTCTCATCCTAAAATTAAATTATATCCTTACTTAGTAATTTGACACTGAAAGTAGATATGAACTAAGAAAAGAGAAACATTCGAAGAAAGAAATCCGACTAATCAGAAGCTAAAGAGATTTTGTGTCTCCATTTAAGCAATACGAGGTAAATGTGTTTCTTGGTGATGGTGATGGCGGTGCTGACGACTGCAGGGATGGTGGTGTTAGGGTGGTGGTGGCGTGATTGTCGGGATGACCATGGTTGGTTAGATGAAATATAACGTTGTGAGATTTCTAAATCATCAAAATTTCAAATATCCACATGGGTTTCACTTTCAATATGAAATTTTGAAATTTTGAAATATCAAAAAATTTAATTTCGGTTTGTAAAAAGTTAATTTTAAGGTTATGGTGGTAGTGTGCCTATAATTAATAGGTTTTTCAAATAGGTTACTTCAAAGGAAGGAGTAAGAAATTAGAAAAGGAAATAAATCAAATTAAAAATTAACTTTTGGATTAATGGTGAAATTTGATGTGGTAGTGGTGGTGATGGTGGTGGTGGTGAATCTATGAATGATGAGGTTAATGGAAGAAAGTGAATGATAAAAAAATCAATTAAATAAAATCTAAATTTCATTTTTTGAAGTAATGCATTTTTTTAACTTTAAAAGTAAATATGAGACAAAGTATAACAATTTTTGGATTATTGAAATAATTATTTATTTTGTTAATTAAAAATTTATTTTAAATACCAAATGGCAAACGAAATGATGAAATTATAATCAATTTCCACTTTGCGCCATAAGCAAAATGACCAAAATAATCTTCATATACATGGTTTTTCATCACTATTTTTAATGCCCATGGACGTATGGGAGAGGACAAGTGGGACAAATGGAAAAATCGTATATGAAAGTGAGTCATCATAGGTTGGGAAAAACATTATTAGAGGTATATGAAAAATTGTAACTAATAATACATTTGTTGGTGAGTATTGAGATATTAAGCAAAATCTGTAGCGTACTTAGTAATTATGTGTGAATAAGCGAAGAGAAATGCGTAAAGGAATGGTATTATAATGTCAAGAAGATTAAAAAAAAATATGAAGACCTTAGTTGACGAATCTGTGCGTTTTATAAAAAAAGAAATTAAGCTCGAATTTATAGGAGAGACGTTTGAAGAAAGTAATCTGACTTAACAGAAGCTATGTATGTATATATATATATATATATATATATATATATATATATATATATATATATAGTTGGTGAGCAGCACTATGGTTATGCCACTTCATTACCTTTGAATAAATCTTCATTCTAAAACATCTATGTGGAAGCTTTAAAAAATTTTGGTTTTCTAGCCATTAGTTAATAATTATATATAACAATAATCAATATGATAAGAGGTATTAGTATTAGTATATATAACTTCTTCTATTGTCAATAGTAGAAGACTTATATTTAAAAAAAAATTACAAGTAGAACACATTTGCACAATTACTTTTGTCAACAAACAAATGACACGTAAATAAATTTGTGTCTCAAGTTGCACAATTTCTTTTACTAAAAACACTAATTTTGTAATAAGTATTATACTTTAAATCTTGATATCTTATTCATCCATAACTCGATTTAGACAGATAAATATATCATTTCAATGCTCTCACCGAGTAGCACACATTTGCGCAATTACATTCATCAACAAACAAATGACACGTAAAGAAATTCGTGCCTCAAGTTGCACAATTTCTCTCACTAAAAACACTATTTTTTTTAACAAGTATTATACTTTAAATCTTGATATCTTATTATCCAAAACTTGATTTGGATAAATAAATATATCATTTTGATGCTCTCACTAAGTAGAGCACATTTGCGCAATAACCTTCGCCAACAAACAAATGACACGTAAAGAAATTTGTGCCTCTAGTTGCACAATTTCTTTCATGGAAAATACTATTTTTTCAACAATAGAAGAGATGTATCCCACATTGGTTAGAAATTGATGTTGGTTTTAAAAATACTATTATTAAGTACCAATAGAAGAAATGCATCATACATTGGTTGGAAAGTGATATTGATTTTCAAAGTCATTTGATAAAAGACTTTTACCATTATTACCAATAGAAGATGTATATCTCACATTGGTTAGAAAATGATGTTGAGTTTAAATTATTTTATATTATTACCAATAAAAGTGATGTATAACACATTGTTTAAAAAAAATGTTAGATTTGAAAGTTTTTAGACTAAAGACTTTCACTTTTACAAGAGATGTATCTTACATGGTTAGAAAATATTTTACTATTATACCAATAGAAGAGATGTATCACACATTTTTTAGAAATTGATATTTGTATTAAAAATACGAGATAATTGCAAAAAAAAACCTGACCTATTTTGTGTTTTGCAAAATTATCCTCGTGTATTGATTTTCACCAAATTGAACCTCCACCTATTTTCATTTTTGCAATTCAAACCTTCCGTCAAAGTGGTGTTAATTTTTTTAACGGGATGCTGAGTTGGTTGCCATGTTGGCAGCTGACGTGGACATTGCAACATCCAACTGATATTTCCCGTTTTTTTTTTATTGCAAATTAAACTCTGTACATTTGTTTGTCTTGCAAAAAGAACTTTGGTCAAACCGTAGTTTATTTCCCGCCATTTCGATTACAAATTAAACCTTATACATTTTTTTCTTTTTGCAAGATGAACCTGAGCACTTGCCCCAACCCCTCTTTCCAAGGCTACTCAGCACTTGCCCCGACCCCCACCTAAGCGCAATACCTTGGTCAACTTCTCTTTATCCGACTCCGACGACTCCCGATTCACGGCGAAAAGAGATATACAAGAGCAAGCTCCCGCCTCCGCGACCCGTTTAGTAAAAATACGGTAGATAGAATAACCCGAAGACCGAAAAACTTACGGGATGTATTCCATAAGATACGGAGTGATGGGCTTATGAATAATGCGATCAAGATGTTCGACGCTTTGTCTAAAGACGGACCGACCCACGAGGCGCTTGAATTGTTTGCGAAGATTAAGGATAAAGGCAACATGCTCGAAGTCATAGCTCACACTCATTGAAGCCTATGCCAATACGGTGGGGCTAAGGAAGCGCAGAGGGTATACATGCGTATGCTTGCGTATGGTGTTGCTCCTAATGCTTACACGCATAATCGTGTTGATCAAGGCGCCGGGGGGTCGGGGATGGCAAGTTATTAGCTGATGCTAGGAAGTATTTGTTGGAGATGTTGGGGAAGAAAATCCGACCGAATGCAGGGACTTATGTGGCGGTGTTTGAGGGTTTTGTGAAGGCTGGAAAGGAGGACGAAGCAAGGGAGCTATTGAGAGAGATGAAGGGTTGTGGATTTGTGCCCGATAAGAAGGCCGTTTCTAAGGTTCTGAAGGATGCAAGAGGTCCTGCTTTCCGACTCCTTATGAGCATTCTCTTTGGCTAGTGATTGTAGCTTTACGGGCCTTATGAGCATTTTTGATGAGCCTTATGACTTTAGCTTTCCTTGGCAAATGGTAGCTCAACAAGTTTTACTTGCATTTTCCTAGGCAAGCATCTCAAAAAGCGATGTTTTAGCTTTATGAGCCTTGCGATTTTCCTTGGCAAGTGATTAGCTTTATGAGCCCTCCGTGCATTTTCCTTGGCAAGTGATCTTAGCTCTTGTTTCATCCAATTTAATTTTGGAACATAAACACAAGCAGTCTTTATTTATGAAAATTATTCTCTATAATGATCATTTTGCGTGAAAATATAATTAATGAAATGGATTGTTAGAGAATGAGATGAATTTTTTTTAGGATGAAATGAGTATATATATAGCCAAAATCTGGTTTTCTGTCAAGGTTTATGTTGCAAAAAAAATTATACAATGTTTACTTTGCAATAAAAAAGGCGGGAATTAACAAGTAATTCGACCAAGGTTCATCTTGCAAAAAGAAAAAAATGTATAAGGTTTAATTTGCAATCTAAATGGTGGGAAATAAACTACGATTTGACCAAGGTTCTTTTTGCAAGACAAACAAATGTACAGGGTTTAATTTGCAATGAAAAAAGCGGGAAATATCAGTTGGATGTTTGCAGTGTCACGCCACCGCCAACATGGCAGCCAACTCAGCATCCCGTTAAAAAAATTAACACCACTTTGACAGAAGGTTTGAATTGCAAAAATGAAAATAGGTGGAGGTTCAATTTGGTGAAAATCAATACACGTGGTTAATTTTGCAAAACACAAAATAGGTAGGGTTTTTTTTTTTTTGCAATTATCTCTAAAAATACTATTAGTAATTACTAATTGAAAAGATGTATCATACATTGGTTAGAAAGTGATGTTGGTTTTCAAAGTTTTTTGATAAAAGACTTCTACCATTATTACCAATAGAAGATGTATATCTCACATTGGCTAAAAAATGATGTTGATTTTTAATTATTTTATATTATATAAAAGACTTATTATTATTAGCGATAGAAGATATATAGATCACACATTTGTTATAAATTGATGCTGGTTTTAAATTACTATTATTACCAATAAAAGAGATAAATTTTACATTGGTTAAAAAGTGATGTTGATTTTAAAAATCTTTAAATAAAAAGACTTTTATTTTTATCTTTAATAAAATATAAGAGAAGATATGTATCTCATTATATAGAAAGAGATGTTGGTTTTAGATAATTTTTTTAGATAAAAAACTTTTACTACTATTACCAAATGATGATATGTATTACACATTGGTTAGAGAGTGATGTATGTATTAAAAGTCTTTTTATAAAAGACTTAATATAAAAAAAAATATGTATTTCATATTAGTTTTTTTTTTTTTATGTTTTTTACATTAGTTAGGAATGTGATATCAGTTTAAAATGTTTGTAGATAATGTACATCGCATTTGTTACAAAGAGATCCATATTATTTAGAAACATATATTGGTTATAAAATTCATAGATAAACGAATTCTTATGTTATTATCAATACAAGATGTATCACAAATACAAAGAGCTGTTGGTTTCAAAAGGCAAAACACACCTTTGGGCCACTGTGCTTTTCAAAACATTGCAATTAGGCCACTGAGACGTCAAAATTTTCGTGATGGCCACTGTACCAGACTTATCTTGCACGTTAACCCTTTTTTTGGATGGACGTTATGTTTGGACGTTAAGTTAGATTAAATGTCCATATTACCCTTGTCTTCATCATCACAATATATTAGAGTTTGCGCATTCTACTCACAATTGTTCACAAGTGCTCTCCTCACATCAAAGATGTTCTAAACTGCAACCCAAAAATCTGCACTCCCATCTGACTTATTCACTTCAAGATTTCCACCAGCCACAATGTTCTTCAACGATAAAAAGCTTTGAATATGAGCAATAACTTCAGTCTTCCGAAATGCCCCTAAAGTGCGTAGATCCTTGAAAGATCTATTTTCATGACAATAAGAGAACATTGGCCCCAATCTCAATCCCAGACTCAATCCAATTCCATTGACGACCACTCCCAGAAATCAGATCCCAATAATCCCCCCTCTTGTCTTTCCCCGTTCCGTCTCTCCTTACATCAGCCGTCGGAAATCCGACAACGCTACCTGGCCTCCCACTTACCACCACCATCATCATAGTTTATTCGATCACCGCTTCTATAGTACGACACAGATTGGCCCCTCGGCCGCTACCGTCGACTCTGCCTCCTACAAGAAGAAGCACCACTAATTCTCCCTCCTCACCAACATATTCAAATCCAGATCGCATCAGCGGGATTCCGACTCCAATTCGAATTCCGATCCCAGGGTTTCGGTTTCGAATTCTCGGGAATCCACGGGGTTGCCCCTCCAGCGTCGTCATCATCGTCGTCGTCTTCTTGGTTCTCCGGCATTTTACCCCGTCGTCGGAGAAAGCAATCGCGTCTTCTTGCTTCATCCCTTCCATTATGCTTCTTTTTCAGATCTGGACAGAAGGTGTTACACTTCGCACACAGCTGGGGGCTGCTCAGGTGGGTGTCCTTTTATACGCTTATTGGGCGATTTGGCTAGGGTCGCTGACGACATCCGATGGCCTTTGGCCAAGGACGAGGCTGCTGCCAAACATAGAGGACTATAGCGGGAAACGGTGATGATGATGAAGATGAGGGCAAAATAGACATTTAACCAAACTTAACGTCCAAACTTAACGTCCATCCAAAAAAGGGGTTAACGTGCAAGATAAGTCTGGTACAGTGGTCATCCCGAAAATTTTAACGTCTCAGTGGCCTAATTGCAATGTTTTGAAAAGTACAGTGACCCAAAGGTGTGTTTTGCCGTTTCAAAACTATTTAGATAAAATACTACTACTATTATTATTTTTATGTTATAACCAATAGAAGAGATGTATCCCACATTGTTTAGAAAGAGATGTTGATTTCAAAAGTTTTTTATATAAAAGACTATTATTATTACTATAGAAGAATGTATCTCACATTTGTTAGAAATTAATGTTGGTTTTAAAAATACTATTATTATCAATAGAAAAAATGTATAACACATGGTTAGAAAGAGATGTTTGTTTTAAAAGTCTTTAAATAAAAGTTTTAAACTTGTATTACCAATAGAAATAGAAAAGAATTATCTCACATTGATAGAATATGAAAAAGTGTATCTTACATTATTTAGGAAAAGATGTTAGTTTTAAAAGTCTTATAGTAAAGACTTTTACTCTTATTACCAATAAAACATATGTAACTCACATTGTTTAAAAATAAATGTTGGTTTAAAAAGTTTTTAAATTAAAGATTTTTTTATTACAAATAGAATAGATGCATGTATCTCACATTGGTTACAAAGTATTCTACTATTATTATCAATAGAAAAGATGTATCACACATTGGTTATAAATTAATGTTGGTTTTAAAAATACAATTATTACCAATAGAATAGATGTATCATATATTTGGGAGAGGGTAATGTTTGTTTTTAAAGTCTTTAGATATACGACTTTTACAATTATTATCAATAGAATATGTATATCTCACATTGGTTAGAAAGTGATGTTGATTTTAATTTTAGATAAAAGACTTTTACTATTATTACTAAAAAAAGAGATATCCTACATTTGTTAAAAAATGATGTTGGTTTTAAAAGTCTTTAGATAAGAGACTTTTACTTTTATCATCAATATAATAGAGGAGATGTATCCCACATTATTTAGGAAAAAATGTTTGTTATAAAATTTTTAAAATAAAAGACTTCTACTATTATTACCAAATTGGGATATGAATTACACAGTGGTTAGAGAGCGATGCTGATTTTAAAAGTCTACAATTATATATTAGCGATAGAAGAGAAGTATTTCACATTGGTTATAAAAGTGATATTGGTTTAAAAAGTTCTCACATTGGTTACAAATAAATGTACCTCACATTATTTAGTAATGAGTATTAGTTATAAAAGTCAATAGATAAAGACATATTTTGTTATTACCAATAGAAAATATGTATCCACATTGTTTAGAAATGAATATTGGTTAAAAAGTCTTTTATCTACAACTATTATTACTAATAGAAAATATATATACCACATGGTTAGAATGTGGTGTTGGTTTTAAAGTCTTTGGATAAAAGACTTAAACTTTCATTACCAATAAAAATATAAAATAAGTATCTCACATTGTTTAAAAATGAATTATGATTTTAAAAGTTTTTAACAAAATGACTTCTTATATTATTATCAAGTTAAATGTTAATTTTAAAAGTTTTAGATCAAAAAAATTATTATTATTATTAATACAAAATATGTATCTCACGTTATAGCTAGAAACTTATATTAATTTTAAAAGTATTTAGGTAAAAAAAATCGTTTAATATTAGTAACAATAGGAAGAAAAAAAATATAGCCATGGAAGAGATTTAATAATCTAATTATTATTGACTTGAGACTTTTCATTTTCTAGTCATTAGCTAAAAATAATAATTAATAATAGTTAATATGATATTGTTATCATTTCCTATTAATCTCTTTTATTGTTAATAATAAGGGAAATCTTATATAGAAAGACTTTTACTACCAACATTATTTCTTAACGAATGTGGGATAATATTATTATATTGACATATCTTATTCATCCAAAACTCGATTTAGACAAATAAATATATCAATTTGATATTCTCACCGAGTAGAACACATTTACACAATTACCTTTGCCAACAAACAAATGACACGTAAAGAAATTAGTGCCTCAAGTTGAATAATTTCTTTTACTAAAAACACTATTTTTTCAACAAGTATTAGGTGAGTACTTTAACGATTTCTAAAATCAACATTAATTTATAATCAATATAAGATGCATCTCTACTATAATTACCAATAAAAGTGATTTAACAAACATTGGTTGAAAATTGATGTTAGTGATATATATATATATATATATATATATATATATATATATATATATATATATATATATATATATATATATTCCACATTTGTTAGAAAATGATGTTGATTTTAAATTCCAATATTTAAATTATAATTCCTAAAATTTTAAAAATTATACTATTACTATTACCAAAAGAAAAAATATATCTCACATTTAAAAATTATAGTAGTATTATTACCAAAAGAATATGTACAGAGCACGAGCTCTATAACTAGTACTTTAAAAGGTGATGACTCTTGCGAATATTTAAAAGTGGAATAAATAAGAGTTAAATTGACCTTTTCTTTTTCTAACAAGGAAAATTGAATAATCAGTCTTTATCCTCTTCTCTTTCAAGGACAAACTTCAACTTCTCTATTCATTAGGTGCTTCTTCTATGAGAGCATTTGAAGGTGTGTCGCTTGCAGATTTGCGGCAGGATTGGATAGCAGTGCTTCACTAGCAGCTCTCTATATTTCTACCAACGTTTCTTTCATTTTTATTTTTGATTTCTAGTTTTTTTATTTTTCATTTGGAGGACATCTTCCTCATATTTTTATTCTTCTCTTCTATTTAATTAATTCTTTCGTTTTTGATGAAAAAAAGGTTGATCGAGTAACTTATAGAGACTTTGGATTTTCAGGAAAGAGTCTAACCTCACAACACATTGTTATAGTGTTAGATTATAATCTTTAAAAAACAAACAACATAGAGCAGATACTAGAAACCCATGTACTAAGTGGTGGGATTCAAAACAGGCTACGTTTATTGGAATCCTAGTGGTCAATTTTTAGTTAAGTCATCTGGGGAAGCTCTTTTTTTTTTTTTTTTTTTTTAAGATAGGAAGAAACGAACAATACAGGAGGGGGATAACCTGCCTAACCCAAAGAAGGGGGACAAAGGAGCCTTACCTCTAAACAAGGAAATACAATCGAAAAGAAAAGGGCAACAAAGAAAAAGAAAATTAATGTTTTCGAAAAGAAAAGAATCCCAACGCATCTTGTTGGAGGGCACGACGAACTTCCCCTGGAAGCTGAGAAACCATATTAAAATCTTGATCCAACCGAATGACCTGGGCTGCAGCAGCTAATCTATCAGCAACCCTATTCCCTTCAACCCATCACAAAGAGCCAAAAATTCAGATTTGGTATTAGTTCCTGGACCATAGAAGCGAGAAAAGCCGAAGATATACATCCCTCTAGAGTCTCGAATAACACCCCCTCCAGCCGCGAAACCATTAACCGAAGAACCATCAGTATTCAGTTTGAAATAAGGATGATTAGGGTGCTTCCAACAAATCCAAAGCCCTCTACTAAATCGGGGTTTGATAACCTGAATTTCCAACAAATGACAACACCGAACAACCTTGGCACTACAACCAGATTTCGGATGGAAAAACCGAACCATATCTTGCAAACCAACTATAACCTGTTTATAGATTACATCAGCATTCATAGGAATGTCGTCGAAAACCGACTTGCACCTAGCTTTCCATATAGCCCAGCAACCTAATAAAAGAACTCCCACCTTCATAGCTCCAAACTGATTACGAATGGAAGACCCATCCGTCCAGACATGAAAGAGATGGGGAATTGTTCAATCTTGTATTCCCTACACTTTTGTGGCATATATATATGTACTATTTGTTTTACTTTTTTGTTTCCTTCTATTCGACTGCTATTTATTTTATATTGGTTGGTTGTAATCCGTCCTAAGAGAATTACTTATAATTTTACTAGTCAAAATACACCACTAACATACCACTACTTGCTCAGTTAAGGAATAACATCATGGATAGGAGTTGGATGAATTTGTCAAGGGTAAGCATGGAATACAAGAAAGGACTTGAAGAGTTCCTTGATTTTGCATTTTCTTATATTTCTTTCAAGGATCAGATATTATGTCCTTGCATTAAGTGTGGCAATGAATCATGGGTGAAACAAGAGAAAGCAAAGTGTCATTTGGTGTGTGATGGGTTTAGAAAGGGTTACACATGGGTTGTTCCTCTCCAAGATGGGCCCTCTATTGAACTACCATCTTAATCTCCCTTAGAAGCTCTTGATGACAAGCATGGATTGGTGCATGATGCTTTTGGGATCTTAAACGAAGATGAGCCCGAAAATAACATAGAAGAAGAGGTACGAGTGGAGCCCAACGCAGAAGCAAAGAAACTTTATGAATTTGTATATTATATCAAAACAGAACTATATCTTGGAGGCAAATCTATTCTTTCTTTTATTGTACGACTCTTTCATATCAAGTGTCTGGGTAAGTGCAACGAAAAAGGGTTCACCTTGCTGCTTGATACAATAAAGGAGGCATTCCTTAATGTTTCTTTGCCAAAGAACTTTTATGAAACGAAGAAGGTAATTAAGGATTTGGGGCTTAGCTATGTGTTGATTCTCATTTGTATTTAGATTTATATCTGCTCATACATTACATTAGTTTTATACATTAGTGGCTAATTGGGCTGCGTATCAATTAGCGTGGCAACTGTGTATAGAACTTTGCCAAAGAATAGTTTATTTTATAGGCTTCACAGGTTCAGTGAAAGACCTCAGTTGTGCTTCACCGGAAGACCTGCAAACAGCAACCAGCGGCAGACCTTGTTTGCACATGATCAAGCATGACGTGTCCAGTCAAACAAGTCTTAGTGGATTAATTAAATTTATTCTTATTAGTTTGAATTTAAATTTAGACAAGTTCCCTAGTGGATTAATTAAATTTATTCTTATTAGTTTGAATTTAAATTTAGACATTCCCTGGTTTCTCAGACACGCCTAAAACAGCTTTCCGAAAAGCAGGAAGACTTTCGCAGCCTGAACAGTGACAGAGCAGGTGAACAGACTGTCACCTATAGTCTGTACCAATTCTTGCAGATCTGACATCCGGATTGCCCTACTACCAGTCTCTGCAAACATCTCTGTACCCATTCCCTGCTCCATATCAGTGAAGACGAAAATCATCAAGACAGCTCCATGCATTTAATGCATTCAACCTAATAGAGCTGTTACACTTCGTCTTCTCCAATGGATCTCCAGAATGCTCCAGCTATAAATACCTCCATTAAAGACTGAAGATACACACTTGACGAAATGCTCTGAAAATCTTCAACAACTCAAAGTCTTTATACTCAGTGCATTCAACAGATCTTAAACTGATCAAAGAAGTCCTCGACAACAACAAGAAGACCTGCATCAACACTTATCTTTTAACTTCTTGTTGTTATCCTTCATAACTATTCTTCTGCACGAATTAAATATCCTGTTTAGCCAGATATTTAATTCCTAAACCCCCAAACACAAGTCAATATTTTTGTACACGATCCATTGGGTATATTCCTTGTAATTGAACTAACGGAAAACATAGTGCACTTTTAAATCCAAGGTTGACTGCCTTGGTGGTGGACGTAGCACTCTTTATAGTGTGAACCATCCCAAATACTTGTGTTCTTCCTTTACTGCTTGCTTGCTCTTAAACTGTTTATTATTTCCTTTACCTATATCCTCAACTACAGACTTGAGTAATCAGTCAAGTCTACCGGTAGTCCTTAACCGGCAGACTTGAACCTGTTTCCTTGCAAGACTTCCGCTACTTCAATCTTCCAAATAGATTGCAAGTGCTTGTAAAAGGAACTTACTTAAAAAGTTTTTAAGTGTCTAATAAGCTATTCAACCCCCCCCCCCTTCTAGCTTATTATTGTGCCATTTGGGACTAATAATTGGTATCAGAGCCTTACTCTTTGAAAATTAGTTTTTCCGAGATTAAACTCTTGAGAGACTCGATCCAATGACACAAACACACTACATGCTGCCTACATCAAATGCAAACCACGTCCCAATATTGGACGAAGGCCATTTCGATGCTTGGAAGGATAAGGTAATGCGTTTTATGAACTCCATTGACAACAGGTTATGGAAGTGCGTAATAGCAGGACAACATGTACCAATGAAGGCCAACCTTCTAGCCTCCATCGCTGGAATTTAAGTACCCAAAGAAGAATCGAATGGAATGGACAGAGGACGACAGAAAACTAGTAGAGCTAGATAGCAAAGCAATCAACATCATAACTAGCTCTCTAGACACGAGCACGTACCAACAAGTGATCCGATGTACCACTGCAAAAGAGAAATGGGAAGCTCTTGTGGAATACTTGGAAGGAGACCAAGACACAAGAGATAACAGAAAATACACATTCATCCAACAGTTTGACTCCTTCAAGAAAGATCCCAAGGCAACTTTAAAACAAGCTTACGATCGCTTTAGTGAGGTAATTAATAGTTGCTTTTCTCTTGGTAAAACCTATGACAAAAAGGAAATAAACATGAGATTTCTAGGCTCTCTAGGTAGCTTGTGGCATGTTAAGACCACTGCCATGAAAGAATCCAAAAACTTAAACGAAATGACTCTCCGTAGTCTTTACGCAAGTTTGAAGGTTTATGAGCTCGAAGTAAATCAAGCTCTAGAGCAGGACAGCCAATTCAGAACTGTGTCCTTGCCAGCCATGGTCCAAGAAGAAACCTCTGTTGAAAACTGAAGGATATATCATATATATATCATACAAGTTCGCTAATAAAACAGTAATCACGAATTACCTTTATGCGAACTGGAGCTTTGTACGCAACGGAAGAATTACGCTTGAGCTACGATCTTCGTATGCCAATATCCACGCACGCAAGTCTCTCGTCGGATTGATATCACAGAGCACGGATATCAATACTGGTTCACACCGCAAATCCAAGCCTCTTGATGGTTAGGCTAGAGAGAGTATTTTGGTGAGATAGATTTTAGGGAGAGAGAGGAAGGCAACTGTAAGGAGACGTGTTCTCCAATTGTGTGATTAGGGTTTTATCCCTTTTGTTGCCCTATTTATATTATTACAAGAAACCTATTTCTTGTAGGTTAAGTCAATCCTAAACCCACTTGGATTATGATTCTAATTAACCAATAAATAATATAAATATTATTTCCATGTGGGCGGGACTAAATAATCGGGTCGCAAGCCCAATTACCAACATCAAAACGATTTTCTTTCAGACGAACAATTTGCTATGTTTGTAAAACGTTTTCAAAAGTTTGCAAAATATGAAAGGAAGGACACACACCAGCAGTCCTATAGAAAGACTGGTGAAAGCTCATCTAAAGAAGAGCTTGTGTGTTACAATTGTAGAAAACCTGGTCACTTCGCCTCCAAATGTCCAAAGCCAAAATTTGAAGCATACCAAAGGCCTACTTATAAGAAATTTCAAAAGCAAAAGGGTATGCTGGCTGAAGACATAGAAGATAAACAGGTTGCTACATGGTTTGAGACTGATTCAGACGAGGAAGAGGACGATTGTGAGCAAGCTAACATATGCTTAATAGTTCATGATTCAGGTCCCACCTATGACTCTGAACATGAAGTCGAAATCTCACCTAGTCCCTTGGACAAAAGTGAGATCAATTGTGAGAACTTCAGTAAGGAAGAACTTCTTAAAGATAATCAAGATATGCTTGAAGAGTTCAATTCCTTTAGAGTAGCCTATGTAAAACTCACCAAGATCTGTGAGAAGCTTGCTGCTGAGAAATCTTTGATGGCAGCTGAGATTCAAACTCTCAATAGCTGTCAACAAGAGAGTATCAAGCTTAAAGGAGAAAACAAATTCCTTTGTGACAAAATCGAATGTCTCACTGAGCACATCAAAGGACTTGACCTGGAGAAAATTGCCTTGCAAAAGACAATTGACTCTTGGAACAGTTCCAAAGATACTTTTGAAGAAATCCTTTCAAGCCAAAAGTCATGTAAAGATAAATCTGGCATAGGATATTCTGATGAGCCCAGTATGACATACTCATCTGTCACAGAGAAAGGTGAATCCTCCGAGACTTCTTATGATATCTCCTTCTCTAAACAGACGTTCGGAAACAAGGGGAAACAAGGTCTTGGTTATACAAGTGTACCTTATGTTTACCCCAAGGCTCAGAAAGGGAAAGCCAAGATTACTGCTTCTAATGAAAAACTTGAGAAAGTAATGGTAGAGAAACTAAAGTCTACCGACAACAACTCTGCCAAGGCTAAGTCTGCTGGCGGTAGACCTACGAAATCTCTACCAATAACTATCAAGTTTGTCTATGAAACAGGCAAGACCCCTATACCTGTTGAAAGTAAACTTAAATGTATTCTACCGGATCCTCCTAAAAGGATTATCAACAGACCAGCCAAGGCTAAATCTGCTGGTAACATACCTAGGAAGATCCAAAAGAAACCAATTAAGTCTAACGTCAACAAGCAAGCTGAGCCAAGGACTGCTGTTAAGATCAAGAATAATCACAATCACTCTTCAGCTAAGGCCACTAACAGTTCTCTATGGAACTTCCATTTATGTCATTCTTGCAATTGCCTAGCCATCCGGCCCTGCATGCTCGCTAAGGTTCACTCCAAAATCTGAGAGACCTAGTTCTCTCAAGGTTAGGCAGGTATGGGTTCCAAAGGTTGTTAATCCTTAGGACCCAAAAGAAAATAAAGGGGACCTTGTTTCTATAAATCTTTTTCAGGTATGCTTCATGGCTATAGATTCAAAAGATAGGGACATCTGGTACCTGGACAGTGGCTGCTCAAGACACATGACAGGGAACAAAACTCTACTCTCAGATATAGTTGAAGCCAAAGGTCCCACAGTTATTTTCGGAGACAATGCAAGAGGGAAAACAATTGGGTATGGCTCAATCGCTAGAGGAAGTCTCTCCATCAACAAAGTTTCTCTAGTGAACGGCTTAAAGCATAATCTACTAAGCATATCCCAATTCTGCGACAAAGTACTAATCTGCCAATTCAACTCCAACCAATGTCTTATCAAAGATCATGAATCCTGCTCTACAATACTGACCGGCAATAGACAAGGAAACGTCTATGTCGTAGACTTAAATATTATAGGGAGATTCTCCAGCCTTTGCCTAGTTGCTAACAACGTTCGTGACAGCAGTTGGCTATGACACAAGCGTCTCAGTCACCTCAACTTCAAGCACCTCTCCAAGCTCTCCAAAAATGGGCTTGTCAAGGGTCTACCTACGGTGTCTGCCGACCATGACAGAAGTTGTAAAGCTTGCAAATTAGGAAAACTTTCCAAGTCTTCCTCCAAAAGAAAGTCTGTCATGTCAACAAACAAACCTCTTCAACTTCTGCATATGGATCTCTTTGGACCAATCACTACAGTCAGCATCTCAGGAGACAAGTACACACTTGTAGTAGTTGACGACTACTCTAGGTTCACCTGGATCGAAACAATGACTTCGAAAGATGAGACATATGATCTAGTCACCGCTCTTTTCAGAAGACTTCAAATGCAAAAGCTTGAAGATATTAGTGACATAAGATCAGACAATGACACTGAATTCAAGAACAATGGTGTAGAAAGATATTGTGATGACCACGAGATCGGCCACAATTTCTCTACTGCCGGAACTCCTCAAGAAAATGGTGTAGCTGAACGGAAGAACAGAACACTGATTGAAGCAGCAAGAACTATGTTGGCAGAAGCAAAACTTCCAAAGTACTTCTGGGCAGAAGCCGTCAACTCTTCATGTTTTACCCAGAACAGATCCCTGATAAACAAGTTTCATAACAAAACTCCATATGAAATATGGAGAGGAAGAGCCCCAAACATAGGATTTTTTAAAATCTTCGGCTGTAAATGTTTTATCCTTTATAATGGGAAAGAATATAGAGGAAAATTTGATGCAAAATCAGACGAAGGAATTTTTCTGGGCTATTCCAAACATTCAAAAGCATTTCGCATCTTCAGTGAAACTTCTTTAAAATTTTTAGAATATGTGCATGTTACTTTTGATGAATATGACTTGTTAGAGCCTAGAAAGGCTCCGAATGTTGCTAATGATTCTGATAATGATGAGGCAGGTACAAAAACAACATCTACTTCTACTCCACATCAGAATTCTGCAAATGCAGACCCTTCCAGTTCTGCTAACCCTTCACCGGCAGACTTCAACTTTGCCGGTGCCAGCTCCAACTCTTCTGTTGACCCAGATCCTATCTCTTCTGTTTTACCCCAAACACCTTTGCAGATCACTCGCCCTTCTTGTTCACCAGAAAATGAAGGTTTCAAAGATCCTATCTCTTCTGAACCTGATTTTGGTAAATCACCTTCTCAACCTACTCCAGAATTCTTAACGGAAGAACCCACCAGAAATGATCTTCTTCTAACTATTATTGAAACAAGAGATCATCCTATTTCTCAAATCATTGGTGATCTCAACTCAGGAGTTCGTACGAGGAATAGAGTTCGAAATGAGACTATGTTTGCATTTGCATTCATATCTGAAATCGAGCCAAAGAAGATTGATGAAGTTATCAAAGATCATTACTGGATTGAAGCTATACAAGAAGAGCTGAACCAGTTTGAAAGATGCAAAGTGTGGAGCTTAGTTCAAAGACCGACTGACCATCAAGTTATCGGCACCAAATGGGTATACAGAAACAAGAGAGATGAAGAAGGGAACGTCACCAGAAACAAAGCTAGATTGGTTGCTCAAGGCTACCGACAGGAAGAAGGAATTGACTTCGATGAAACATTTGCTCATGTTGCTAGATTAGAAGCAATCAGACTCTTTCTAGCCTATGTTTCGTTCATGGATTTCAAAGTTTATCAGATGGATGTAAAGAGTGCCTTTCTGAATGGTGATCTTCAAGAAACAGTATACGTTGAACAACCTCCAGGTTTTGTCATTCAAGACAAACATGATCATGTCTACCGGCTCAAGAAAGCACTCTATGGCCTAAAACAAGCTCCCAGAGCTTGGTATGAAACTCTATCCAAATTCTTTAATTGAACAAGGATTCGTGAGAGGAAGAATAGACACAACTCTGTTCATCCTCAAGCACAAAGGTCATTCTCTTCTGGTACAAATCTATATGGACGACATCATCTTTGGATCAACTAACCAAAGCCTGTGCAAGAGATTCGAGAAGCTGATGCAAAGCAAATTCGAAATGAGTATGATGGGAGAACTCACCTATTTTCTAGGACTGCATATTCAACAGACTTCCGACGGAATCTTCATCAGCCAAACCAAATATGCAAAGGAACTCATCAAGAAATTTGGACTTGATTCAGCAAAAGGATTTGAGCCTCCAATGTCTACCGACTGCCATCTTGATAAAGATGAGAAGGGAAAGCAAGAGAACATGACCAAGTACTGAGGAATCATAGGTTCACTTTTTTACCTTACTGCCAGTAGACCTGATATTATGTTTGCTATTTGTGTTTGTGCAAGATTTTAGGCAGATCCAAAGGAATCACATTTGCTTGCTGCAAACGTATCATCAGATATGTTTGAACAACTACAAATCTAGGTATCTGGTATTCCAAACGGAACAACTTCGATCTAGTTGGATACTCAGATGCAGATTATGCAGCCTGCAAAGTGAGCAGAAGAAGCACCAGTGGGACTTGTCAATTTCTTGGAAATAGACTTGTCTCATGGTCATGCAAGAAACAAGGATCGGTTGCAAACTCCACCACGTAGGCGTAATATATTCTTTGCCGGCTTGTTGCTCTCAGCTTTTATGGATGAAGCAACAACTAGTGGACTACAACATCAAGACTGCAAATTGTCCAATTATGTGTGGCAACACCTCAGCAATTTCAGTCTCCAAGAATCCAGTGATGCACTCGAAGACAAAGCACATTGATATCCGTTATCACTTCCTCAAACATCATGTAGAAAAAGGTAACATCAGTCTGGAATACGTTCCAACTGAACATCAATTGGCTGACATTCTCACAAAGCCACTAGATGCAACCAGGTTTGCTTATTTAAGGAGAAATCTTGGTATGATTGACCCTACTGCTTAAACTCAATATCTTATAGTTTTTTCTTTCATATCGGTAGACTTAGATTTATACTTACCAGAAGACTTCATGTAACCTCTATCGGAAGACTTAAAGGTCAGTATCTCTACTTAGTCTATTTTAGCGAAAAAGGTTTTCTAAACAAAAAGGGGGGTCAAGAGTAAAATCTTTCTACTTAGAAAATATCTTTAGTTCCAGTTTTTGCGCTAAAATTTTTCTTTAAATAGACCTTGAACCGCCCTTTCCAAAAACTTTACAAAAACCCTTTGTCCAAATATTTCTCTCTCTACTCAAACCCTCTCTCTCTGCAACTGCTCCCTCAATTTCCAAATTATTCTTGTTTCTTCTTCTCAACAACAACAATGGTATGCTCTTCATTACTCTCGACTTGCTATTCATTAATTTTTGTTTAGTATTTCATTTTTAAGCTACTTGTTATGGAATTTGAAAGGACACTTTCGCGTATCTGACAGTAACCGCCATTGTTGTTCTTCAAAACCTAGAAACTAACAGTCTTCTATATGTTTTGAGTACTTATTCTTCTAGAAATCATCTGTTAATGTATCTCTGGTTCGCTTAACCTAAACATTCAAGGGTTTCAAGATTTTTTTTAAAATTTCGATTAAATTCAGAAAAACTTGAAATCATTGGTTGTCTATTATATGAGGTAAAAAGCCCTAATTTCTGATTGTATTCTTTCAGGTAACATCTTCAAAATCCAAACGTGACAGCATGAAGGAGTTTGACCTTGAAAAAGTCATCCCACCTAGTTTGGACGTCAATTTACCAGGGTACCCTCCATTTCCCGCCGCTCACGACGTCATAGTCACTCTGGACCCAAAACTGTATATACCCGGAATGTGCATAGATCTCTAATCCGTTTGCACAATTGCCGCCGGAGTCAAAGCCTGCGAAGATATGAACGCTTCGGGGATTCTACCACTCTTCTGCCTTAACGACGAAGACTACATTATCCTCATGGCTGAAGAATTCTACCAACGAATGGTAGTCAGAAATCAAATTGCATTGCGAGGATGGATTCGAGGTCGACCTGTCTCCATCACTGCCAAGACAATTTTCACCATTATTGGTGTACATTTTGGTGGTGCACTAGAATCATCAACTGCTGAGGCTAACCATGCCTGAGAAGCAATGAGAGGAGTTGATACTCCAAGGGAACCTCGGGGAAAGATGCTAAGGAATCTCTTTCCACTGGACGTCTACTGCTCAAGCCATATGATTGACAAGGGACTGCTATTCAAAAGTGGGGCCCATGATATGTTCACTACACAACAGCTGAACCTCACCAGTGCCGTCTACCTATAGACTCACCTCAATTACGGCACTATTGTGTTCAATGAGCTGAAGCAGTGCCTTGAGAAAGTAAAGAACAACCCCAACAGCAAATGGCAATTTGTCCGGCTGATCAACGTCCTTCTGCGAGACACATAGCAAATCAACTCTTCCATTAAGGAAGACGAACTTCTTTTGGTAAAAAAGGACAAACAACTGACCGTCTCGTTCTTCAACAAATATACTGAATATGAGAACAAGCGACGGCAGCAAAAAGGACTTCCGCCTATCTCTCTTGAAAAGGTTGCTAAGCCGATGCCTATAATCGTTACGCGCTTCAACATGGATGCATATGAAGCTGCTAGCAAGAGCTTCAAAAAGGCATCTGACAAATTCAATGACTAAGTTGCTCAAACCCTTCACCAGCAAGCAAAGGATTTGGCTGACGAGTCAGAGCAGCTGTTGAAGTCCAAACAAACAGCCAAGGCCAAAAGGGAACCGGCGGAAGAAGAGGAAGCTGAGAAGCGTCAAGCCAAATGGATCAGGCAAGAGCTAAAGACAGGCAGACGGGACAAGTCTGCCGGCTGCTCTTCTACTGCTGCCGGTAAGCCTTCATCTCCTCCACCATCTTCTCCAGCTCAACCAACCTCTTCTACCTAGCCTTCTCCTAAAAACAAACGACAACCCTCACCTTCACCTTCACCAAAACGAAAACGTAGGCGACTACGTAAAACCTTTCAAACCCAGCCACCTGCAGACACTCAAGATTTTGCAGATGACGCAGCCGAGCCCCCTATTCAGTTGCTAAGGAAGAAAAAGAAGTCTGCCTCAAATCAACCCTCTACCGCCAACCAACCCTCTACCACTGACCAACCCTCACTACAAAAAAAAGTAGTTTTAGGGTCCCTGCCTTTTAGGTCACACCCATCTCCCGACCCTATTACATTGTCAATTAGGTCAGATGAGTTTTGCGTAACAAATACGTTTCATTTGGGATGGGCATTTAGCATCTTAAACAAATCAATTGGGATTTGGGAGACTAAATGAAAATCACCAACATTTCTCCCTCTAATTTCACCCGCCTATTCTCTTCCCTCCGGCTCTCTCCAACTCTCCTCCCTAATTTCCTAGGGCTTTCTAGGAGAAATCCAATCTAATCCAGTGCTTCAAAAATCTTTTTCTAGCTTCAATTAAAAGCAGAGGTAGTGATACAACGATTAGGGCTTCAAAAGTGGACGACATGTTCAACTAAATATATGCTTAGGGCTTCAGATGATGCGAGTGCGCACAGGCCAGTTCTTGTTTTACGATTTGTTTTTCAATTTGTTATTCTCGTCGTCCTCCCTTTCTTTGTTTTTGTTTGATTTGAATTTTAATTGGGTACACATATATAATAGCAATGCATACACCCTATTTAGGGCTTTAGGAGCACACAGCAACAAGTAATATTGAATAAGAATTTGTAAGCACTAATTTTTGTTTTCGTTTGAATCTACTGATACGGGTGCTATCTTGATACATTTTATGAACACACTTCTTGCCTTTATACATTTCCTTCTATCTTTTTTGAGTTTACATTTAGTGAAGCTAACACATTTGCAAGTTGTTGTGACTATAGCCCTTGATAATGCAGGAAAAGAAGCTTGGACATTAATAGGAATTATTATTATGATTTTCCTGAAGGGTAGCAGCAATATACTTCTTAAATTGTTTACTATGAGAAAAGGTTATCTTAAATTGGGATGCATGGAGTATTTAGTTATGTACATTTATGTGTAGATGTCCAAGGGGTCATTATGATGTCAATTTTAGCAATGCTAATTGCTATGTTTCCTTCATGATTGGCAGTGATTTGGGTTCTAGTTATGAGAAAGAGCCTTTACGGATATGGTGTTGAGGGTGCTTATCATAGCTGCTTAGATCCTTCTCATTTGAAATGTGAAATTTCACTACTATAAATATTGGGGCTTCTTACAACCTTAGTCCAATAATTTTCTCTGGCAAAACTCTATGCAAGGGTGTTGGCACCGATTATTAACTTTTATGTAGACGTGTTCGGCTTGTGGGTTTAACTTGATTTCTTTTGGTTGCTTGTAGGTGATATTGCATGGAATAGTGAACATGTAGTTACTGAACCAGTGGTTATGGGACTTGGTTGATGAATAATTTTATCAATTCAGTTGTTTTGTCCGTACCAAGCCAAGATGAAGATCATGACTGAGCAGGAGATTGCTCTTTTGTGACAGTTTGATGAGGTAAAAATAGTGACTAATGTATGGTTGTTTCTGAACGCAAAATATTTCTACGAGATTTGCTAGTAGGTGATGTTTTGGTTGCTTTGATATATGATTAGATTGGTACAGCAACAATTGAAAATGTGAGTGCTAAAATAGTTTTGTTTGGACTTTAAAATTTTTCGGATGTTACAACATTGCTAAGATCATATTGTGGTAACTTGCATTACTCTGGATTATGGAGTAATCTTGGTCTATTAAATATTTGGTTTTATATTTATGTATACAATCTCACTTTTTATACCTTTTTTCTATGTATTAACTCTTATCTTTGTACTTGCATTATTCTGGAGTCTTGGTAGAGGCAAGAGAAAATGAGATCCATGTGTGTGGATTGCTACACTAAAGCTATGGTATTATCCGTAAGTCTCTTTCCATTAGCTAACTATAGTAATTTGGAGCAAAGCATTTTAGAACAAATCTGGAAGAGGTAAAGAGATATTAGCTCTTGCTTATTTCTTACCCATTGTTGATGTTATGGTGATCATATTTTGCTTTAGAATATGATCAGTACTACAGTTCTCTGAGTTTCAGATATGCCTTAAAATGCAGTTCAAACTATAATTAGACTTGCAATGTGTAGCACTTCATGATGTAAGAAGACGTGTTATTTGTTTGTTTCTTTAACTCTGAATGGTAGTGTAACTTTAGCTGGCCTTACCTATCCAGGATTGGCTAATGAATCCATTTTTACTACACCCTCTGTCCCACAAATAAAATAAAATAGTCTAATTTCCTTTAAAGAAAATCAACCTAGTCCAATATCAAATTACTATTTAACATATGTTAGGTAATAATATTTCAACTATTGATGCAACATTAGAAAATAGAATGAATGACAATTTTCAGACTTTCATAAGAATACCTAAATTTTATAAATTTTTGGTCAAAGTTTAATCATGTTAAACAAAAAAAGAAAAAGGTCGAAATGTGACTTTCTTCTTCTTTTATTTTATTTGGGATGGAAGGAGTATTATGATGTATTCTTAGGATTCATGCCTGCACATAGGTAATTACTAGCTAATGGAACATTTCTCCTCTAACTAGGCTAGAGAGTAGATAGGTGAAGTAATCATGAGATATGACTCAGTGGGAAACAAGCACATAATTGAAAGAGAAATGGTAGCAAAGACTCAGGTGATTTAGAAATTGGGTTGTTTTGGCCCTTGATTTAACTGGATACGGAAAACGTATCAGACAAGAGTATGAACTCCAACATAGTGCAAAAAAAACCAAGATGGGGCCAAACATGGAAATGAAAAACAAAGCTTGTAAAGTTATCTGTTCCTTTACCTCCCTCATCTCCATTGAGCAAAGATACTTGACAATCGAATCAAGTCTGACTCTGTTTTACAACTTCTCTGAGTAATATAGAAATCCTAAAAGAGAAAGGGAGAGTAAAGTGATCATAAACGTACGCAAATAGAGAACGAAATTAAGAAATCCATAAACGCGATTCATTCCACTTCTATGAGCCTTGGCTACATTGCATGTTCAAGTGTAACTTGCAATAACTCTGGATGGTAGTGCAACCCATGTATTGTTTGCAATCATGGTGTATAGTGTGGTCACTTATATTGACATGAATTGTATTTTGCCAACACCAGTTCTTCTTTTGCAATCAAAGCCTTGTATCTTCCTTAGGCTGACTGAGACCCCATACAATGAAACTTATGAGTTCTGCTTGATCCTTGCTTATAAAATATATATAGCAGAAAATAGCGATTTCAAATGTAGTTATTGGCAAGGTTTTACTGTCTAATTAAGAGAAGGTTCTAATTAGGAGACGAGCAGCACAAGTGTAGCTGCCCATTTGTGATTCAACTATTGCTTGATAGTTGCTATAGTACTTTTAACTTCCTGGTTCTTCCACTAAATGACTACCCAATTTTACTGCCTTCTCTACTTATATTTCATTAGTTATTGATGGAGGTTATGTGGACGCAAGTCTTTCACGTCTCTCTAGACTCAGTGTTGTATGCCTGTATTGTTGAAACTGATTGACTTGTGATCAGTTTGAAAAACTCAAATCGTTTTGTAGGGGTGATCGTGGAAAGTAACTCCAGGTCAGTGTTTGCTAGTAACTGTAAGTGCTTGCTTTCCTGGGCAATAACTATGATTTTATTTCGATGACTGTAATGTGTTTGTTGGAATGCCTCTAAGAATTGTATATTTATCTAGCGTTACTGTTGTAGGGGTTCCCTACTTTATGAGGGTGGGATTTGTTTGAATCTATGATACCCTTTATTCTTCTATAGAGTTATACCTCAATGCTTGTGCGATGTCTCCTAATTTTGAATATGGTATGCGATGTCTTAATCAAAATGCTTGAGTTATATGCAGTAAGAGCTGGCACCATAAATTGATAACATGTTATCAACAAAAAGAAATTACTTATCAAAAAAGGTTATGAATTAAACCTGCCTTGATTTAGTAAGCATGCCTTCAACTTTAGGAACTACAAAATGGAAGCATTTGTACACAAACACCCCCCCCTCTCCAAAAAAAAAAAAAAAAAAACTCACAAAAGTGAAAGATTATGATATTGAAAAAAAAACTAATTACAAGTAAGAGCACCACCATTGTTCAATTGCCTTCCAGAGCAAGCCTTGGTTACTTATAATCTTATAATTATAATAAGCACTACCTTTTCATTCTGTGTTCTTTAGTTGCTCTTGATCTCATCTTCAAGATGTTATTTTAATATCATGGAGTATGTGCAGCTATTTCATAGCCAAAATCTTGGATGGTTAGCAGATACATTGAAAACATATGGTTATCTTACTCAATCAATAACCCAGATCTCTGGATCCTGAGTAAAAACAAAAAAAAAACGTTGGGGTCTGCCATCCTTTTAATGAATTCATGAAGAGAGGTCAAGATTTGGATAAGGTGACTGTTAGTGATGTATTTGCCATCCAACTCATGCAGGCATTGACAAGTGCAATAATATTTTACTTTCTTACTGTAAAATAAATAAGTTATTGTTGCCCATAGGCACTCTGAAACTGCCATCTCTATATAGTCAACCATTTTACATGGTTGTAATAAACCTTAGGCCACTTTATGTATTTTTGTAATCATCCTTCGCATCTGGTGCTCATAACCTTTTGTTCAATTTGAGTCCAGAGTAACAGCACTTCTAGTAAAACTGACAGCCAACCTATTATATGTTGATACTTCATTGTTGCAGGTTCCACATGTGACACAGGATATTTCCATTGCTATTTTGGATATGTATCCAATAGTATCCCTTGTTCGTGCTTACTGTCGTCTTGTAAGTTCTCTCATTCATAGAGTTATATGGTTGTGTCTGTCTTTTGGTCGGGGGGGGGGAGTATCTCGTTGGAGTTATTTGCTCAGGTACCTTACCTTAGTGATATGACACCTCGTTCACATCCTCTATTATCGTATGTTTAGACCAGATAAAAAACAGTTTAAGATACTTGATCCATCCATTCAATAACCCCAAAGACATCTTTGATGTCAACTCCAGCAACACCAAAACACCAAAGGCATACATATCACAAACATCCCTCAATCAAAACCCCCCAAAGAATTAAACAACTTACAAACCAACCAACATCAAAAGGATCACGAAAACCCCCTCCACAGACAAACATAGAGGAAACAACCTGAGAATCTGACCACTTGCAGAAAGAAGGCTTGATAAGCCTTGCAACAAGAGGCACACCAACAATTAACCCATTATGATTACTATACTAGTAAGAAATAAGCCCCACTAAAGTATCCCAAACACCATTGCATAGGTGCCATAAACCAAAACAAGCAAACAATAATGAATGAAAAACAGATAACATTGAAAGTAATCTATGTTGCACTGGAAACTTCCCTCGCATGCCCTGAAGTTCAAGATAAGACTATCCAATTCAAACAAAACTGCACCTATGCTTGATACTAAAAGAGACGCACAAACACTTTTTCCTCCTTCTGAGTGGAGTTTATGGATCCTTCGACCTCTGTTTCTTCAAGCCAATCTTTGTCTATGTTGTTACTGCTCCAAGCCTCTTCTATCTCCTCTCAATAACTTCCTAAATCCTCTCTCATCATCTCATATTCTTTTAAATGATTGTCAAAAATAGTTTTTAAGATAAGGGACACTTTGTGAGGCATATCCTCCAATTGGTCTTTATGCAAAGAGAAATGTCTATAACAGCTGAAACTTTGAACGTACACTATACTACAAAGCGGTCTAACGACTAACATGTTGACAAACATAATCATTAGGATGTTCATTGTTCATAGTTTGTAGTTATTAAGAGGATCACGTTAAGTAATGTCAATGTTGAGTCAATTTTTTAGGATTTTGACTCGCTCTTGATTGTCCCAATTGGCTTTTGCTAGGACGGGGATACTTGTGCACAAGAGGTAATGCTCAAGAAGCAGAGTAGCAACATCATCAATGGAGTTGCTAGTAGAAATATCTTCCAACTTATTTGGGGCAGTTCATTACCTTATATCTGTCAACCATTGCATGGAATTCTGAAAGGCAAAGATCTCGTTTGCATCGTTGATGTAATCTCATTTATGCCATTTTGTTTATGAATTAAGCTAATTAGTAGAGCAGTTATAAGTATTTTTTTACTTTACTTGACGGACCGATAAAAATTATGGTATGTACATAGGATCAACCTTTTCCATGCGTGTGTAGTCATAATACTAGAAAATTACTTCCTAATATGTTATTGAACGTAACTAAATGTTTTCCTTTCTTTTTTTTCAATATCATTAGAGGAAAAAAAATAACGAGCCTACAGATTTGATTAGTATATGGAGAGCAACCCATTGCAAAAATCGATGAATTACCGGGGATCTCTACGATCCTTTCTGCTATTCCAAGCCCTAGACAGTCCAGTGGTCATGGATCTACCTCCAGAAATCAAACAACCTAAATTTCCAAAGGTACACATTTAATTTCATTTGTGCCTCTAATTTTTCTTATGTGAAATCCCTGGAGATGGAGTATATAAAATGCTTTTTTGATGGAACCTCATTTGTTGGATCTCTAAGATAGGTTCATTGAAAGGACCAATGAAAGGAACATGCTTTGTCAGTACTAAGTTGTTAGGTACAACTTCTAATTCCTAAATTCTGCCTTGGAAGTAAGAACATAGAAAATGATTACCATGATCATTGCTGCCCAAGAATCCACAACCCATGCATGCATATACATTCCCCTGTACATGTTATTGAATAATATATTGTTCTTTCTCAATGTGTGTGTTCACGATGAATGCTTTTGCACTTACTCTTGGTTTGATAGACAACCATAGACTTTAATCTGTTGATTGTCCTTATTAATGGCAGTTAGCAGAGTTACAATGTTGAATGGTATGGGAAAGAAGCAATCTGGTAAGATGATTGTTGCCTCTTATTTGAGCTTTTTTGTTTTCTCTTCTGTTGTTTGACCTTAGTTATAGATTATTGGCATGAAGAAATGGAAATTGATGTTAAATTTGGAACCAAGCTGTAATTCTATTCTTAGCAAGTATATGGTTCGTATTTGGTTGCAAATGGTTCGACTTATGAATATTTTGTGTACGCAATATGTTGTCTTCTTTGCAGAAAATTGCTAGTAGCTGTTTAAAATGAAAATGAGCTTATAATAATTTTTATTATATTTCCTTGGAAAATAAAAATTATGTGATTATTTTTCAATTGATTGTTTTATTTCATTTATTTTTTCAGGTTGCTTTTGGAAATATCGCAAGATGTCGTTCGATGCACATTGGTCAAACGTTATCATCAAGCTAGCCTTTGCTTTGGTTTTTTATGATCTAATTTGTAGTTTAAACTAGTTGAGACGATAGTTTTATATTTCAAGAAGTTGCTTGTAGGTTGGTTAATTAATCTTAGGATCTAGTAGATTGATTCTTTTGGTAAACAATCAACTTTATTAACAGATTGATGTAATGATTATCTTTTATTATTAATGATATCTTCTTTTACTAATTTTTTTTTGTTGTATTGATGAAAATGCTAAATTTATAATTCGTTAATAGAATGCATATATCAATATAAGAAATTATTTTTTAGGATGGTAGAAGTCGACCTTAAGTTTTGGCGCCAAAACATTTAGGACGCCAACAATCGGTCCTTTTTGTTTTCCCATCAAAATTTTAGAACCAAACGTTTTGGCGCCAAAACATTTAGGACGCCAACAATCAGTCCTTTTTGTTTTCCCACCAAATTTTTAGAACCAAAAGTGTTGGCGCCAAAACATTTAGGAGGGCAACAATCCGTCCTTTTTGTTTTTCCGCCAATTATTTAGAACGTTTTGAAGCGTATTAGGGTCGGCAAAAATTCCGTCCTTAAAAACCTTTAGGGACGGCTCATTGTGTCCCTAAAACATTTAGCACCCATATTATTTAAGCCCCCATGTTGCCATCCCTATGGCCGTCCTAAATACTATTAGGGACGGCAAATGGACTTTTAGGGACGACAAATGAGCGATCCAAATACATTTTTTTCTTGTAGTGGCCTCTACCGCCAATCAACCCTCTACCGATAACCAACCCATTCCTACTGAGTCGTCTACTCAGAGGACTTCACCCCCTCCGGAGGAGTCTATCCCTCAGGAGGAGCCACAAAGACAGAAGGAGCTTACCAGAACTCCTACACCTTCTCCTTCCCCTTTCAACTATTCTCCTAAGCCATCTACCCCTTCTTCACCCCCATCGAACCCAAACCAGTCCATCCACACAATCTAAACCAAACCAACCCTCTCCTAGCAAACCATTAGACTCTGTTGCCTCCAAGTTTCTCTTTGAACTTTCATTGGTAGCAGATCTATTCCCCCAAGCTCAACCTCAACCAAACCGCCTCAAGCCCAAATCCCTTTTCTATCCAGCCCCCTCTTTTTGGTTCTCTACCGACCCCTTACCAGAATCATCAATCGTTAGTGACAACTCCGAAACTGACATTGAGTTAGATTCTCATCCAACACCTCCTCCCTCCCCACCAAACACCAACTCCTCTTCTACCCATACTATCCCCACCCAAGACTCAACCTCTTCTGGCTCAGTTACTCCACCTCTCCAACAGCCCTTCCGGCCCATGTCCTCTACTGAAGCCACTTCTTCTGCCGGCGGTGATCACATTCACATTGGCCTGGATCCTCCTCCCTCTCAACCGGTCAATGCTAAAATCTTGTCTCGCCTGGACGCCATCTACGAAAGGCTAGGAGAGCTGACGAGCATCTCCACCGCTGCCGCTGAGATTGCCACTGCCGCGTCCAAGGCAAATGATAGAAATAATGCTCTTCTTCGCCAATTTCAAGACGACGTGTGGACCTGATTTGGACAGATGAAGCACGAGTTTACGGATGTCAAAATAAACGTCGAAGCTCAACGCTCTGAATGCGCCCGGCTCTGCTCATCTCTATTCTACGAGTTATTCCACGCCATCACTCTCCATCTCGGCCACAGCCGCCCGCCTGTCCTCGAGCTCAACAACATTGCTCACGACTCCGCTCATGATGTTATGAATGCTCGGCGAAAACGTGATCTGGCCATCACGGAGGAGAAACAAATGAAGTCTATCAACCAGATGCTTTTGGAAGAGAACAGACGTCTTCGTGAAGAACTGGACTACCGTTCTCGATCCACTAGACCTCCCACTTCTGTCGATGATGAATACATCAGAAGAACTGAAGATCTTGAGCGACAGAGAAGAGAGAAAGAAGCAGCAGACAAAGGCAAAGGGAAAAGACCTTGGTAAATCTGTATCTTTTCTTCCCTTAAACCTTTGTATCTATCTAAATTTTTTGAAAACTCTGTAATATTAAACTTCTCGTTTATAATACAGAAGATTAATTGACTTTCAAAAAAATTGTCTATTGTTTAAAATTCTTGTTATTTCATACATGCTTAGAATTTAAACACTCAGTTTAAATCCATTTGAATTGTTTACTACTAATCTGTGTGTTGTTCTATTGTATCCCTTATATTTTGTAAGCACCTAGATTAGATTTTACACCTGAGGTGTTCTCCTGTTTGATAGAGGTATGTCTACCGTTATAAAATTAAAAATACTTTTAGATATGCTATTATCTATCACATAGTTGTTTATAGCCCTCATTTGTAAGTAATGATGACCAGATACAAATAGGAGGAGATTGTTGATTCTCATTTGTATTTAGATTTATATCTGCTCATACATTACATTAGTTTTATACATTAGTGGCTAATTGGGCTGCGTATCAATTAGCGTGGCAACTGTGTATAGAACTTTGCCAAAGAATAGTTTATTTTATAGGCTTCACAGGTTCAGCGGAAGACCTCAGTTGTGCTTCACCGGAAGACCTGCAAACAGCAACCAGCGGCAGACCTTGTCTGCACATGATCAAGCATGACGTATCCAGTCAAACAAGTCTTAGTGGATTAATTAAATTTATTCTTATCAGTTTGAATTTAAATTTAGACATTATCTGGCTTCTTAGACACGCCTAAAACAGCTTTCCGAAAAGCAGGAAGACTTTCGCAGCCTGAACAGTGACAGAGCAGGTGAACAGACTGTCACCTACGGTCTATACCAACTCTTGTAGATCTGACATATGGATTGCCCTACTACCAGTCTCTGCAAACATCTCTGTACCCATTTCCTGCTCCATATCAGTGAAGACAAAAATCATCAAGACAGCTCCATGCATTTAATGCATTCAACCTAATAGAGCTGTTACACTTCGTCTTCTCCAATGGATCTCCAGAATGCTCCAGCTATAAATACCTCCATTAAAGACTGAAGATACACACTTGACGAAATGCTCTGAAAATCTTCAACAACTCAAAGTCTTTATACTCAGTGCATTCAAGAGATCTTAAACTGATCAAAGAAGTCCTCAACAACAACAAGAAGACCTGCATCAACACTTATCTTTTAACTTCTTGTTGTTATCCTTCATAACTATTCTTCTGTACGAATTAAATATCTTGTTTACCCATATATTTAATTCCTAAACCCCCAAACACAAGTCAATATTTTTGTACACAATCCATTGGGTATATTCCTTGTAATAGAACTAGTGAAAAATATAGTGCACTTTTAAATCCAAGGTTGACTGCCTTGGTGGTGGACGTAGCACTCTTTATAGTGTGAACCATCCCAAATAATTGTGTTCTTCCTTTACTGCTTGCTTGCTCTTAAACTGTTTATTATTTCCTTTACCTATATCCTCAACTACAGACTTGAGTAATCAGTCAAGTCTACCGGTAGTCCTTAACCGGCAGACTTGAACCTGTTTCCTTACAAGACTTCCGCTACTTCAATCTTCCAAATAGATTGCAAGTGCTTGTAAAAGGAACTTACTTAAAAAGTTTTTAAGTGTCTAATAAGCTATTCAACCCCCCCCCCTTCTAGATTATTATTGTGCTCTTTGGGACTAACACTATGAAAAAATTGACGCTTGTCCAAATGATTGCATGTTATATTGGAAGTTAGATGTAGGAAAGGATAAATGAGATGTATGTCATGCATCGAGGTATAGAGAACCTAATAATAACGATTGTGAATCTGGAGATAAACCATCTTCATAAAAGAAGCGTAAGAAAATTGTTGCAAAAGACTTGCGTTATTTCCCACTAAAACCAAGATTGCAAAGGTTGTTCATGTCATAAAAAACAGCCTCATTTATGAGATGTCATGAAGAAGGTCGTACGAAAGATGGTTTCATGCGACATCCAACAGACTCCCCAGCTTGGAAAACTTTTGACTACGAAAATCCAGATTTTTCCAAGGAAACTCGCAATGTTTGACTAGTGGAAACTAGTGATGGGTTCAACCCATTTCGCACTATGAGTGTTTCTCATAGTACATGGCCAATTGTGATGATAACCTATAATTTACCCCTTTGGATGTGCATGAAGCCCACTTATTTTATGTTGTCATTGCTTATACCAGGTCCTTCCGCACTAGGGAATAATATAGATGTTTATTTACAACCTTTAGTTGAGGAGCTAAAGGAATTATGGGATGTAGGGGTTGAGACTTATGATGCATCAAAAAAAACAAAATTCTCAAATGTGTGCTTCACTATTGTGGACCATAAGCGACTTTCCTGCTTATGTTAATTTATCAGGGTGGAGCACAAAAGGCGAATTGGCATGCCTTTCTTTCCATAAGGAAACTTGTTCTACGTGATTGAGCCATGGGGGCAAATATTGTTACATGGGCCATCGTCGTTTTTTGGCTAATAAACATAAGTTTCATATTGATAAATGATCTTTTGATGGCACAGAAGAAAAGAGAAAACCACCACGAAGCTTGATAGGATCCAAGATATTGAATGAGTTGGAAGGGTTCAATATTATATTTGGGAAATTAGTAAAAGATAATCCAAAGCTTCCATTGAATTGGAAAAAGAAAAGTATATTTCTTTAATTGCCATATTGGAAGGATAATCTATTGCGTCATAATCGTGATGTAATACATATTAAGAAGAATGTTTGTGATAGCATTGTTGGGCCAATAATGAATCTTGAAGGAAAGACAAAGGATCATATGAAGGCTCGCCTGGATCTTCAGGAAATGGGTATCTCGCCTGAACTTCATCCTGTAGAGAAAGGGAGTCATGTGTATCTTCCTCATGCGTGTTTATCAATGGATAAAAATGAGAAAGAGATATTTTGTAATGTTCTAAAGAAGGTCAAAGTTTCAGATGGCTATGCATATATCAAGATGTGTGCAGACTAAGCCCCCAAAGGTCTTGGGCCTCGAAAGTCACGATAGTCATATTATGATGCAACAGTTAATTTCATTAGCTTTACGGAAAGTGTTACCTAAGCATGTGCATTCTGTCTTGGTGAGATTTTGTGGCTTTTTTAGAAAATTGTGTTCAAAGGTGCTTCATTCCCATGAGTTAATTAAGCTAGAAAGTGAGATATGTCATATACTTTGTGATTTGGAGAGGATATTCATGCCATCATTTTTTTGATGTAATGGTCCATTTAATTGTTCATTTGGCAACTGAGGCCAAGATTACTGGGCCGGTTCACTATCGCTAGATGTACCCCGTCGAAAGGTACCATTTTAATCATGTTGTTAAGTACTTAGTTTTCTTATTTCGTTGTGTGTGTGTGTGTGTGTGTGTGTGTGTGTGTGTGTCTATATATTAGGATGGACACTAAACATAAAATGTTTTTAAATTGTTAGGTACTTGTCTACGTTGAAATCCTATATTAGAAATAGGAGTTGTCCGAAGGGTTCTATTACATAAGGATATTTAGCTGAGGAGTGTTTAACATTCTGCTCAATGTACTTGTCAGACGATGTGCTGACAAAATTTAATATGACACGTCAAAATTATGATCAAGGCAGTTATGAGGAAGGATTACCTATCTTCTCTATGCCAGATAGTCCAATTAGGGTGACTGATGTACAAGTATTGGATCTTAAAATTTGGCACATGCACATTCATATGTGTTATTCAATTATTGTAGCGATGTTGAGACAATCCTAAAGTAAGCGGCTATAACAATCATGTTATAATCGAGGTTTAATTTTTGATTATTGATTGAATTTACATTTGTCAATTTGATCACGAAACAACGATCATTATCATTTTGTTCGTGCTCATAATCCTCAAGGTCGATCGCAAGCGTGATATTCAACGTGAACATAGCGAAAAAAAAAATCTTTTTGGTTTTGAAGTCATGTAAGTAAAATAAAAATCTATGTCCATACAAGCAGCTTTCCACCAATTCTATATGCCTTTCTTAACATTTTTTTCTTAAACCAGGTCGAGGAATTGTATAATGCTGGAGATGAACAAATATCAAACGACTTAAGGATTTTGGCTAAGGGTCCTATTGATATTTTGAAAAGATACGCGGGTTATATTATAAATGGTTTTAGATTTTACATAAAATAGCTTGAGAAGTATAGGGAAACTCAAAATAGCGGGGTTATGCTTGATGCCATGACATCAAGATTTTCAAGTTCTAGGGATAGCAATCGTGTATTAGGGGATATGACCTATTATGGGGTTTTAAATGATGCCATTGAGTTATGCTATAAAGAGGACAAAAAATTGTTTTGTTCAAGTGTGACTGGATCTCAAAAGGGAAGATGAGAATGGTTTCACTCTACTCAATTTTAAGGGATTGAAGCCTCACAATGAGCCTTTTGTGCTAGCTTCTCAAGTACAACAAGTGTTCTATGCTGAAGACCCATTAAACAAAGGATGGCATGTTTTGTTCAAGACAACAGCTAGAGACACCTATGATATGATGACACGTGCTTGTGATGATTGTTGGGTAAATTCATATACAATCTTACAGAATTAAAATATAAAGGAAATAAAACCGTTAGAGCTACTGGTCGTTCTGTACGTAGTCTGCTGGTGACTTATTACGAAGTCTGCTGGTGGCTTTGTTCCAAGTCTACTGGTGAAAGGAAACTGTAACCGAGGTCTGTGTATCACACATTTTCCTTGAAATGTTATTCGTCCCACTCATTAAGACAGAATTAATCTGGTCTTTAATGTTGGAGTTACTAAAATTGAATTTAAATTCAAAAGAAAATATTAGCAAAAGGTTTGTTCGTCTAGGTAGCACAATTTGGGGCTTTGCGGGCACACAAGTATGTCGTTCCAAGCCAAATTGGACCTTGATTTGCACTCCCCCTGCGGGCGCGGGAGGGATAGTTCTTTTTATACAAGCTTACCTAACACAAGGGAGCCTGGGAGCCTTTGTATATAAACCCTTCAAGCCTTTCATTTTTTTCCAATGTGGGATAACCTACTTCCAACACTTCTAATGTCCTAATTTAAACCTCTATAACTTATTCATCCGATATCCGAATTGGACAAATAAATATAGTATTCTTATGTACTCATGGAGAAGAACATAATTCTACAATTACCATAGTCATTACATAAATGACTCGCAAATAAATTAGTGCCTCAAAGCCCCAATTTACTTCACTTAAAACATTAGTTTTCCAACAATGATGACATCGAGACATACTTACAAAGCGAAGCATCCAATGGGTTTTCTCATAATGAGAATGAGGATGTTCACTGGGTGAGAGAGGGTGTTAATGGAGCTACTGTAAACAAGGATATGATGGTTATAAATGGGGATGCAAATCAAATGGATATCTCTTGATTGAGATTATTGCATTGATTTCCCCTCATTTCAATTTTTTGATGTTATCATTTTTCGTACTATCACATTTTTACATAACTTAATTGTTTGGTTAAAATTATGAAACGTAAATCTAGTTGCTCTTTGATATTATGTGTACTTGAATATAATTTGTCATATCATTTTCATATATTGATTATAGCATAACAATGACATCAATATCTAGAAATCGCATATATAACTTAACTATGAATAGTGCTAGCGATCATGATTTGGAGGATTTTATATATGAAAGATTTTGATCAACCTATGGAACCTCAAGGTACAAGAAAATCTCTTGAATATGTATTATATATGCTTATGTCTTTGTAATTCTTTTTCAAAACTTTATAGTTACATGCTCCAAGTGTGCATGCTTATATAGTTACTTTACTTTTTTCCCCTTCTATTAACAGTTATTGGAAATATGCGCAAGAGAGTTCGAGGCCCTACTTACATGCATAAGATTTGGAAGCAAACTAAAGGAGATCGGATAAAAGTTTTGTTCAATGACTTGGGGCAACCTGTTGATGAAGAAAATACATCTAAATTGACTCATTTCATGGGATCAATGGCGAGTGTAGACACTCCAATTTCCTACCCCTGGTATGTGACTGACATAAAATATCAAGAACTGTTAAAACTTAACAAATGTCAAGTTACAGGAGTCAAAAATGCGAAAGGAAAAGCAGGATGCGCGAAACAATGAACTGCAAGGGGGAAAGTGCAAAAAAGTGAAAGATGGGAAGAAGCATGGTGCCGCACCAAGGACCCTTGGTGCCGCACCAAGGGTCTCCTTGGCCGCACCATGCTACTTACTGTAGCTTGTCTCAGAATGAAATTGTACAACTCCTGAAGCACAAGGTACAAGCAGCTAATGCAGAGTGAACAAAGCTCAGAATTCCCAGCGTGTCCCTCTCCTTCAGTATAAATAGGAGGCCCCGGCTCCCCCTTTTCGCTGCTCAGTTCCGCGATAAAAAAATCGCAGCGAAGCTCTGCTTCTGCGATCTTTCGATAGGATTAGTACGAGAGGTACAAGATAGGTGAGTGGAAGCCCCTAGAGTCTCCAAACCCCGTCCAAACTCTGCCAAAATCAAAACACATAGGTTATAAGTGATCCCTAGCCTAGTTGTTAGGTATCCACCTCACTTCCCCAGTCCAAAAATCCCAAAGTAAGTCGTTACTCCGCCCGAGTAACGAGCTGAAAAGTCAAGAAATTAAGTCTAGGTTCCGCCCAACCAAAAAGGCCAAAACCTACCCAAATAAGCTGTCACTCTGCCCGAGTTGATAAGCCCAAACCCTCAGAAATAAAGCAGTCATTATGCCCAACTCAAAACAACAACCACACAAAAAGACTCCTCTCCCTCGAAGGACGAAGACACACCGCCGCTCTAAAAGGTAAAACCTTTAAGAGTGTCGTTTATTTTTATTTATTTACATTTTCTGTCTTTTATTTATTTTTAAAAGTTGTTATTTAAATCCGGCGCAATGTAGCCAATATAAGTCGTTGTGCTGCCCGGATTAAAATAGGAAATACTATGTAAAAGAGCCGTTATAATGGCCAAATATTCTTAAATATGTCTGTAATTATTTGAAGGAGACGGCTGCGAGTCCGTAAATAATGTGGCCACGAATGTATTTGTTTAAATTTCCCTGTCATTTTAATACTTTATTTATTTGCTAAATAAATGTGACAATAAGCATACTTAAGCCAAAAACCATTTTCGAGACCGAAAGGGCGAGTTGGGTGCCTAGCACCTTCCCAACTCGTAACTTAGCCTCCGAACCCGTTTTCTTTTTCTCTGGTTTATTTTTCTTTTCTTTGGTTTTGCTTTATTTGCCTTAAAATAAAGATGGCGACTCTAAAACTTTCAGATTCAGTGGGGCCTCGCAACATTCCCTCTTTGCACTTTCCCGTTCTCCCCTAAAAAAGGGAGATATGGGAATGGAGGGGTGATGCATTCCCACATCCTGGTATCCCCTAAACAAGGGATAACTTGATGCGGGAAACCCAAAGCTCCCATAGTAATCTGAATTGGCCATAAGGCTATTTTCAATAAATCCATAGTGGGGGCGTCGCAATATCCTTTTTTGCACTTTTCCGTTTTTCCCTAAAAAAGGGAAAATGGGAATGAAAGGGTAATGCATTCCCATATCCTGGTATCCCCTAAAAAAGGGATAACTTGATGCGGGAAACCATAAGTTCCCATATTGGATACAAAATCCACTCAAGGCAACCGAGGCACATTCAAACGTGCTAATATAGACAGCACTCCTCTCGCACTTTTGATTTCGTCTTCCCCTAAACAAGGGAGGGTGGAACGAGAGCAGTGGTGTCCCGCATCCACACGTATGCGCACCCATATCCAAAGGCGCGCGGGGCGCGCGGGCACACCCCGGGAACCTCACAGCGAGATCAGGGATATGTTGCCCTGTTGATAAGCAATGGCATGAAGTTAAGAAGGAAATGAAAAAGGATTTTTTGGATGCACTGCATGTAAGTAGAAAGCTTGTTTATTAGCATTAGATTCTTTTTTTATAAACTAGATTTTCTTAAATTTTCCTTATAGTCAAGGTTTGATCTTCCCGCTGGTTGTGAGAGTTGGCTACTACGTACAATCTTTTTGGGAAGAAGGTAAGGAATTGGAGAGGAAGGATAAAGAAAATGTACTATGATCCAGCATTGTCATTTAAAGAGCTACTTACGAAAAAGCCATCAAAAGTGCATCAAGAACAATGGACAAATCTTGTTGAACAGTGGAACAAGAAGGAAGTTCAGGTATATTTTGTTGAATGTTTTTGAGAACTTATTGTCAATAAACAATCGTGTATTCAAACTTTTCTCTTTAGTACTAGGTTGTCTACATAATTATTTTAAGATTGTTATCATTGTTGAATCTTTAGTTTTTTTTTTACTTTATAGATAATTAGCAAAAAAAATCAAGAATATTGAGAAAAGAAGATGGTGCAAGTAACGGGTATAAAGAGCTACACTCGAATTCATGACGAAAAGGTATAATAACCCGAACACTCAACTTTGTTTGTACTTATATGTTACCTAAGTTGTGCTAATGAATTTATGATTTTTTGTTTTGAGCATAGAAAAAAGAGTTGGGATATTATCCATCTCGAATGGACTTGTTTATGGCGTTTTATTCTAAAGATGGAGCCTCGAAAAATGAAGAAGCTTCGAAAGCAATTTTATGTATTTCAAATCTCTACTTTGTTCATCTTCTTCCCTTATTGGTTAACTTATTGGTGTTGTAGTAATTGAGAGTATTTCAAGGATATAATAAGGTTATGGTATTTGAGAATTTAAAATATTTGTTAAGTTTGTCTAGTAACATCATGTACATCTTGGCTTTATTGGAGAAGAAATTTGATATAAGCAACAATAACATGCGAAAACAGCAACAACAACATTCCTTCGACTAAGACTCAAAACAATACATTCTCATAATAAAGTATGACCTCCATACAATCCCTAGAAAAATAACACTTTGACAAGTAAATGCATCATTAAGTACAAATCAACCTTAGCTTTTATGTACATGAAATATATTGTTGTTTGCATGGAAGAGCGCTTAAAAGAAGAAAATAGAGTCAATATGACAAAATGTTATTTATTTTAGCTATTATGATACACCATCCGGTCCATCCAAAAAGTCCACGTTTGAAAATATTAATAATTAAGAGATATATAAGTAGATCATAATTACAAAAAGACTTAAGCATATGCAAGCTACGTATATCACATGTGGGGGTGTAAAAATTTAAAAGTTATAGAGATTGTATGCATCACTTTTGAAAGTGGACTCTTTAAATGGAACATCCCAAATTAATCAGTGGACTTTGATCCTCAAACGTGCTTAGTTATTTGAGGTTAGTCATTTTCATGACATTATATGGCTATGTTGAACTATCATATACCCAACATAGAACTAGGAGTAGGAATGCATGAGGTCAGTGGGTTGTATTAGTTTGCACTTCAACATATATTTCCTTTGGATGCTAATCAACTTCACATCCATCATAGATGTATTTTTCACAAAACCAATGGATTTTTATTACCCGACACTAAGTTAAAGAGGAGATTTTTTTAGCTGAGTTGTGTTGGTACTTCGTAGCGGTGAACATTGTGATTCTTTTGTGGGGGAAACAAGTTTCTTGGGACTTCTATGGAGAAACAGGTTTCTTGGGACTTCAACATATACTCTTCTGATTTGTTGCAACTAAGTTGGGTTTGCTTCACAACTGTAGATTCTGATTTTCAATTTTAATGTTCTCTTGGCTTTGGCAAAAATTCTCTATTTCTATTGGATCTTCATATATGATTTTATTTGAATTCAACTGTTTGTAGAATTCATGCAAAAATTCTAAATGAATAAGCCCAACCCCTTGTTGTATATGAGTGGGTCAGTATGTATGTGAGTGTCACATCACGTGTGTTAGATACGAATCCAATAGAATGTTTCTCTTAGCGGGGTAACTTGGTGGGTTGGAGTGTTTCCTGTTAGAAGTTGACCAATGTGGTTTTATCTCTTCAATAAAAACAAGCTGGTGGTTGGAATGCGCAAATGTCTTCAGCTAAATTAGTAAATTCATGTGAACTGTAATGAGGCGGTGTCTTCCAAGACAAATCATCTTACCAAATTTGCCTATTTGGCCTTTTTGGCTGTTGAATGTGAAAGTTTCAATCTACTTTCTTTTTATCTTTCCTTTTATTGGAGTCATTAATTAACATTACTTAACTATTCACCTATAGTGTCTATACAAATTTTCTTTCATGCTAATATGCTTAGTATGCTCTATTTTACAGGAGCAAATGCAAGAACTAAAATCTCAACTTCCTAAGGGGTCACGTGATGAACCTGGGGCAGATGATGTGCTTTCTATAGTTTTAGGAAAAGATCCACAAGATTGTGCACGCATGTATGGGTTAGGTGTCTGCACATTTGATGTTTGGGGTGAAGTTCCGAGTCATTCTACATCTCCTAGGAAGAATATGCAATGGAAGACTGAGTACGAGAATTTGAGCAATCAAATGGCATAAATGAGGGCTGAGTTAAGGGAGTTGAGAGGTAATGCTAATGTTATTAATGCTTCTAATGGTTCATCTGCAAGTGTAGGCGTTGCATCTAGAGACCATCATACGACAACCCACCAACCTTGACCAATTCGGGTAACTAAATTCGATTGTTTTAATTATTTTTGTGAGTATTCATTTTCTTCTAACAAGTTACGATAATATTTGATTTGATTTTTTTTCTTTCTATCTTCTAGAGTATTATGATTTGCCTCTATATGCATTCTAGTGGAGAAGATTGGGAAAGAAATGTGTGGTTATTTATTCATTTTTGTTTGATCATTCAACTATACTTGTTTTTGTTTTAAGCATTTCTTGAATTGACATTTAGGAGGGAATTGAGATTTACCTAAAGAACATAACAGATACTACTGAGATTGTAGCTAAAGGACAGGTTCATAGCTTACACCCCAGTACGGAAGTAGGTGGCGAAGAAATTGGACCACATTGGTGAGAAGTACACATTGAAGTACTGTTAAAAAGAAATGAATGTTTGGTTAGACCTTATGCATTATTTGTGACAATTGGAGATGCGGTCATTGGAGCAACTGTTGCATGGCCTTGCAATTTTACTACGGAATGTTATATTAGTGTGTTTGGTTATGTTTTATTTTGTAAGTGAAGGTTCCCATAATACTAATATATACCCATGTTGTCAAATTGTAGGTGGTGCACCCGACGATGAAATGCATTAAGTTGTTTGGGAAACATATTGCTTTTTTTGGTTTGATGGAACAATTATCCTTATTAGCTCTTAGTGTTTATGTACTATGTTTAGATTTTAGGTTCAACTTTTTAGCTATGATTTTGTTTTCTTTTTTGCTTAACTTATATTAGTTAATGGATGTTTAAGTATTAGACTATGTTTTTTAGATTGGTTTTTCGATGCATTTGTATGACATTATTATGTTTTTATATTAAAGAGTTAATTTGAAATGTCTTAGTTTTCTTTTGAAGTGTTTTTTTAGTGGTATATGAATATTGCTGTCTATTATAGTAGTATATTGATATTTTAAAATTCTTTTAAAGCATTATTTTGTAATATACGTTTTTTTTAAATTCAATTAGGATGCCATAAATCTTCCTAATATGTGAAGAGCAAATGCTTGTTAGGACGCAAAATTTCAAAAATTTGTAGGGGCATGGCTGTCATATCAATCTACTATTGAGATGCCCAATCGCGTCCTATCAAATGATACTATTGAGATATCTAAACATGTCGTATCACGGTCTGGTATTAGGACGACAAATTATGTCCTATCAAGATGATATATTAGAACGACAAACTTCGTCCTATCAAAATGATTTATTAGGACAACAAATTTCATCCTATCAAGATGATATATTAGGACGCTTTTTCTCGTCCTATTGCACTACTATATTAGGACACAATAGGTTACTGTTTTAAAGAAATATTAGGATGTTCTTTATAGGACTGATAAAGGCATCCTAACACGTATACTTTATTAAGTCGCCCCTAAAAGTCCTATTAACCTTTTGCTACCCCTTTAGATAGGAGGCCCAAGTTTGAATCCTATCAAATAAGACGTCCTATAAAGGTATATATAACGACATAATCAGGTGTCCTAAAAGATACCTTTTGTCACGTTGTAGTGACTCCTATGGTTGGATTACATACTTATGCCATCAACGTCAAGTGAACTCTACAAATCTTCTTCAAGTTAATGTACTACTTTACATGAGCATATCAATAAGAATTTGGTCATCACTGTTGGACGACTTCCATGATCAATATGCCTAAAGAAGGATGAGAGTGGGAAGTTAGGTGGGTGAAGACATCGGTATGTAGTAACCACCGTTCTTCTTCATCACCCTACATCCCACTCTCTTTCTTCTTCATCCATAACCACCACACTTTTGTTGTTAACTCCGGGCAGACCAACTCGACGACGAGGGAGAAGAAGAAATTCACATCGTTTATTAGATTGGGAATTATTGGAATAATTTAATGATAGTAAACTTTTTTAGTTGAAAAAAAGGGAACTACGGCAGTTGCATATTTGGGAAACTGGACCGCACGCTCTGTAATTTATCATGGGAAAATTATTCAAATAACCATCATACTATTCGTAAGTAACTGATTTGACCAACCACATTACAATATCTTAAATGTCACAAATGTACTCAGTAATTGGGTGCAATATGGTCTTTGCCGTTAACGCCCCATCCAATCTTGTAACGAACCTGTTGATGTCGATTAATAGAGGGACTGTACGAATGATATTTTTGTCTTTCAATTGCACCCCTTTCTTCCCCAAATATTTTTCTTTCAATTCCACCTTTCTGAGTTCAGTTGAATTACAAAAAAATACCATTCGTACACTCCCTTCGTTAATCCACGTCAACAAGTTCGTTACAAAATTGGATGCAACGTTGACGGCAAGGACCACCTCACATTCAATTACTTAGTACACCAGTCACATTTGAAATATTATAATGTGGTTGGTCAAATCGGTTACCTACAAGTTGTCTGATGGTTATTTGAATAATTTTATTAAAAATCTAAACAGGAACACATTAAAGATCCAAATAAGAGCATTGTAATAAAAAGATTGCTCTTTTCATTTTGGGACGTTTCACTTAAAGAGTCCACTTTAAAAATTAAGGAATAAAAGTGTTCATTTTAGGCTTAATTCTCAATTTGGTCACCCTACTATTTTGAAAAGTCAGCTAAGCTCACTCTACTACCATTTTTCAAATTTTGGTAACTATACTTTATAAAAAAGTGTCACGTTAGTCACTCCGTCAGTTATTTTGAATAAACCGTCTAAATATTCCTACAGGTGCCGTCCTGCATTCTTTTTATAAAAAAAACACCCAGAATCACAAACCCAACCAGAGATTCTACCTTAGAACCATGTGAGAAGGAGTTTGGTTACAAGTCTCTCTAATATGACTTTTTTTTTAATTTACCCCATTTGTTGTATCATCTTCCTCCGAGGGTGATAGTGACGAGGCTGATTTTTTGGTTTATACAATTCCTACAAGTCGACCCACATATCCCTTGCATTTTTGCAATTAACCCTGTGACAAAGATCTTTCTATTCCCAGAAGCCATGACTTAAGAAAAGTGTTGCAACGATACCACTGTTGTTATTTTTCAATCCTGCTAGTCGGCCTTTGAATGGATCCATCTTCTTCTTTTTGATTGTTAGTGACATACTCATGGATTGAGTCAATGTCGTATAATTGTCGTCCATCAAGGTTTGTGTTTGACGCAACACACCTTATTTTCAAATTAAAGTTTGGGTTAATTGCAAAAAAAAAAAAAAAAAACCAGACCTATTTTAGTTTTTTCGTTTTGAACCATGTGTTAATTTTTTGCATGAAAAACCTCAACCCAAGTTTTTTTTTCTAAATAAAACCTTCCATCAAAAACTCGTTAGTTTATTAATGGGAGTGGCTGCCTATGTGGACTGTTTAACTGATAAGGGCCTATTTGACAAATCTACAAGCTGGGGTATTTTTCTGAAAAATAGAAACAACAATAATAAAGGTCGTCTCTCAGAAAAAAAAATTTAAATCACACCCAGCTTCTCTCTCTTCTCCCAGTTCACTCTCCACCAACTCTGGTGCTCCATCTCCAGTCGCATCACCCACCATGGTCGTCGTCCTTCCTGCTCCAATCTCTAGGCTCCTTCTCCGATCTTTCCAGCCTCGTCAAATTCTTTCTCGCCCCCTCCATTCGTTGCCCCCGAGTCGGTTCCGTCCCCTGTAATTTCTTCTCTGATCTTTCTCCATGGCTGACCCAAAAATATATCTCCTTCATTTTGCCCGCATGAGGAAGTATAACTATCCGAGTCGGGTCTCTTCGTCTTCGGGGACGTGAGCCACGTGAGCTTTGACTTATCTTTGAGTTCCAGAGGAATGTGTTTGGGTAGAGGGAGACCACGTGGGTGGCTTTAATTGGTTGAATGAATTCTTGAAGCATTTCATCTGTATGAATCACCTTGGCCGTCGTTGAAAAATTCACCATTGCTTCACCGCTCCTTGTTATATGAGATGATGCACAGATAACCATTTAATAATTTCTCCAGCTAGATCGATCTCTATCTTTGTTTTTTTTTTTTTTTGTATGTGTGTCTATGATATATATATATATATATAAAGAGAGAGAGAGAGAGAGAGATAAATGAAATATGGATTGGAATGGGATAGCTAATATTCTAGATGGAGGGACATGAATGGGGTGGGGTGGGGATTTTATAGGGTGATGAAAAGAAATGGCTAGCCAGGACCAACGTGAAGACCAATGTTTGACTCTTTAATCAATTTGTAATTATCATATAAATTATTTAATTTTTGTAGTACTAGTGATAGATACTCCATAATTTTTTAAATTATCTGTGAGAAGATGGGGATGGTCGGCGGTTGTGGGCTGGAAAAAGCAAGCTCAGCCGGCTCTATTGAGGGGGTAGAAATTGGAGAATAGAGAAGAAGCGAAGTTACAATTTACCCCCTGGACTTTAAGACCTTTATTATTGTTGTTGCTAATTTTCAGAAAAATACCACAATTAATTTGTAGATTTGTAAAATAGACCCTTATCAGTTAAGCAATTCACGTAGGCAGCCACTCCCGTTACAAAACTAACGAGTTTTTGACAGAAGGTTTTATTTAGAAAAAAAAAATTGGGTTGATGTTTTTCATGCAAAAAAAAACAACACATGGTTCAAAACAAAAAAGCTAAAATAGGTCAGGTATTTTTTTACAATTAACCCTTAAAGTTTTGATTTTGATTTTTTATTTTTTTACAGTCCTATTTTGAGATTTTTGATTTCTAAGTATAATTTAGATACGGGGATTCAGTGTTGACTCTTCAATTATTAACAATTGCTAGTAAAATCTGTTAATATTAGTAAGAGCATTTCAGTATTTTCAAAGACTTTCGTCTCACAAAACTAACAATATCCACTTTTTAGACCAAATTGACACTTTTGATAAAATACATTTATTAAACTGTGAAAAATGGTAAATGAGTGAGCTTAGCGAATTTTTCAAAATAATAAGGTGATTAAATTGAGAATTGAGTCTATCATTATATTATTAATATGTTACTAAAAATATTATTTTTCTAAAAAGTTTGACTTTTAAATAGGGGTTTTTTGCTCCGAACGGATGGATTACTTGTTAGCTCTATAAAACAAAGCCAATATTGGTGAATGCTTTATCTGACCAATTTCGTCTTAGAATCCATAATGTGGTCGATGGGTCCAAAACTATCTATGTTGCATGCGTGCTTTTGGTTAATTGACGACCACAAATCTAACATACAGGCTACTCTAATGAGAGATAGATCATGCCATGCCTTATAGGAGCATTGGCCTATTTGTCTATTACCAAAAGGTTTTATTTATTGCATGTTCAACTAGTCTGCTAGCCGGGCGGTCCATAGAATACGATTATAATCGAAAAATTTTATTTTTATTGTTTCCAACCGTTAAAGTATATTTTTTAATGATAAAATGACAAAGATAATCTTAATAAACATCAAACGCGGGCACAAACACCCACCGTCAAATTTATGTATCTCATAACTAAGGAAACGATATCTAATTAAATAACATTGATGCATGATAGGAAACGATGTTTAATTAAGTAACAAGGAGATAAGGTTTGAAAGAACGATGCCTAATTATGTAACACCGAGGCAGGATTGGAAACAACATTAATTAAGTAACACTGAGGCAGGATTTGATGGAACGATGCCCTAATTAAGTACCACGAAGGCAGGATTTGAAGGAACGATGTCTAATCAAGTAACACTAAGGCCGAATTGGAAAAATAAATTGAACTTTGCCATCATTTTAAAGAAACGACGCCTAATTAAGTAACACCGAGGCAAGATTTTAAGAAACGATGATTAATTAACTAATAGCGAGGCATGATTTTAAGAAACGATGCTTAATTAACAACGAGGCAGGATTAGAAACAACATCTAATTAGAAAACACCGAGGTAGGATTTGATGGAACGATATATAATTAAGTAAGACCGAGGCAAGATTGGAAACAACGTCTAATTAAGTAACCCTAAAACATGATTTGATGGAACGATACCTAACTAAGTACCACCGAGACAGGATTTGAAGAAACGATGTCTAATCAAGTAACATTTAGGCAGGATTAGAAAAATAAATTGAATTTTGCCATCATATTAAATAAACGACGCTTAATTAAGTAACAGCGATGCACAATTTTAAGAAATGATGGCTAATTAACTAAAAGCGAGGCATGATTTTAAGAAACGATGCCTAATTAAGTAACACCAAGACATGATTAGAAACAATGTCTAATTAAGTAACACCAAAGTAGGATTTGATGGAACGATGGCTATTTAAGTAACACCGAGGTAGGATTTGATGGAACGATGCCTAATTAACTACCATCATGGCAGGATTTGAAGGAACAATGTCTAATTACTTTGATGATACGATGCCTAAATGAAGAACACCGACACATAATTTATAAGTTAAGAAACACATGTAATAAATTATTAACAATGCCCCAATATAAAACAACCAAGGAAAAATTGTAATGTGGGATGCCTAATTGAATAACATCGGCGCACAATTTATAGGTTAACAAACACATGTATTTTTTGAAGGTTAACGATAGCGCACCTATAAAACTAACAACGCTCAATTAATAAATAACGAAACTTGAAAAATAACGTCAATTATATCAACAATGTGCATCTTGTCTTTATTTAACTAGAAGAAACAATGCCTAATTAAGTAACACCGAGGCATGATTTGAAGGAAGAATGCTTAATTAAGTAACACCGAGGCAAAATTGCAAATAACGATGACTAATAAACTAAAACCGAGGCATGATTGTAAGGAACGATGCCTAATTAAGTAACACCAAGGCATGATTGGAAGAACCGATGCCTAATTTTTAAATCATTAAACGTGTGTATTTTTAAACCGGGGCAAAATAAAAAGATTGACGTGCTAAAGGTCATGGTAACGACACCCATATTGGAGGGAACAACGCCCAAATCATAGGCAACGACCCCAAATTGACACACAATTTCACACAACCTAATCTTGATCTCGACCTCGATCCTTCCCTCAACTGTCTCAAACAATTTCACACACACATCGAACGGCAATCAGTGTGTTTTTTTGTGGGGTTCTAAAGCATTCCATCTCAAAAACAATTGATAGATTGTCACATTTTTTTATGAAATTAAGAAACAAAGAAAACGGAAGGGTAGGTTTCGATAGCTAGACATATTCTTCATGGAGGAAGTTCGAAGAAGAAAGATTAAGCAGGTAGCTCAAACGGAGAAAGGAATGAAGGAGGAAGGAAGAAGCTGGGTAGATCTCCCGCTTCTTATCTCATTAAAGATGCCGATGGGTATTTTAGGAACAATTTTATTAAAATAGACTTCTCCGATCGAATAAAAAACAGGGTACTTGAGTGGTTATAATTCTATGAAATGGTACCGGCCTGCAATTATTCCATTAAACTATTGACAAGTTTAGTGGTACTATCAACATCACAAAATGGTATGCTATTTGTTTTTTATTTTTTTTTATTTTGTAAAATCGAAGATTGGCTATAAAATAGGGGATAAGCTTTCACCTTTGCCAATTGTGAGTGCTCCGTTTCGCACTCGCCTCGCTACTGAAAAGTGAGTGGTTTCAAAACGTCGAGCGCATTGGAATACACCCAGCCTCGTTGTGGACTCAAAAATATTTAACAGAGTCGCCACCTCTTTTTTATGGAATAAACAGAGAAAACCCAAAGATACCAGAATGTAAGGGTTCAGAGGCTAAGTTACGAGTTAGGAAGGGGTTAGTTAGGAACCCAACTCGCCCTTTCGGTCTCACAATGAGTTTTTTAAGCTAAATATGCCATTATATATATATATATATATATATATATATATATATATATATATATATATATATATATGCGATGAAGAAAAATAAAGAAAAACTTGCAACAACTACATTTTAAAGTTGCAATAAAAGCATAAATAAATTAGACTATAATAATGACTATTTTATCTCTATTTATAAGAAAAATTAAACTAGCATAACGACTCATTTTACATTATTTTAAGCAGAAATTGAAATAACTTCGGATACCTACATCTTGAAGTGTGAGAGTTTTATACCAAGGACAGCATTGCTTAGATGGGCTTTTGGGTGCACTTCCTTTGTCCTACCGAGAAAGGATGTCTTTTTGTTTGTTGTTGTTGTTGTTGTTGCTATTGTAGTTGTTGAAATTTGGGCAACGTAACTGCTTGTATTTGTTCCTTTTCACGTCGTGATTTGGACGGCGTGACTGCTATGTTTGTTGCTTTCCACCTCTCTATCCGAGCAGAGTTACTGCTTGCTTTTGTGACTTTCCACCTCTCTTTCCGGGTGGAATAATTTCTTGCTTTTACTTGCTTTTGTTGATGTCTTGTCAAAATTTTGGCAGCGTAACGGCTTCGTTGATGGCTTTTTGGAGCCGGTGTTTAGGGTGAGAACCTAATCAATTAATTAGGTTTTTATTTGGACGATGGGTATGAGTGTTTAGGCAGGATCACTCAACCTAAGGGGAAGAATTGATTTTGGCAGCTTAACAGCGCTTAGTAAATTTATCTCCATACTTTTCACTCCGTAAAAATTTTGATCGGCTACCTTCTCCTTTGTGTACTGATGAAGGCCTCTATTTATAGACTGCGAATAGAGCAGACTTTACCACAAAGGAAGCCTCATATATTTTGTATTTGTGCTTAAAATGGTTGTACCTGCGCTAAAAAAAGATTGCACATTAGATGGAAATCAACAGGGTTTGAAGCAGAAATAGGCGCTGCCTTCTACAAAAATGTGGGCAACACCCAAATCTGTTGTTAAGGGCACCCCAACTTTTTTCTGTGCCTTGGAGATTTTTCACTTTCCCCTTACTGTTCATTGTTTGTCTTTTTCCTTTTTTTCATTCTTCCTTTGACACTTTGGACCCCTTGAAAGTTAATGTTCGTTAGTCCTTTTAACTTGATTTAACATCTTATAGAATGTTACAATTAGGGGTACAAAATTGAGGTGTTTACAGAGCCCCTCAATCATGGAGTTTATAGGTAAACTGGAATTTACGAATAAATGAACATCGTTGATAAGAATTGTAAGACCCCGATTCCTTGGGATTAACTTTGAATGGTTTTGTGTTGAGTTTTGTGTAGCATTGCATACACTGTAGATCGGATTTCAGTTTGGGCCGCGTATTCGTGCTTATCAGATACAACATGTAGTTTAACAGCCACAGTTTTGTGTAGACGACTCAGAATCGAGATCCGTTTGGTGCGTTAGAAGCTAGACTTCGAGATCTTTCTAACCATACCTTATTTGTAATTTTCGGGCTTATAGTTCACCCTAGGCTCGTCTTTGAAGTTGACTGAAATTATTGGATAGCATTTGGGCTTTGGTCACTTTTGGCCCATTAGGCTTTGAGCCCATTTACATCTCTTACTTGATATTCAACCATAATCCACCATTTGTGAGTTCGAAGTTTTGACTTCCAAACCCGATTTGTTATATAATATTTATCTATTTTTAATTTCGACTCCGCAGGGGTGTTGTACGTGTTGGAGGCTTACTTTGTACCCGAAAATTATGGAGTAGTGTAACCGACTCCTTTGAGGTTTGTAATTTATTTAGGGGATGATTATACCCTTACTTAAATTTAGATATAATAATAAGATATTATTATTTGACATCTATGGGCAAATAAATATGTAACGGTTGTGACCAAAAAGTGTTTTAGTATTTTGATTGACCTTACATGGTTAATTCGTATGACAGTTAAAAATATTAATTGAGAGAATAATTTATTAATCCCTACGTATTAGAAATATTTATGTGGTATTGTATTTCACTTTACGGAGTCAATTGGAGTTGATTTAAAATTAAGTCAACTGGGTAGTACAGACTGATTTTGGTACGCAGCTGAGTTGTTTTGATCGAGGAACCCTCGAAAGATTTTTGTTTGGTTTGAGATTTTTAAGGCTTTTACTTTAAACATTTACAGAGTGTCAGAAGAAAAAATCACGTCGTTTCGTCGAACGGTGTTCAAACTGGAGCCGTTTGAAAATCAATGTAACACTCGCGGTTACTGTAGCAGCCGGGCAGCCATTGTTTTTCTGATTTTTGGAGTGAAAACTCCATCCTATCCCCCAATTAAACCCCCTCCCTTCCTCTTGTACACTCCCTTGGGGGGCAATATGGTCCCTTAGCCTTCCTTAAGTTAAAAAAACTCTTCTTCCTCCCCATTTTCTTCTCCAAACCGTGAGATACAAAGAGGGAGAGATGGAGAGATCGGTAGAGAGCTCCCATGGAGATTCCGGCGATTCCCGGAGCTACGGGCATCCGATCGTCGAACCGAGACCATCATCGCGAAGCTCTTGACGAGGAGAACGTTTCCCCTCAGTTTGTTCCCGTTTTATTTCGAGTTTATCGCCCGAAATATGTACGTGACTAAATCCTCTACTTTCTCTTTCTAGCTCAAATTGAGGCTAGGGTGTTAGAGGCTTGTTCTCCATGAATTGTTGAGTTATTACATGTCTTGATGATGAGTTTTGATTTGTAAACATATGGGGTTTGGGGCTGTTCAACATGAGGTGAGATTTGTTGGGTTTTGTTGTGTTTATTGAAGTAATTAGGAATGAAAATTACTTGTTATCGGGTTTAGAAACCAAAAGATTACAAATCCCGAAATTATACATTGTCCTAGAATTTGGAAAATTGTATTTTGACTCAATGGAGTTAATTAAAAATTTTATGCATTGTTTTGAGCTCTAGGATAAATTCCTACGACTTTTTGGGTTCGTCGGGTCTCAATTGAGAGATTTCGAGAATTGGTCGGGTGAGACCGGAATTGGTGAATTTGTGTATTGATTGGGTTTAGGACTCCAATTGAAGTCCTTGGGTGATACTAGCATGAGAATGTTGTTAGTTAACAAAATTAAGTTGTTTGAGAATTTGGGAAGCAAAGAAAAAGAAAACATATTTTGAAATGATGCAGTCCTTGTTTTGGGCATTTTTCCGAAAAATACTGTAGCAATTTCGTCTGTGATAATTTTCCGATTTCTGGATATGTTATACCTATACATGTTAGGTAACTCCCTGTAAAGTTTCATTAATTTTCGAGTTAAGGAAGTATTTTTCATCAGTCACGGATCATGGCTGCGACAGTGAGACTGTCACAGTGAAAACAGATTTTACCATTGAATTGAGGTAACTGTATTCTAAAAAATACAAGTCCAAATGGAGTACTTTAAAGTTCTAAATTATAGTTCCAAGAGTCTAGTTTTTGAATATATAAAATTCATGAAATTTGGAGTAGTGAGTAATTAATGGTTGAATTTACAAGTTGACTGGGCAGAATGTTTAATAGCAGCAAATCAGATTGTTATCATGAAATTGAAGTGACTATATTTGGATGAATATAGATCCGAATGTAGTGATTTAAAAGGCTAAGTTATAGTTTGAAGAGCGTAGTTTCAGAATATGTAAGATTCATGAAATTTGGAGTTAAGATGAGTTATTGGTCAATTTTACAAAATGGCTGTGCAGAATGAGTTATTACTAAATTGGAATTCCAACTATTAGAATGGGTTTCTTTCAATGCATGAACATTGAGTAGAGAAGGATTGATTTGGTTTGAAGAATGGATTACCATTCAGGGATGGATATTATAGAGTGTATCCTCAATTTCGACGTAGAGACCCTTTAGATGCTCTTAGAGCATAGTGAATTTGTATATAATAAACGATTCTATTCACGTGAATATGATGAGATGAGTTTATGAATTAACATGAACTTTAATGTGTTGAGACTATAAAATGGTTTATCATTCTAGAAATATTGTAAGGCGTATATCATTGTTGATTAAGTACCCTAGACTAACAAAGTAGTCTTGGTGAATATATGATGGGTTAATGGTTAAGTAAATAACTTAGCTTGGTTGTATGCGTTTGAGAATATGACTCATGAAGTATATATTGCCTTTGATTACTTGGTAATTCTATTGGTGTTGATTTTCTGACTTGTATTTAAATTGTATTCCATTAACAAGTGGAACTGCAAACTTGAAATCAACTTAGGCTACCAACTCGTACTTGAGTTAGTGACTTGTGAACTAGGGTTCCTAAATGGAATGAGAACCTAGAAATGCCTTAAATGAAAACGTAGAACGAGACCCTATGACTCCTATAATCCATTGACAAGATTACTAGCTTTTGGACCTTGACTTGAATAGAGTGGACAACTTGACACTTGGAATTTTAGAGACTCAATGAGCTCCTATTGTAGTTTTGTGATTATTGTAACAATGTGCAGAATCATATGAGTTTAGTAGATCTTTATATCTACTTGAGAATTTGCAAGTAAACATCTACTTGTGCATTGCATATAAGTCCAGCTGGCATTACTTGAGTTTTTACGTTGATGGTGGAACGATGCATTGTCTTCACGAATTATGGGATTCGTGGTTGCAATGTATCACCGTGCCAGATTCGGTTCACACACCCCTCCACTGCTAGCTACAGTGGGGAAGTAGCCCCCTTTGTCGTAACCAAAAGAGCGCATTGGTTAGTGCTATTTTCCCGAGTAGAGAGCTCGGACCCGAGAAGAGAGCTCGGTACTTTGATACCCGATCACGGGTATCACCGCACATATATGATTAATATTTGTGATTGCGGGGAGCAACACAACGACATTGATTCGGTATTCTCTCTTAAACCTTTATGTGGCTTACTATGAGCACTTATGTGATAACAAAGTGTTACCTGAGACATGAAATCTAAATGACCATGTTTGTATTGATTGTGAATTAATGCGAGACTTGATATGTATATTTGTAGATATATATACTTATACTTGAGAATTCCATGATTGACATAAAGGGTATATATATAGACATACATTCCTTTATAGATGTTGATTCTTTGTGAAATGTTTTCTGACTTATTTGGTTTGTTTATGATCAGGGAATTTCACCGTAGTCGTTTGGACGGTTTAGTACATGAGCAAAGAGGTTATCTTGAGAAGTGTCGAGTATACGACACGTCTTCGTGGGTTTTAGTCGTAACAGCGCGATGACATGTTTTATTATAACAATGTTTCATTTATGATATGTTGTTTGTAGTAGCGTACTGAGTCTTTATGACTCACTCCGCACTATGACTTTCTACTCCGTACTTACTTTCTAGTGTGCAGTTGTTCGTTAGCCGCGTTGAGACTGAGTAGATCCCGTCTGTAGCAGAGCCACGTGGATCGATAGTTGAGTTGAGGTCGTGATATATGTGAAGTTATCTCCTCCCGAGCTTTTGCTAGCGGAACCTAGTCCGCTTATTTCAGTATTTATATTTGTGTCCTTTTACTTTATTGAGGACGGTATTTCTTTTGTAAAGTTATATAAACTTTGCAGTCGGGTGGATTGTTCTAGTATTGTTGTATTATTCCTATCGCCGACATTTGTAGTCGGGCACGAGTACTCCAGAGTATAGTAATCTGTCAGTGGTACCCCGGGCAGTAGTAGCTTCAAGAATTTCATTATTCTAGTTATCCTAGTTGTTGTTTTGGTTGTTGTTGTTGTTGTTACCCCAATATACTTTAGCCGTGGGTCATTGTTATATCAGGTTGGTTTTTGATGAAACGCCGGCCTGGAGTGCCGATGGTTAGTTCTGCGTCTGCAATGTTGCGGCACGCGAGTTTCGTTTTCATACCTCGTGAGGCAAGGCCTCTCTTGGTTTCATTTGTTTCAGTCTCGAGCTCTTAAGCTCGAGGGCTTGTTCTTTAACGCTTCCGTATCTTCGAAATTTTGAAATACGTATTTTAGTACGGCTTCTTGTTCCTGTCTAGAGCTTGTTAGCTCGAATGTTCCACTTGCACATTGTTTTAGCAAGTGTTTGTCCTCTCTTGTGTAGTTCCAGCGGCACGACCTCGGGATTCCGTGCTGGAATCCGGGTCGGGTCGTGACAAGAATAGACTCCCTAATTTCGAGAAAATCATAACTAAGAAGAATTTAAATGCATAGTTTACGATGCTGCAGTTCATGCCATGACAATCATGTGGTGTGCTTGTGTGATACTTTTATGTTGTGATGGTCGGACCTACCAGGATAGGCTGCCTATGTATCCTTTATAAAACGAATCAGCCGATCGTAGCTCTTCACTAGGGATATATTAAAAAAAAGCTTTTGGTGATGCAAGCGTTTGTGATGAAAATCATATTTCTAAGGAAATTTCTTCCTAGCAAAACACGATGGTGGAACGTATGAAAAGGGTCATAGTCCTAAGGAAATTACTTCCTAGCAGAACACGATGGTGGAACACATGCATAGGTCGTATCCCTAGGGCAATTACATCCTGGCAAAACATGAAGGTGGAACACATGCAAAGGGTCATATTCCTAGGGCAATTACTTCATATCAGAACACGAAGGTGGAACACATGCAAAGGGTTGTATTCCTAGGGCAATTACTTCCTAGTAGAACACGAAGGTGGAGCACGTGCAAAGGGTCATATTCCTAGGGAAATTACTTCCTAGCAGAACACGATGGTGGAGCACATGCAAAGGGTCATATTCCTAGGGCAATTACGTCCTAGCAGAACACGAAGGTGGAGCACATGCAAAGGGTCGTATTCATAGGGCAATTACTTCCCAGCAGAACACGATGGTGGAACACATTTAAATTAAAATGCAACATACTTTGATGGGGATGAAACACATTTATTATGCAACATTTATTGATGCAACAGTCTAGGCTGGGGAATCATTTGACATGTAAGCATGTATGCATTTTTCAATATGCAATGCAAATATTTGTGCAGTGACGCTGCTGGGGGAATATTCACGATGTAAGCTAACACATTTTTTTGTATGCAGGCATACAGTCATTTGCTATGGTGGGCCGCATTTATGATGCAATATTTTTCAATGCAACATGTTTTTGTGCTGGGGAATTTGCTGGGGAAATATGTAAACACGGTGGCGTGTGTATAGACACGGTGGCGTGTGTATAGAAACATTTCAATGTAAATTATCGTGTTTGGCAACTCTGTTGGGGAATAAATTAAGTGTGATCAACATATTAATGTGTTGTGGCGGTCGTGCCTGCCATAATAGACTACCTATGTATCCCTTTCAGGAATCAGACCGAACGTAGTTCTACATTAACCGAACAAAGTGAGTTTTGATGTGATAATTCATGCTATCATGGAACGTATTTATGATGCAACATTTCATGCTAGGGATTTTATGCAATGCACCCTATTTTTTGTTGTGATGGTCGTGCCTACCAGAATAGGCTGCCTACGTATCCTTTTCAGAAATCAGACAAAATGTAGTTCGGCCTTAACCAAACAAAGTGAGTTTGATGTAATGTGTAGTCAATTCCACGTTATTTAACATAGTAGTTGTAAACGCAACAATTTTCAAAAACGTTCCAAATCGGAACGTTTTAAAACTCTGCACATGTTTAAAACGATACGTTTTACAACGCTGCATTAAAACACGTTTGAAGAGAAAACGCTATATTTTTTACCAGTGTTTTGATTATAACGCTCCACCAAACAATTTATGTCGTTCAATACATTTCGAGGTACCTAACGTTTGAGAAAGCGATGACATAATCTTCACAAGGCAAAAACTTGGGTAGGATAGGAGCCTCATTTAGCAATTCACGGATAATAATAAATGCATAACATGTTACTAAAGATTGCAATAGCAAGCCAGTCGAGATAGTTTAGAATTAGTAATTAAGGTTTGGTTGAGGTGTTAGCTTTGAGTATCCCAAACCATGAAATTAATTTGTTTTACTCATTAATGAGAATTTTCTCATTTTGCTCCGGTACCCCTGCACTTTCAAGGTTTGCCACCAAAATTTTTATGTTTTCCACGCCTTGCAATTTAATCCTCTATCAACTCCATTAGCCCTCCATTAGCCTCATTTATCTTGGGATGCTTGACGGACCCTAACAGACTTTGATGAAATGCTAAGTGACACATCTAAAGGCAAACGTGACAAATTTAAAAGATAAAAGTGGCACATTTTAAGGTTAAAAGTGACACTATAAAGGGAAATGTATTATAATCTATATTATAGAACAGCTTGAGAAATACGTGTGCAATTGACATAAGATAAGTAGTGGTTGTGATTAGTTTTTTTACTTTAATCTTACGGCTGTAATTCTCTCATACCCTCACATGTGCGAAGGGCGATTGGCAACTATCGTTGTAACTCAATCTTTTACTGTAATTTACGGCTAGAACTAAATTTACGAACTGTAACTAAATTTAATTCTTATCGTAATTTAATTTTTATAAAGCATGAATTTTATTTTTTATTTTTTTCCGGTCTAGATTTAATGTTTTACAAATATTTAGTTTGTAATTTATAAATTGATTGTTATTGAAATCAACTGAATCTCAATTTTAATTTTTGTCCAACCTAGATTTTAAAAAATAAATAAAATTGTTCATAAGTTTTGTAATTTTATATATTTGAATTTTAATTTCTTTCTTTTAAAAAAATGTGATAAGTTTTCCTTATTGGTGTGAAATCTTTGTGATTTCGAATAGTCTTTTGTTAATTCACTATTTCTCATTCAATTTATTTTATGGTTTTTGTTTGCTGAGATTTTCATTTTTAAGTTTATTTCAATTAACAGGTGTTGGGTTGATGTGTGTATGTGAGAGAGAGAAAGAGAGAGAGAGAGAGAGAATGATTTTGAATGTTTAATTATACTCGTTTTGGATGAGTTACGAATTTTACAGCCAATAAAATGTGTTATTTCTTTAGTTGTTAGGATATCGTGTTTTTTTTTGTGTAGTGTACATTGACCTGACCCTTACAAAATCTCAAACATTTCGGTATAATGATCTGACCTTTACAAAATATCAAACATATATTACTTTTTCGTATTATGCTAGTTTTATACATTGATCACGTCCACCGAGGGCACAAAATCTAGTCTATATTATAAAACAGCTTGAGAAATACGTGTGCAATTGACATAAGATAAGTAGTGGTTGTGATTAATTTTTTAACTTCAATCTTACAACTATAATTCTCTCATACCCTCATATGTGCGAAGGGCGGTTGGCAATTGTCTTTGGTCTAACTCAATTTACGAATGTAATGAAATTTAACTATCTCTCTCTCTCTCACTCAATTATTTTTAACTTCTGCCTAACTCAATTTTTATTGTTTTAATGACTAGGATTTGTAACAATGTATTTTTAAAAAAAAAATTGCACATTATTTGAAACAAGACATTTCAAGTAATATTTTATTGGATTATACAGGGTCGCCCCTGTGACATTTGGAGCCTAAGGCTTATCATCTCGAACAGGGCCTTCCTACGTAGCAAATTTTTATTTTTATTTTTTGAATAACTAAAAAACAATCAAACAAATATAAAAGATAATAAAAAACACTTCATTTCAAAGTTATGGGGATAACACAAAACATATTTACAAAGTACTACATAAATGTCGCTCTTCTAGCACATTTAGAAGCAACTAACAAAAATATCCAAAAATTTCTCAATTTCTCTATTTTAGAATTGTAGTATGTGTTTAAATAATCAAATTTCAATTATAATACCACCAATTACCAACAACTCACTCATTCACATACTTAAATGCCCAAAGATTCTTGACCATTATCAAAATACCAACAAGTCAAAAAGTCAAAAATGGAAAAACCCATTAAAAAAATTGGTAAATGATTCACATACTTAAAAGTTAATAATTAGTTAAATCAATTAATAAGTCGGGGCAAATTGAAAAAATCAAGAAAAAATAAAGAAATTGTGATTGTAAAAAAAAATAAGAAATGAGAGTATTTTGTATTTGAAAGAACGCAATGCCACGGAATCTCAATATGGAACGATGTTACTGTCAATGTTGCAGTGAATGTTGCAACAATGACAATAACAATGTGTACTGAAAGTGTATTACAGAAAATAGCAGCGGAAGTTTTGTTTTCAGATTTAAAATCAAGCAGACTTAGGAAGACAGAAAATCACATAAAAACAATCTACAAGTATCAAACTTGTAGATCACGCCTCAAGGCAACAAATAATATTAAAATCAAGACTGTTTTTGAATCTTAACAATTAACACAAAATTCTCACAAGATATAGAATCTTGGAGAATTGCAAAACCCACATAAACTACCAGAACAAACGTGGGAAGAAAGACTCAAAAACAAAAACAGCTTCCGAAAACAAACACACAAACTGGAAGCTTCGAAAACACAACTTCAGGAAACACAAGGCTGTGTTCCCGAAGATTTTAAACAGCAGCAGCAGCACCAGCAGGTATAAGGCTGAATAATGGTCTTCGTGTATGAGATGTTGATTTCCTCTCACAAGATCGACACACGAGACTTCTAGATTGAAACTCTCTTACACCTTCTGCTTTTTGAATATGGTCTAATTCTCTCAGCGTATACCAGCTCTCTATATCTTCAAACTGCTCGACTTCTGGTCTTTTTATAGGCTGCAAAGCTTGTAAACCAAGACTCCAAGGAATCCTGCAAGAACACGGCCAACCAACAAATCCTACTAGGAAAGAGATTAAACAGAAAATTATACAAGATTTTGTTTCCTAATTTGATACCATCAATAACTAAATACTTATGCAAAGATTTAGTTACCCAAAAATATCACCTAAATCTAATAAGAGAATCCTAATTAAATCCTATCACAATAATACCAATTAAAATCCTATTTTGACCAAGAAAGTGAAAACAAGATAAATTAGGCAATGCCTAATTTACCCTTACAATCACCCCCTTTGTTTGAACATTCTTGGTCAAATCCACGTAAAACCTGCAAGAAGATTATGATGAACACCCCCTGAAATGAAGATCAGAAATATAGAATAGAGATATAGTCAACAAACCACAATCACAATTAACAATCTGTTACATATGTCTCAAACTCCTAATCTAATTATTACAGACACAAATGAAGAAGTGTTTAACCAACCATCAAACATCAGTTACATAATATCAGAACCACAAGATAGTATGTAATCACAGATTAACTTTCAGAAGAACGTTTGGCAGTCTCAGGAACACTTCCAGATGCAGGGACTTCATCATCACTACCAACCCTTGTTGCAGCCTCACCCCCTATTTGACCAGAATGGTGTCCCAGCCAGGAGGAGTAATGAGCAGCCAAAGTAGTGAGAAAGGCTTGATGGGCAGCAATGTGAGATAGCTGGTCCTGTATCAGCCGCAGTTGCTCTTTGACAAAGGAAACTGACATGGGAGCAGTAGGAGGGGCAAACAGAGGGGATGTTGCACTGGATGTTGCAACATTCGGAGGAACAATGATAGGTACAATAGGTGAAACAGGAACTGAAGGAGATGCAGTAGTATGAGGAATAGTAGGATCAGTGAAGGGTGTATCTGGAGCTGAACTGAGAGGCAAATTCACAAGCCTATCTCCTTTTAAAAGTTTTGAGGAGAAATGGAGAGGCTCAAGAACAGGCGAGAGACGAGGGAAGAAGAAGGTTTGTACCCTTGAGAGAGTAGAATCTTGTATATGAGAGAGGGAAAGATGAGGGACCGTTTGTCACCACCCGTTTCAGCCATGGATGATATTTGCCTAAAAACATACAGTCCTAGATCAAATGGTCGTTGAGAGCCAAGGAGGTACAAGATTTTAGCATGCTCTTCAGTTATAACATTTGTGTTTTTGGACGGAGACCAATTTGCACAACAGATTTTGTGCAAAAAAGCATAAAGAGAAGACAACTGAGAAGTACTAACAGGAATGCCTTTGGCTGGCCACAATGAAATTCTACCACCCGATAGTTCACAGATACACAAATTCAGGTCTACATTGAAATCAAGAATACCAGAGGGACGAGTACCAAGCAAGGAATTTATGACTGTGGGGGAAAATGAATACCATCGACCTCTCACAAATACTTTTTCAAAGCTGGAATCACAAGAATCAGAAATTCTCTTTTCAATATTGGCATAAAACTCATGAATTAGTTCACGAAGATATGGGGCAGCAAGAGACAAGGTTTTCAAAAGATGTCGAGCAGAGAAATAAGCAGACAGATTATAGGTATCCAACACAGAACTCAGTACATTTCGTTCATCAATGATATTTCGTGAAATATTATACCTACGAGAAGCAGTTTTAGAGATAAATGAAGATGAGTAGGGAGTACCAAGGGGTTTCATTTTTCTGGATGTTGCAACAATAGGTGCAACATTGAGACGTACAGAGCGTCTCCTTGAAGATCGTAACGGAGACTCATCGGATTCTTCACTAATAGCAGGGGTACCTTTCGGAGTATCATAGTTCTGGTCGGAACTATCGTCAAATTCTGAGGAAGTCGATGAACTAGGTGCGGTCGGAGGAGGAGCAGAAGTTGAAGGACCTGATGAAGAGGCACGAGCTTGGCGCAATCGAATTAAATTCCGTACAACTTCATCATCAATGACAGATTGTGCAACCTTTGATGATGGCCTTCGAGGGGGAGGAGATTCAGAAGGGAAGACTACCCTTGGAGACGGAATTGGATAATCATCATCTTCAACCGGCTCTTGTGCAGGAGGAGAGGCCGGTGACACAGAACGCTCACGAACAGGGGGAATAACTCCTGCTGGGGGAACGAAATCATCATCATCCGAGTCGCTATCAAGAAGGACGGATTCCGTGAAGAATCCAGCATCAACCTTATTTTTCTTTGCAGCACGAACATCAGCAACTGAAGGGTTATCATAATTGGCCGGAATTCCTCGTTGACGTTTGGACCGGCGAGTGTTAGGGTTTCCGATGGAGGGAAAACCGGTCAAGTCTCCTGGATTTTCAACATTAATTTCATTCCCCTTTTCGCCAGGGAGAATCATGGTGAGAGGTTCGGAACTGATTGATAGACAACAATTGCCATCGAGATATCATTTACTGAGGAATTTGGATTCAAAGATGTGTTCATTGTTGGGACATTTGACTTCGTGACTTTGGGGTTTTTGGAGGAGGATGCCATTGAATTCGAATGAGAGAAGAACTGAGGAGGGCGGAGACAGAAATTTTTATAGTGAACTGAGACCAGACAAAGTCGCCGGAGAATTTTGAAGAGATTTGCTGTGAACAATGGCGTACGTTCCTGCAAGAGAGACCCACTAAACCTGCCACTAATTGCAATTAGTCGTTGGTAATTAATGCAGAGTAATAAACCGTCGCACACATTACCAGGCACTCAAAATTCAAACTGCACAAGCTGACCAACCTGATATAAGAGAGACATGAGTTTGCTGTTTGAGACATGAGAGTTATGAGACACAATTAGAGTCACAATCTGATTTTAAAAAACACATTCTTTTAATTGATCAGAAATTTTAAGAATACACAAAAACATACTTAACCAAAATTGAGACTCCACAGGATATATAAACACAGATACTCATCCCAGTTCTGATCATGAAGAAACAACACAGTAGTGTAGACAGCCACATAAAATAATGACTTTGAGAACAAGAATCAAAACAGGCATTAAACTTGAAGAACAGATATTAAGAAGGCTGATATCATGCACCTATATGTCCTAAACAGTATGTCTAAAATATGCAAAAAAGTAAAACAATTGAAAGAATGCATATACACACAAGTGATATGTCTAGATCAACTGATTGCCGTTTCCAATGTTGCAACAATGGAAATCACATTCACCAAAAATCTGTGATTTTATGTTTGAATTTACAATTTTTCTTTCACCAAATAACACAATTACTCCCAGAAACATTATAGGTACTTTATTTCCCTATAAAACTAGCTTTACTTTATTTCAAGCTAAAAACACCACTAGGAACCTTTCACACTATTTACCAAGGGTAGCAACTTTGCATTTGATCAACCCATGAAATTCGAAAATCCATAGTCCCAAAAGAAAGAAGCCACAACCTTGTTCATAGGTAGCTCTTTTCCGTTAGGTAGCTTTCACACTTTCTCAAATCAGAGGAGTCAATTTAGTCAAGATCAACCCATGCAAGTCGAAACTTCATGGTACATTGACAAATTGCAGCATCCTAAAACTTTTGAAAGGTAGCTCTTTCCTTTGTGGTGTAAAAGAGAGTTTTCTCTCAAACACAACAACATTCTTGGGAGAAGGTGAGAAGAAATTTAACAATTGAATCACAGTAATTTTGAATGAATCATTACACATGCTCAAAGGTACTTAATACAAACAGATTTGATCTAGTGTGCCCTCCTAGACAACAATGCAGTATGCCTAATATTTTTTTTTGTTATATATATAGTGAGTGATTACATGGCACACATACCGAGAGATTTCCTAAGATTGATGAATCTCTCAAAATCTAGACTTTTAGTAAAGATATCAGCCAATTGGTTATCTGTACCAACATGTTCAATGCACACAATGCCTTGTTCAACTAAGTCTCTAATAAAATGGTGTCTTATATCTATGTGCTTTGTTCTTGAGTGTTGAACAGGATTTTTAGCTATGCTTATAGCACTTGTGTTGTCACAATACATAGTTAAGATGTCACTATGCAATCCATAATCTTGAATCATTTGTTTCATCCACAAAAGTTGTGTACATGCACTACCAGCAGCTATATATTCAGATTCAGCTGTTGATAGAGCCACACAATTTTGTTTCTTGCTAAACCAAGAAATCAGATTGTTTCCTAGATAAAAACATCCTCCAGATGTACTTCTCATGTCATCAATCTTGCCCGGCCAGATCATCGAACCCAACATTGGTGTTCGTGATGCTTAGTATACCACAAACCCATGCCAAATGTCTCACCAACATATCGAATGATTCTTTTGACAGCTTTTAGGTGAGAAACTTTGGGGTTTGCTTGATACCTTGCACACAAACACACACTGTACATGATATCTGGACGAGTGGCAGTTAAATACAGCAAACTCCCTATCATACTTCTATACAAGGTAGGATCAACACTTTCTGATTTTTCATCTTTATTAAGCTTATCGGATGTACCCATAGGGGTTTTTTTATGTTTTCCATTCTCAAGATCGAATTTCTTCACCAAGTTTAGAGTACTTGGCGAGAAATGAACATCCCTTCATGTGATTGTTTGATCTGAATGCCTAAGAAATATGTCAATTCACCTACCATGCTCATTTCAAATGTGGATGTCATACAATGCACAAATTCTTTTTCCAAGGATTTGGAGGTGGATCCAAACACGATGTCATCAACATAAATTTGAGCAATCAAAATATGTTTATCTTGTTTTTGAATGAACAATGTTTTATCCACCTCTCCCCTTTTAAACCCACTTTGCAAAAGGTGATCTGTAAGCCTACCATACCAAGCTCTAGGAGCTTGTTTGAGACCATACAAAGCCTTTTTCAATTTAAACACATGATTGGGTTTATGGGGGTCCTCAAACCCTTTTGGTTGTTCCACAAAAACTTCCTCCTCAAGAATCCCATTTAAAAAAGCACTCTTCACATCCATTTGTTGAAGAGTGATGTCAAGAAACAAGCAATTGCAGTAGGCGGATAGACTCAATGCGGGACTACAGGTGCAAAGGTTTCATCGAAATCCACCCCCTCAACCTGTGTATACCCTTGAGCTACCAATCTAGCTTTATTCCTTATTATTTCTCCCACTTCATTCGTTTTGTTTTTGAAAATCCATTTAGTTCCAATAACATTTATTGAAGTGGAGTGCAGAACTAGATACCAAACATCATTTTTTGTGAATTGATCTAGTTCCTCTTGCATGGCGTTTATCCAACTTTCATCTTTAAGGGCTTCTTGCACATTTTTAGGTTCAACAGTGGAAACAAAACACGAGGCATGTATATCATCAAATTCAAGAGTGGTCATGCATGCTAGTTTCTTGTAGTCCACTTTACCTTTCTTTCTTGTTGACACACCATCTTTTACATTACCTATAACTTGAGTGAGTGGATGGTTTCTCACGAATCTTGCTTGGAATGTCAATTTCACGATCGATCAATCTGGGTGATCATCTTCTGATTGAATCTGCTCCAGCGCCTTCTTCTCACTCGGTTACGTGGTTAATGTTTCTTCCAATGTTGCAACATCGGAACAACATCCGAGCAACATTGGGTGAAACATCTGAATTTTTCCATCTGAACCACCTGCCTCTGCTGAATCATGCGTATGCTCGCTGAACTCTTGGATTCGGTCTAATTCAGGATCAAAGTCTCCAAACTCCAAAATCCCTGAAACATCTTCCTCAGAAGTTTTGTGACCAAGACCAGTTAAATCATCAAAAACAATATTCATGGATTCCATAATAGTCTTAGTTCGAAGATTAAATACTCTATATGCTCGACTATTTGTGGAATATCCCATAAAAACACATTTATCACTCTTAGAGTCAAACTTGGAAAGTTGATCTCTATCATTGAGCAGAATAACACACGCGACCAAACACATGAAAATATTTCAAGGTAGGTTTCTTTCCAAGAAAAATTTCGTAAGGTGTCATTGTGCTACCTGGTCTCAAGAAGACCCTATTTCCAATGTGACAAGCAGTGTTCAATGCTTCAGCCCAAAATCTTTTAGCCAAATTTTTTGAATGTAACATCACCCTAGCCATTTCTTGCAATGTCCTGTTCTTTCTCTCCGCCACTCCATTTTGTTGTGGAGTTTTGGGAGCAGAGAATTCATGAGAAATACCATTGGAAGCACAATAATTAGAAAAGGATGCATTTTCATATTCCGTGCCATGATACGATCTAATCTAACAAGTTTTAGATCATACAAGTTCATTACGGGTGTACCAAATTTTGAAGGCCTCAAAGTTTGGACTTCTCTCTTAAAAATATTACCCAAGTATATCTAGAGAAGTCATCTACACAAACAAAGGTATACTTTTTCTTACCTAGGCTTTCTACTTCAATGGGCCCCATAAGATCAGTATGGATCATCTCCAAACATCTAGAAGTGGAACATTGTGTTATGGGAAGATGTGAAGCCTTGGTTTGTTTACCTTTTTGACACGATCCACATACCTTTGAGTAATTCCTTTCCAAATTTGGTAATCCTTTGACAGCATCATGCCTCACAAGCTCATCGAGCTTACGAAAACTCATGTGACCAAGTTTCTGGTGCCAGAGATCTGCATTACATCAAGACTTGCTTTTGACACGAATGGGTATTGTTGAACAAGTAACGATTATCGAGGCGATCTTAAACTGTCGAAGACATTTGTTATTATGATCAAGAACTTCACACGAATGTTTGTCAAATCTTACACGAAGATCGTCATCACTGGCCCGACTTATCTTGTCGATCTTGAGGTTTGTCTTAAGACCTTCCACATGGTAAACATTTTTGAGGTTTGGAAGGCCTTCAACGTTCAATGTTCCTTTACCTACAATTTTCCCTTTTGCACCACCACCATAAGTCACTGATCCACCATTAATACTCACGTATTCCTTCAAATTCTCAGCTGCACCTGTCATATGTCTAGAACAACCACTATCGAAATACCAGGATCCAGCAACATGAGATTTTAAGGAAGTAAATGTAACATTGCATTTTTCATCATGTGACATGGAGGCGCCAGGGCAGATATCAAATGGCTCACAGTATTTGGCTCTACATTTTTCATCACATGTTTTGGGAACCCACATTTGTTTGACTGTTTTGGGTTGGTGTTTTTGGAAAAAATTATGATTTGCCTTTGAATGAGGCTTCCAATGTTTCTGCCAATGTTGCTGCATTGGCTGGCGCATTGGCTGCTTCATCCTGTTCTGCCAATGAGCTTTTCCAAAGAAATCTTGCCTCATTTCATTCTCATACATTGCCTTTTCGAAGCAAAAAGTTTGTGTATGTGACCGAGCTTATGGCGGAAGTGACAAACATAATTTTTCCTTCTTACTCTTGGTTTTTCCACGTCAAACTTGATTTCGCTTGATTTCGAGAAAGCTTTCATCGGTTTGTTTAGTTCCAGGATGTTCCTTCTCCTTCTTTCACAAACACCTTAGGGACAAAGCCAATACGATGCGGATGAGTTACGAATTTAGCGAGATCTTCAACCTACGTTTGCTAGAATTCCACTTGGTCGATTATTTAACTTGCAAGCAAGTTGCTCCTTTAAGCGCTCAATCTCCACATCCTTTCTACTTAGGACACCTTCTAGCCTTATTATGCATTCTTTTGATCCTCATTGACCTTCTTGGCGGTTCATTCGCCTTACCAAGTAATTGTAAGTAGGCTCTTTTCTCCCAATCCTTATGCGACTCCTTGTATCCTTCAGGGTCGAAATCTGAATGTCCATAAATCCTCTGCAAGCTGTGGAATTAAAAAGCGAGAAAAATCGTTCTTGTTTACGCACAATTTCTCCCCGATGTCACTCCCGATGTTGCAACAT
>CM028379.1:550026-610057 GCA_013146195.2 Codonopsis lanceolata
GAAGTTCTTGCAAAGAAAAGCAAAATAAAAATTAGGGCTTTTCATCTAGACATCTAAACAAGTAGGAATTTCAAAGTTTTCTAAAATAATTGAAATTTTTGAAGCAAAACTTGAAACCCTAGAATGTTTAGAGTAACCGCACGAGAAATGCATAGCAGAAGTTTTCATAAAACAATGAATATACATAAAAGCTTGTTAGTATTCAAGTTTGTAAGAACAACAATGGCGAATCTTTGTTAAACTCGAAAATGACCGTTTGAATTCCAAAACAATTTTAGATAATGAAAGTGAAATGCGAGAACATTACATAGTAAGTTTCGAATAGAGTAGAGAGGAGCGTACCATTGTTGATGATGAGAAGAAGAAACAAGAGGAACTTGAAATTGCGCAGTAGTTACTCGATAGAGAGAGAGAAATATTTTGTTCAAAGGGTTTCGTAAAGTTGCAAATGACGGTTCAAGGACTATTTAAAGGCGTATCGGTTTGGTTGGGGAACTTAAGATATTTTCTTAAGTACCAAATTTTCCTTGACCCCACTTTATTGCTTTAGAAACCTTTTTAGAAAAATAGACTAAGTAAGAGTACTAACCTTTAAGTCTTAGGTAGGAGAACTTCGTCTTCGGATTAGTCTAATCTTGGGTCTCTGGGTATGAAAGAAACTTTTAACAAAATATTAAGTGGGATCAATCATACCAAGATTTCTCCTTAAATAAGCAAACACGGTGGCATCCGGTGGTTTTGTGAGAATGTGCGCAATTGATGCTCGTTGGAACATATTCAAAAGCGATGTTAGTTTTCCACATGATCTTTGAAAAGTGATAACGAATATCAATGTGCTTTGTCTTTGAATGCATCACTGGATTTTTGGAGGCGAGATAGGCGATGTGTTGTCACACATGATTGGGCGATTTCGGTCTTGATGTTGTAGTCCACTGGTTGTTGCTTCATCCATGCTTGATTGAGACAACGGTACTGCGGCAATGTATATACGTGGTTGAGTTTGCCACGATCCTTGTTTCTTGCAAGACCATGAGGCAGTGCTGTTTCCAAAATTGACAAGTCCCACTTCTGGTGCTTCTTCTACTCGCTTTGCGGTAATGTCATATCAGTATCCAACTAGATTGAAGTTGTTGGATTTTGAATACCGGATGCCTAGATTTGTTGTTTTTGAAACATATCGATGATACGTTTGGCGGCAAGCAAATGTGACTCCTTTGGATCACGAAATCTAGCACAAACACAAGCAGACAAACATAATGTCGGGTCTACTAGCGATGGGTAAAGAAGTGAACCTATGATTCCTCGGTACTTGGTCATGTTCTCTTGCTTTCCCTTCTCATCTTTGTCAAGATGGCGGTCGGTAGACATTGGAGTTTCAAATCCTTTGGCTGAATCAAGACCAAACTTCTTGATTAGTTCCTTTGCATATTTGGTTTGGGATGAAGATTCCGCAAAAAGTCTGTTGTATCTGCGGTCTAGAAAATAGGTAAGTTCACCCGTCATTCATCTCGAACTTGCTGCATCGGCTTCTCGAATCTTTTGCTTGTGGCTTTGGTTAGTTGATCCAAAGATGATGTAGATCCCATAGATTTGTACGAGAAGAGAATGGCCTTTGTGCTTGAGGATGAATAAAGTAGTGTCTATTCTTCCTCTCACGAATCCTTGTTCGATTAAGAACTTGGATAGAGTTTCATACCAAGCTCTAGGAGCTTGCTTCGGGCAAGAGAGCTTTCTTGAGTCGGTAGGCGTGATCTTTGCGAGATGACAAATCTGTTCCACGTATCTGATTTCTTGAAGATCACCATTCGAGAAGGCACTCTTAACATCCATCGATACACTTTGAAGTCCATGAGCGAGGCATAGGCTAGAAAGACGATTGCTTCTAGTCTAGCAACGAGGAGCAAAAGTTTCATCAAAGTCAATTCCTTCTTCACGTCGGTAGCCACGAGCAACCAATCTAGCTTTGTTTACGGTGACATTTCCATCTTCATCTCTTTTATTTCGAAAACCCACTTGGTGCCGATATTTGGATGATCGGTTGGTCTTTGAACTAAGCTCCACACTTACATCTTTCAAGCGGTTCACTCTTCTTGCATAGCTTCAATCGGTTATGATCTTCGATAGCTTCATCAATCTTTGGTTCGAGTTCGATACAAATGCATAAGCAAACAAAGTTTCTTCTCGAACCTTATTTCTCGTCTGAACTCTGAGTTGAGATCACCAATGATTTGAGAAATGGGATGATCTCTTGCTTCAATAACGATTGGAGGAAGATCCTTACGGTGGATTCTTCCCTTAAGTTCAGGTTGGTTGAGAAGGAGATTCACCAAAATGCAGTTCGAAGAAATAGAGTCTTCAAAACTTTCATTTTACGTGAACAAGAAGGATGAGAGATGCGTAAAGGTGCTTGGGGTAAAAGCAGAAGAGATGGGTTCGGGGTCAACAGATGAGTTGTTATCGGTATCGGTAGAGGTCTCGTCTCTCGGGTGATTGATCTCGGTATTGATGGGTTCGATTCCGGTTTTCGATAAGGATTGGAAGTAGATCTTTGTATTTGTACTGTCTCATCATTATCGAGAATCATTAGCACGTTCGAACCATTCTAGGCTCTAACAAGTCATATTCATCAAAAGAAACATGCAGATTCTAAGATTTTTAAGTTAGATTTCTTGAAAATGCGAAATGCTTTTGAATGTTTGGAATACCCAGAAAAAATTCCTCATTTTTGCATCAAATTTTCCTCTATATTCTTTTCCATTATAAAGAATAAAACATTCTACCGAAGATTTTAAGAAATCAATGTTTGGGGATCTTCCTCTCCATATTTCATATGGAGTTTTATTATGAAACTTGTTTACCAGGATCTATTGCAGGTAAAGCAATATTGGTGCTTGCCGAAAATACTTCGGAAGTTTAGCTTACGCGGCATTGTTCTAGCGCTTCAATCGGTGTTCTGTTCTTCGTTCGGCTACACCATTTTGTTGAGGATAGCGGCGAGAGAAGTTGTGGCGATCCATGGTCATCGCGTGCTACACCATTGTTTTTGAATTCGGTGCGTTGTCGATCTTATGTCACAAATGTCTTCAAGCTTTTGAGTTTGAAGTCTTAAAAAAGTGCGGTGACTAGATCATACGTTTCATCTTTAGATGTCATAGTTTCAATCCAAGTGAATCTAGAGTAGTCATCAACTACTACAAGTGTGTACTTGTCTCCCGAAATCTTGGTTTGTTGTAATAGGTCCAAAGAGATCCATATGCGAGTTGAAGAGGTGCGTTTGTTGAAATCGGACTTTCTTTTGAAGGAAGACTTGGAAAGTTTTCCTAGTTGACAAGCTTTACAACTTCGTCATGATCGGCGACACCGTAGGTAGACCTTTGACAAGCCCATTTTTGGAGAGCTTGGAGAGGTGCTTGAAGTTGAGGTGGCCGAGGCAGCTTGTGCCATAGCCATTTGTTGTCACGAACATTGTTGGCTACTAGACACGGATTTGAGAATCTCCTAGAAGATTTAAGTCCACGACATAGATGTTTCCTTGTCTATTGCCGGTCGAATTGTAGAGCAGATTCACTTGTCTTTGATGAGGCCTTGGTTTGAATTGAATTGGCATAGAAGTCCTTTGTCGCTTGAAATTGTGATATGCTCGGAAGATTGTGCTTTAAACCACTTACTAGAGAAACTTTGTTGATGGAGAGACTTCCTCTAGTAATTGAGCCATATCAATTGTCTTTCCTCTTGCATTGTCTCAGAAAATAGTGGGTCCTTTTGCTTCAGCTATATACGTAAGAAGACTTACGTTCCCAGTCATGTGTCTTGAGCGACCCCTTGTCTAGGTACGGATGTCTTTGTTTTACGATTCTATAGCCATGAAGCATTCACGTAAAGAGTTAAAAGCAAAACAAGGTACCCTTTATTTGGGTCCTAAGGATTAGCAACCTTTTGCAACCCATACACTTGACCTTGAGAGAACTAGGTCTCTCGGATCTTGGGGTGAACCTTAGCGGGCATTACGGTGCCGGATGGCCTAAGCAATGGCAAGAATGACATAAATGAAAAGTCCATAGAAGCTGTTAGAGTCTTCAATGAAGAGTGCTTATGATTATTCCTTTTCTTGATATCCATTTTTGGTTCGACTTGCTTGTTGACGGTAGACTTAATTGGTTTCTTTCGAATCTTCCTAGGTAGGTTACCAACGACTTAGCTTTAGCTTTTACATTTGAATACGGAGGATTCGGTAGAATACCTTTAAGTTTACCTTCACAGGTAAAGGAGCCTTGCTGTTTCATAGACAAACTTGATATTCTTGGTAGAGGTTTAGTAGGTCTACCGTCGAGACTTTGCCTTGGCATAGTTGTTCTTGGCGGACTTCACTTTCTAGTTATCTTCGGGTTTCTCATTTGATTCGATTATTTTGGCTTTTCCTTTATGAGCTTTAGGGTAGCGTAAGGGACACTTGAATAACCAAGGCCTTGTTTCCTATATTTCCAAATGTACGTTTAGAGAAAGATATATCATTAGCGGTTTGGATTCTCCTTTCTCTTGGTGAAGATTGTCGGAAGAGACACATCGAATATCCTATGCTGTTTATCATTGCTAGATTTTTGGCTTGAAAGGATTTCTTGAATGCATCCTTGGAGCTATTCAGTCAATTGTCTTTTGCAAGGCAATTTTCTCTAGGTCAAGTCCTTTGATGTGTTCGGTCGACAATCAATTTTGTCATGAAGAAATTTGTTTTCTTCCTTGAGTTTGATACTCTCTTGTTGGCAGACTATTGAGAGTTTGAATCTCATTGCCATCAAAGATTTCTCGGTATGTTTCTCAGTTCTTGGCGGTTTAACATAGGCTACTCTAAAGGAATTAAATTCTTCAAGCATATCTGATTATCCTTGAGAAGTTCTTCCTTCTTGAAGCTATCACTTGTTGGTTTCATTTTTGTCCAAGGACTTGGTGAAACTACAACTTCATTTTGAGTCATAGGTAGGACATGAATCATGAGCTATTAAGCATATGTTAGCTTGCTCACAATCCTCTTCCTCCTCTTGAATCGGTCTCAAACCATGAAGCAACTTTGTTTGTCTTCTATGTCTTCAACAACATACTTTTTGTTTTGAAATTTTCTAAAAGTGGGTTTCGGTATGCTTCAAATTTTGGCTTAGGACATTTTGAGGCAAAATGACAGGAGTTTTCTACGGTTATAACACACAAGCTCTTCCTTAGATGAGCTTTCACCATTTTCTGAAAGGTTGTTGGTGAGTGTTCTTCCTTCCATATTTTGCAAATTTTTGAAATCGTTTAACAAACATAGCAAATTGTTCATCGGATAAAAAATCATTTTCACTGGAAGAAGTAGAAGGTTTGTTTTCAACAATGATTTCTTCTTGGACCATGGTGGCAAAGACACATTTTTGAAGCTGTTTGTCTTGCTCTAGAGCTTGATTAACTTCAAGTTCATAAACCTTTAAACTTGCGTAGAGACTACGAAGAGTCATCTCGTTTAAGTTCTTAGATTCTTTCATAGCCGTGGTCTTCACATGCCATAAGCTACCTAGAGAGCCTAGAAACCTCATGTTCATTTCCTTTTTGTCATACGTTTTACCAAGAAAAGCAACTATTTATTACCTCATTGAATCGATCGTATGCTTGTCTCAAGGTTTCCTTAGGATCCTTTTGAAAGAATCAAACCGGCTAACGGATGTATGTATATTTTCTCGTTGTCTCTTGTGTCTTGGTCTCCTTCCAAGTATTCTACAAGAGCTTCCCACATCTCTTTCGTAGCTTGTACATCGAATCACTTGCGGGTAGGTGCTTGATCTGAGAGTGGTGATTATGTTGATTGCTTTGTCGTCAAGTTCAACCGACTTTTCTATCGTCCTCTGTCCATTCCGATTCTTCTTTAGGAACTTCGCAGGTTCCAAATGATGGAGGCTAGAAGATTTGCCTTCATTGGTACATGTTGACCTCGCAGTGACACATTTCCATAACCCGTTGTCAATAGAGTTCATGAATCTCATTACTTTTATCCTTCCATACATCAAAATGACCTTCGTCCAATATTGGGACGTGGTTAGCATTAGATGTAGGCGGCATATAGTGTGTTTGTGCCATTATGTCGTATCTCTCAAGAGTTTAATCTTGAAAAACTTGTTTTCGAAGAGTAAGGCTCGATACCAATTGTGGGTCCCAATGAGCACAATAATAAGCTAGAAGGGGGGTTGAATAGCTTATTAACACTTTAAAACTTTTAAGTAAGTTCCTTGAAAGTTACTTGCAATCTATGAAAAGAATCAAGTAGCGGAAGACCTTCAAGAAAATTGTTCCATGTCCGCGATAAGGACTACCGGTAGACCTTTTACAGTTACTTAAGTTCTCATTGAAATGGATAATATAAACAATGAAACTAAGTTGTTCAAGTAATAGACAAACAAGAAGAAATAACACAAGTATTTTGGGATGGTTCACACTATAATGAGTGCTACGCCCACCACCAAGGCAAATCAACCTTGGATTTAAATTGTGCACTATGTTTTCCACTTAGATCAATTACAAAGAATATCCCTAATGGATCGTGTACAAAATATTGACTTGTGTTTGGGTCTATGGGAATTAAATATCGTAAATACAAGATATTTAATTAGATGCAAAAGTATAGTTAATGGAAGTTAACAACAAGAAGAATAAAGCAATAAATGTTGAAGAAGAGCGCTTCTTGTTGTTGACGAGGACTTCTAGATCTATTGAGGATCTATTGAATGCACCGAGCTTGGTGAAAGACTTGGAGTTGTGTAGTTTCGTGAGCAATTCTTTAAGTGTTCGATTGATTAAATGCATGTTGTCTCTATGTTCCGCCTTCAATGGCGTATATAGCGTGTGCATTTCAAAAGAATCCGTTGAGAGGACGAAGACTTCAACAAATTTATTCATAAATGCATTAAATGCATGGGGTCAGTCAAGGATTTTCGTCTTCACGATATCTAGAGCGATAATCATTTCTAAGATCTTCAAAAAGTGGGCGATTTGGTGTCGATCACGAGAGAAGTAGCAAAGTAGGGGACGATGCCGCTTCGCTTTCATCGCTCAGACGAAAAGTCTTCTGCTTTTGAAAGTTGCTTTCGCGGCTTGACATGTCGAAATGACTTGGATTAATTCAAATAATATATAGGAATAAGTTTGAATTAATCCAATTAGCTTTTGGAGAGTGACACGTTGAAGCAGATCAGACACGAGGTCTACCGATCTTAAGCTTTGAGGTCTTCGGTGAAGCGAGAAGGGGTCTTCCGCCGAACCCGAAAAGTCCTATAAAAACTATACAAGGCAAAGTTCTATACACAGTTGCCACGCTAATCGATACGCAGCCCGATTAGCCACTGAAGTATAAAACTAATGTAATGTACTGATCAGATATAAATTTAACATAAGAATCAACAATTGTACTATCTTATACCATCCGGGGAAAGCGAATGTAGTTGCGGATGCGTTGAGTAGGAGATATTACATGCCTTGTTTGATGATGAGGGAATGGAAGATGCTTGAGGATGTCCGTGAATGGAGTCCTGTTGTGAGTGAACGTAGTGTTCTATTTGCTAGTGTTCGTGCTACACCCGGTGTTATTTGGGTTGATCAAGGAAGCTCTAGCTACTGATCCAGATTTGATGAAGATTATCGATGGATTGGGTGAGAATAATACACCCGAGTTCGCGATAAACAGTGATGGGATCTTGACATTCTAGAATAGGGTTTGCGTTCCTTCTTCCGATGGAGTGAAATGTATGGTTCCTGATGAGGCTCACAAGGCCAAGTATACGATACATCCGGGTAGTACTAAGATGTACCGTGACTTGAAGAGGCAGTTTTGGTGGAATGGTATGAAGAAGGAGATAGCTGAGTATGTTTTGAGATGTTTGACGTGTCAGCAGGTTAAGGCTGAGCACCAGAGACCTGCTGGATTACTTCAGCCACTTGAGATTCCGGAGTGGAAGTGGGAGCATATTACCATGGATTTTGTTACTGGGTTGCCATGCACTGCAGAGGCTTTGATTTGGGTTGTCGTTGATAGGTTAACTAAACCTTCTCATTTTATTCCTATTGCGATTTCTTACAGTTTGAGTCAGTTGGCAGCGTTGTACATTCAGGAGATTGTGAGATTACATGGTGTACCGGTTAGCATTGTGTCAGATAGAGACCCCAGATTTACTTCGAGGTTTTGGCATTCTTTGCGGGAGGCTTTGAGTGCGGCTAAATTTCGATCGCGCTTTTCACCTACGATCGATGGTCGGTGAGAGATTGATACAGATTTTTGAGGATATGTTACGTGCGTGTGCTATGGATTCCAAGGGTAGTTGGGATTCACATCTACCGTTGACTGAGTTTGCGTATAATAATAGTTATCAATCGAGCATTGAGATGGCGCCGTATGATGCTTTGTATGGCCGTAAGTATCGATCACCGATTTGCTGGGATGAAGTCGGTGAGGCTAGGTTATGGGGTTCGGAGTTGGTACAAGCTGTTTACCGAGAGTGTGAAGCGATTAGAGGCAGATTTCTTACTCGAGTTGATGAAAAGCTACGCAGACTACCGGAGACGTGATCTTGAGTTTCAGGTTGGTGACTATGTATTCTTGAAGGTATCGCCCCAATGCGGTACTAAGAGGGTTGGGAAGAAAGGGAAACTTTCACTGAGGTTTATTGGTCCGTTTGAGATCTTAGAGTGGATTGGATCTTTGGCTTATTGACTTGCGTTACCACCGTCTATATCGGGTGTCCATGATGTGTTTCATGTTTCTATGCTTCGTTAGTACTTGAAGGACGAATCACATGTTCTTGCTTATGAGGAGATTACCTTTGAGTCCGATCTTTCCTACGTTGAGAAACCGGTGAGGATTCTTGATACCAAGGAACAAGTCTTGAGGACTAAGCGGATTCCATTTGTGAAGGTCTTGTGGAAGAACCATGATATTGAGGAAGCCACGTGGGAGACTGAACTTGATATGCGGGAGAAATACCCTTACCTATTCGAGATTTCTGGTATGAATTTAGGGACTAAATTCCTTTAAGTGGGGGAGGATGTGAGAACCCAAACCCCTTTACATGCATAACATCATTATAACATGTTTATTGTATGTCTTAACATGTTAGAGACTTCATTTTGTTCATATCATGCTTGCATTAAGTTGGTTAAGATCATAGTAGTGTGATTGTCTTCCATGCGTTGCATGCTTTGTCGTTAATGCTTTGAGAGTTCATCTAAGCATGTTAGAACTTAACTAAGTTCCATGGGAGTCTTAGTACCTTGCATATATGACCTATAATGCTCGTCTTGATCATAGTATGCATGGTTGAGAGTTTAGAAGCATTGTTGCTTCGTTTGAGTCTTAGGGTTTCTCGTGTTTGCCTTTGTTTCTTGTATTGTTTGTGCTTTCAACTTGCGAGAAGTTCATTTAATTTCTAGACCAAGTGTACTAGTATTTCTCATGCTTGCACAATCAATGTTCATAGATTTGTTGCATTTGGAAATAAGATGACCAACATATTACTTCACAAATTCAAATTTTTGGGCGAACTGGAAAATTCTGGTACCAATCTACTAAAGAGAATTTTCTAAAAATTTAGTATGTTTTACCTTAATATGTTAGGATACTCCCTGTAAAATTTGGTAATTTTCCAAGGTGTCTAAGTACCTCATTTAGGTCTTGAAGAAGTCGTTATAGTTTCCTCTTTCTTTCTTGGCAAGGACGTTGGGTTAAGCAAGTGAATTAGACTTGTCTTGGGTATTTGTATCATGCTTGTAACTCTAGTATTATTAAACTTGGAGTTTTTGTATCAAGGCTTATTCTTGTAAAGTATAATGTAAAACTTATATTTTCACAGTTGGTTCACTTATCTTTAGACTTCCGCTGAGCATCACATTAACTCTTATTTACTTTCATTGTTTCTCCGGCTTGTTGTAGCCGTCGAAGTATTATAGCATGAACTATTTAGTGTTGGGTTCCGGTTGTAAAGTCGCCGATGATTTGGTTTAAATTGCATTAGTTGTTATATTATGTTTAAAAAGTTTCAAAAATTTCCGGCCTTTTGGTGCCGAGTCGTGTTACGTCTACAATGTTGCGTCACGTCCCTTTCTATAATTGAGTCCTTGCCTGAATTGTAGTCCTATTTGGATGGCTTGACTCGCGATTCCTCATCGGGGTCCGGGTCGGGTCGTCACATTAAAGCCATTTAACACATTAACCAGTTAAAATTAATAATAATTCGTAACTAAATTATTTATACTCCATATTCAAAACAAATCATATGGGAGTGGCCCACAGTTCATGTATGCTATTATTACATACAAATAGAAGAGAATAGTAACGTACCTCTACCGAAAAATATCGATGAAAATACAAAATATTTGGTTATAAACGTAGCCCTCAATAAGTTCAACACCTGTAGACACCTCAATTTCGTACCTTGTTTGTAACATTTTGTAAAATGTTAAATCGAGTCAAAAAGGACTAACAGACGTTAACTTTTAGGGGGTTTAAACTGTCAAAAGACGAAACAAGAAACTAAACAAAGAGCAGAAGGGAGTAAAGTGCCCAAAAGTGAAGGAAAAACCAAAAGTGGTGCAGCCTACTACACTTTTGGGCACGACGCCCAAAAGTGTAGTAGGAGGTGCCCAAATTGGTTTTTTTCGTCTTCATTTTACTTCTTTGGTACAACTCTTTCAATACATAGTACAACATATTAAAGCACAAACTCAAAATATCTTCTGTTGGCTTCGCAGTTAAGTCTCGTCGGTCTATAAATAGAAGCCTCAGCCCAGTGCTTTCAAAAGGCAGAGAGTTCAAAACAGAGAGAAAATTATACGCAGAAGGTTTTTCAGTTAAATCGCAGAGTGCTGTTAAGCTGTCAAAATCCCTCCTAAACATTTATACTCACCGGCCAAAGATAAACCTAGTCAACCGATTAGGTTCTCACCCTATTTGACCGATCCCAAAAAGCAAAACAAGCTGTTGCGCTTCCCGATTTGAGACGCGTTATCAAGCAAAAACAAGCAGTTATGCTGCCCGATTTCAGACCTGACATCACGATACTTCAGTCAAATACAAGCAGTTATGCTACCTAAATTTCAAGGTGAAAAACAACAAAAACAAGTAGTTACACTACCCAAATTCTAACAAAACAAAAAAGACACTCTCATCTCAGAAGGACAGAACGAGCGCACCTAAAAGCCTACCTACGCGAAGTTGGTTCGGGTTATAAACCCTCACGCTTCAAGAGGTAGGTACACTAAAAGTTATTATTATTTGTTTTAAAAGGATATTATTAAAAATAGTAATATATCATAAAATAAGTTGTTATGCTGGTAAAATTTCTATGATAAATAGCTAAAAAATAAGTCGTTATTATAGCCTAAATTTCATAAGCTTTATTTGCAACTCAAAAATGTAGCTGCTATAAGTTTTCCTTTATTTTTTCCTGTCATACATACATACATATATATATATATATATATATATATATATATGTATATATATATAGTTTATTTTTGTGTTTTTCGTTAAATATGTTCGTTTTTATTTATTTACACTTTAAATATTTATGCGTGTGTGTATGCGTGTGATCTGGAAATCTTGCAGCAGCTTCATTTTGGTACCAGTGCAACCCGAAAAAGATTTAAAAAAAGTGGAGCAATATTCTGTTTATCTATTATTATATCCTGTTGGAAATGTAAATATTCTTTTATTATGTCATTTTTATTTTGGGGATTAGAACCAAATGTAATTAATATGAACATATAGTTTCCCCATTTTTCTTTCTATTTATTGATCTGAATGACCGTCACGCTCGTTTGCTCCGTCCTTTCAGGGATTCAAAGTAATTAGCCGATAAAATCAACAAATGAACAAAAAGACGGGCCAAAATTTATTTTTTTATTAATACTTTATATCTGCAAAGAGAAAAAAAAGCTTTCATGCTTTTTATCTAACGCACACACGCGCACTCATGTAGAGATATTCCGACAGGTACCCTTTAACCCGATAAACACGCCCGGGTATCCATGATCTCCAAAGAGAAGCTACGGAAACTTAGGTCGAAATTATCACATCATATGTCCCTTACGGAGGGGCCAACTAGGTGAAGCCATTCTAGCCCTGCATCAGTCAACGTTAAAAGCATATATATTTTTAGGACACTTCATGGACCGATCGATTTTTATGCCTCAAAATTAATGACCAATCCCTGGTGCAAAAATATATGTAAATGAATAAAGATATATGCACATGGGCTGATTAATAATTTTGGTGGTATTTTCATAAACCCTTTGAGTGATGGATCCCAGAAAGAGTATAAACCTTCGCCTGAGATTTGCCTAATCTTGGGAACTCGAAAGTTAGGTGGAATACGAAGGTTCTATACTCTGGATAAAGAATCAATTATTCTTGGAAGAGCCCCAGACTGTCAAAACAAATCATGTGCTTGTCCGATCAATTATAGGGAAAAATGAATAAACTTCATTACAAAAACACACTGTACTTAAAATTCCTGGAACCTTGCCTTCTGATAGCTTCAAACCCTGTTTCTCAAAAACCTGGCCCGAATTTGGAAACTAAGAGATAGCGCTGGTCATTTGATATGAGGTACAAGTACAAAGGTCATGTCAAAGATTATAAAGATTAGATCAAAGAGTACAAATTTAGGTAAAATGGCTACCAGTGATGAACAAACTGCTTTTGGAGCGGAGATAGAAGCTCTTGGATACGCCCCATGTTGACCCTCACAGGTTCTAGATTTGGTTGAGTCATCATCTGATTCTATTGCACAGTGGCTAAAAGGTCTGCGTATCAGTTAGTGTGGCAACTGTCTTGGAATCAAGGGTGTAATAGAATAGTTTAGTTTTAGTTTCTCTGCATCTCTGATGTCTGTCTTGCTGCACTCATTCTACTAAGCGACGAAATGAATTCAATGCATTATAACATTGGATTCAACCTCTTCACTCTCAGTCCAACGGTCTTGAAGATCTCCCTTGGTATATATTTAAGTCATGAAGATCTGATAACATATCTCTTGCGCATTCAATACTCAAGCTTCATCTTCAATTCTCAAGCATTCAAGAGATCCAAAGGACAAGAACTAACACTTCACCAAACTTCCTGAAGCTGCAGATCTACCAGTCTTTACTTGTTTTCACCTTCTTCTAGTTTGTTATTAACTGTTCTTTACTTTAGCACTTGAGAGAGCAATTATTCATTGATTTTTTCTCTCATCATTAAACACTTGGTGGAAAACCATTTTTGTACACGATCCATTAGAGATCTAACTTTCTTCCCTAGTGGATAAACAAGTGCACCTCAAAATCCAAAGCTAACCACTTTGGTAGTGGACGTAGTACTATTCATAGTACGAACCACTTCTAAATCCTCGCGTACTATTTAATTTGAACTGTTTCTGTTTATTTTGTCTTTCATTATAACTACTACTATTGTCTCCATTTAAAGACTACTGCTGAGTTTGTTTAAGAACAACAACCTTTGATCTGTTTTATCTTCTCTATTTTCCGCTGCCCTAACTCTTCTCAAAAGTTAGATGTTTTAAAAAGAGGAAGAACACCTTGAAAATTTTTTAAAGGAATTTTAATAACACAACTAGGCTATTCACCCCCCCCTTTTTCTAGCCTAGATTAAGCCTATTTGGGACCAACAATTGGTATCAGAGCTAGATTCATTGAAAACTTGTTTTTTCTGAGACTAACCTCTTAAGAATAGATCCTATGGCTCACTATATGTTGCCTACCTCGAATACAAGCCACGTCCCAATATTGGACGAAGGCCACTTCGAAGTATGGAAAGACAAAGTTATGAGATATATGAATTCAATTGACAATCGCTTATGCAATGTGTTCAAACTGGTCCTCACATTCCAATGAAGACAAATCTTCTTGCCGAAGTAGCAGGTGGACCACTTGAGGTGCCCAAGTCCATAAATGAATGGACTGATGAAGAAAGAAAGCTTCTTGAACTCGACAGCAAAGCTATACACATAATATCTACACATAATATCTAGCTCTGTCGACTCAAGAACATATCAGCAGATAATCAAGTGCAAAACAGCTAAAGAAATGTGGGAAGCACTTGTGGAATATCTGGAAGGACACTTGCCCACTAAAGACAACAGAAAGTACAACTATATTCAACAGTTTAACTCTTTCAGAAAAGACCCAAAGGAGACACTTCGTCAAGCCTATGTCAGATTATGTGAGGTAGTAAATAGTTGTTATTCCTTAGGTAAAGAATATAATGTTAAGGAAGTAAATATGATATTTTTAGCTTCATTGGGAAGTTTGTGGCATGTTAAGACAACAACCATTAAAGAGTCCAAAGACTTAAACTCCATGCATCTTCGAAGTTTGTATGCGAGTTTAACTGTCTATGAGCAAGAACTTCTTCAAGCTCAAGAACAGGACAAGCACTTTAAACTTCCTTCTTTTTCTGCAATCTCTCAAGAACCTACTGCCCAAGAAAATAAACCATCTACTTCTTTTTCTTTAAATGACAATGAAATTCTTTCTAACGAACAATTTGCTATGTTCGTTAAAAAATTTCAAAAGTTCTAAAAGTTTAATAAGAAGAAGGATGCAAACCAGGAGCCTTTCAGAAAGACTTCTGAAAGCTCACAAAACAATGAGCTAGTTTGCTACAATTGCAGGAAGCTTGGTCTCTTTGTTTCTAAATGATGACTCACCTGAGCAGGAACATATGTGCCTCGTTGCTCTAGAGTCACCTCCCACCTATGACTCAGATTGTGAAATCAAATATTCTCCTTTTCAAGCTAACTTAGAACATCCTACTAAAGAGCCCTCTAAAGAAGAAATACTCATGGATGCTCAGGATATGCTAGAGGAATTCAATCAATTTATAAAGGCTTATGTAAAGTTAGCTAAAAGTCATGAGAAGCTAGGAACTGAGAAATCCTTGCTGGAAGTCGATTTAAAAGCTCTTAATGGAGTCTAGCAGGAAAGTATCAAGTTAAAAGAAAAGAACAAGTGTCTCAATGAAAACGTTTCTTGCATCATTGGTCATGCGAAAGAGCTACCTGTTGAAAAAGATGAGTTATAGAAAACCATCGACTCATGGAATAACTCAAACGTTGTTTTTGGCCAAATCCTTGGAGACCAGAAGCCCGCTGTAGACAAAACTGGGCTAGGTTTTTCTTAGAACACTGATGGCACAACCTCAAAACAAAAAATAGAAGACTTGTTTGTGCGAACTGGTGATGATCCTATATATCATCAGCAGTTTAACAACAAGGGTAGACAAGGAGTTGGTTACGCTGCTATTCATTACAAATACCCTAAGACTCAGATCCTTAAGACCAGGAATGCATCTAAAGCAAAGCAATCATCTGCTGGTGAAAAGTCTGCTAAGGTTTGTGCAGACTCACAAGATCCTTCTACCAGCAACCTACTAAAGCAAAGGCTGCTGTTTCTAGGAACACAAAAAGTCTGCCCAAGCCTATCATATTTATCAAAAGCACTACAGATAGTGTTGCTGCTCCCAAGATTGCTGACACTAAGCTTAAAGGAAAAATGTGTGAGTTGTCTAAGTCTACTAACAACAGATCTGCTAAGGCAAGAACTGCTGAATACTAACCTAAGAAAACTCATACAGAACCTTCTAAACCTACTGTCAACAAGTCTGCTTAGTCTAAGGTTGCTGCTAAAAGAAAGAATGCTCAAAAGTTTACCAAAAACCAGCTCTCTCAGCATGACATTTGTAATTATCATTACTGTACTTTTTGCAAATGTTTAGGCCATTTGGTCCATGAATGTCTGCTGAAATCCATCATGAAACCTACTGGGTCCCCTATCCCAAAAGTCAGGCAAATATGGGTTCCTAAAACTTGCTAACCCTTTGGACCCAAAAGAAAAATAAAGGGGACCATGATCTTCTCATCTCTTAATTTTAGATATGTTTCATGGCTGCTACTAGCTCAGAAAAGAAAGACGTATGGTATCTGAATAGTGGCTGCTCAAGACACATGACTGGAGATTCATGTCTTTTTTCAAATTTTACTGAAGCAGAAGGACCTCCAGTCATCTTTTGTGACAATGCTAAATGAAGAACCATTGGATACAGATCCATTATTCATGGAAATATATCCATAGGGAAGGTTTCTCTAGTAGAAGGCTTGAAGCACAACCTTTTAAGCATCTCTCAATTCTGCGACAAAGGTCTCGTATACCAATTTTCTTCTAACAGATGTGACATAAAAGATCCAATATCATGCTCAACTCTACTCATGAAAACACTAATCCGGAGCCCATATCCTCTTAACCTCAAAATCTTATCCTTTAACTCACCTATGAACCCAGTTCTGAACGACACCCTTATTAAGAAACAATTGACTTTCCTCATAGTCCTATTCCCAAACCTTATCATGAAGAACCATCAGTGAATCACATCCTTGCTGTTACAAGAACATGTAAAGATCACCCAATTTCTCAGATCATTGGTGTCATTCATGTAGGAGTACGGACAAAAAGATCTTCCAGAAATGAATGCATGTTCTGTGCTGCATTTGTTTCAGAAGATGAACCGAAAAAGATTGATGAAGCTTTACAAGACCCAAGTAGGTTATAAGCTATGCAAGAAGAACTTCAATAATTTGAAAGATGTCAAGTACGGAAGTTAGTCTCAAGACCAGCTGATCACACAATCATTGGCACAAAATGGTTTTTAGAAACAAGAAGGATAAAGATGGGAACATCATAAGAAACAAAGCCAGACTCATTGCACAAGGATATAGACAAGAACAAGGAATCGACTACGATGAAACCTTTGCTCTAGTAGCAAGGTTAGTGGCTATCCGAATCTTCTTAGCCTATGCCACATATAAGGACTTTGTGATATATCAAATGGATGTCAATAGCACTTTCCTCAATGGTGACCTTCAAGAAACAGTCTATGTCACTCAGCCTCCAAGGTTCGTGGAAAAAGGGAAAGAGACCCATGTCTACAAGCTTAAGAAAGCCCTCTATGGTCTTAAGCAAGCATTCCATGCCTGGTATGAAACACTATCCAAGTTCTTGATAGAACAAGGATTTGTGCGAGGAAAGATTGACTATACTCTCCTCATTCTCAAGCACAAAGGTCATTCGCTGATGTGTAAATATACGTCGATGATATCATCTTTGGTTCTACAAATGAGAAGCTGTGTAAAAGATTTGAGACTTATGACTGGAAAGTTTTAGATGAGTATGATGGGAGAATTCACCTTCTTCTTAGGTCTTAAAATTCAACAATCCAACAAAGGAATCTTCATAATCCAATCCAAGTATGCTAAAGAACTGGTTAAGAAATTTAGATCGGAAATGGCTAACACTTTTGATACTCCAATGGCTGCTAAATTCAAACTATTGAAATATTTACAAGGGAAGAAAATTGATATCACCTTATATAAAGGAATTATTGGATATCTGCTCTATCTTACCGCACGCCAGCAGACTTGATATAATGTATGTTGTTGGGGTATGTGCTAGATTTCAAGCAGATCCTTGTGAGTCACATCTTCTAGCAGCCAATAGAATAATCAAGTATGTATCAGATACCACCAACTTAGGTATCTGGTATCCAAGAGAATCCTCCTTCAACTTAGTTGGCTACTTAGATGTAGATTATGCTAGATGCCAAGTAGACAGGAAGAGCACAAATGGAACTTGTCAATTCCTAGGCGATAGGCTCGTTTCATGGGCTAGCAAGAAACAAGCATCAGTTTCCAACTCCACCACTGAAGCATAATACATAGCTGCTGGAAGCTGCTACTGTCAACTACTTTGGATCAAACAACAGTTGGTGGACTATGACATTAAGGTAGCAGATTGCCCAATCATGTGTGACAACACCTCAACAATCTCTATCACCTACAATCCCGTGATGCACTCCAAGACAAAGCATATCGATGCTCGATATCACTTTCTAAGGGATAATGTAGAAAAGAGAAATATAAGTATGAAGTACATTTCAACAGAGGATCAACTAGTAAACATCTTCACAAAGGCACTTGAAGCTGACACGTTTACTTATTTAAGGGGAGAGCTTGGTATGCTTGACCCAACTGCTTAATATTAACTCAATTTAATTTCTTTCATTTTAAAATATTGAGCAGACTTGATAATATATTTAAGCAGACTTGACATTGTGGTTAAGCAGACTTATTTCTTTGAAAAGAAAACAACAGTTCTGCTAATTACTCAAAGACGGAGGTAAGTCTTTTAACTTTTAGTTTAGAAGAGTTATTTATAAAAATAGTGAGGGACTGATTTTAAAAATTGGTTGAGATTTTTTTTTTTTAAAGTCACTTTTTGACTGCCTTAAGCCATCAATCATTAAGTCCTTTCAAGTGACAGCCGTCTAACCTTAAATCATTTCACATGTTCAGCCGTCTAACTTCATGCCTTTTCATTAGTAAACTCCTCAATCACCAATTTCAAAATCACTTTTCCCAAAACTCTTTAACTTTCAAACTGCCCCTTGCTTTTCTCTCTCAAAAACCCTCTCCTTCTCCCTCACTTCGTCTCGGTGCAATCTGTGAAGAACTCACCGATTTCTTCAACGTTTACCTGCATCTACTCCAATCGTAAGATAAATCTAACCCAAAACCTTCTTCTAAGTCGTAATTTCATCTTTTAACGGACTAGTATTCTCTTTTGGGGTTTATGTGGTGAATCTGCCATTATTAACTGTTCAAGAAATGCTCTTGCTTTTTTTCTATATTCCTTATATAACTTCATTACCTGCTTAATTTATTTCAAGATTTATGATTAATTTCTATACATTTCAGTCATCTGTGCAAAATTTCTTTTAATAATGCATCTTTGGACTGTTGAAATATCTATGTCTGATGAAGACTGCTGAAATTCTTCAATTTCTGAGCTCAAACTCTATATCTTGCTCAGATTAAGAATTTCAGATGCCTCTCCAGTATTTGTCCTAATTTTTCTGGTTGAGATTTTATAGGTTGGAATCTCTTCTTTTTTTGCTGCTGTCCTAGAACCAATTCCGGCTTCTAAAGCTCCCATCCCCAATCTACCTTCATCTATGTACCATGTTGGGATGTGCATCGATGAACCCTCGGTGTGTTCCTACACAACTGGAGTCAAGGTCATCGATGACCTCAACCAGTCAAGGTTCTTGCCACTGTTCATGCTAGGAGACTTTGACTACAGCAACCTTTTGGCAGAAGAGTTTTACCAGAGGGTCACAGTTAATGAGTACAAGACTTCTATTTCTGGTTTAGTCCGGACCGTCTTTATCACCCTCACAGCCTCCTGGATCGCCATGACCATCGATGTTGAATTTGACGGCCCTATGTAGACACCCCAATTTCGTACCCCTAGTATGTAACATGGCATAAAATATCAAGACATGTTAAAAGGATTAACGAATGTCAAGTTAAATGGTTGAAAGTGCAAAAGAAAAAGCAGGATGCATAAACAGTGAATTGCAGGGGGCCAAAGTGCCAAAAATCGGAACAAAAAAGGCCTGGGCGCTGCCCCAAGCCACTCTGGGCGCCGCGCCCATACCTACTACAGGTGGTGCCCAACAGTGCCCAAAACACTGTTGCAGTTAGCCTAAGGTGCAATCTCTTTAGCGTACAGTACAAGCCAATGAAGCACAGAAGGAAAAACTTAAGAACGAAGGAAGCCCTCCTCCCAGCCTATAAATAGAGGCATCCGTCTTCATAATTCACAGACAGTGAACACACAGCTAACACAGTTCATGCAGTGAGATAGACTCTCACCACGTAGTTTGTGAGCAGCGCCAAAGGAATTTTTCCTTCTAGCCCTGAAGCTCTGCCAAATTTCCCCCAAACACTAAAAATCCTCTGACCAAAGTGAAACCTAGTTGCCCTGCTAGGATTCCACCGGTTCAAAAGAGCCAAAAAGAGTTGTTGCCCTACCCAAATTCAGACGTCAAATCGGCAAAAAGCAAGTAGTTGCTCTGCCTGATTTCCGACGCCAGCCAACCAGCAAATAAAACAAATACAACAAATACAAGCAGTTGCGCCGCCCAGATCCCGAGGTGACAAGCAACCAAACGGAGCAGTCACGCTTCCCGAATCCCCACAACAACAAAAGAAAAAAGACTCTCTCCATGAAGGACAAAACGAGCACCCCTAGATTGGTACGGGATAAAACTCTCACGCTTCAAAAGGTAGGCTTATTAAAGTTTTGTTTATTTTTATGAATAAAAAGTACTATTTAAAATAGTCTCATGTAAACGAAATAAGCAGTTGTGCTGCCCGAAATTCTATAGAAAATAGCACTAAAAAGAGCCATTATTATGGCCAAATTTTTATAAATATATTTGTAATTCCAAAAAGGAGACTGTTGTAAGTTTGTAATTATTTCCTTATATATATGCAAATATATATTTAAATGCTTTATTTTGACCGTTAAATAAATATAAAAAAGTAAATTTAGCCAAACAAACTTGTTTTGAGACCGAAAGGGTGAGTTGAGTGCCTAACCCCTTCCCATCTCGTAAATTAGCTTCCAAACCCTTTTACAAGTTTGATTATTTTTTGTTTTTCTTTGTTTTCCTTAAAATAAAGATGGCAAGTTTGTTGTATATATTTTGAGTCCACATTTGAGGCCGGGTGTATTCCCACACGCTTTAAATTTTTTTGAAACAACCCGCTTTTCATTAGCATGGGAATCGGTTGAAAATCGGGGCACTCATAGTGGCGACTCTGCTGGGGATTGTTTTTATAAAATAAAAACGGAGGGCTAGATTCATTTTGAACAAAAGAAAAAAACCAAGTTTTTTTTTTTTGGCTAAATATGCTTATATTTAATTAACAGTTAAAGCATTGCATTTTATATATCTGTATATATATTTGTGTATATAACCGTGAAATCTTGCAGTAATTTCATTTTGGGTACCGTTGTGAAAAAAATATATAAAATTTCAGGCAGGATAACAAAAAAAAAAAGAAGCAGAGGCTTATTATCGCTTTACGTTGTTTTATTCTGCTTTATTTACTATTCCTCGCAAAAAATATGTAAATATTCTTTTATTCTGTCATTTTATATTGGAGATTAGGACCAAATGAAATTAATAGGAACAGATAGATTCCTCGCTTTTCTTTCTATTTAATGATCTGAATGGCCGTCACGCTCGCACCGCCCTTTCGAGGATGCAAACTAATTAGCCGCGAAAATCAACAAATGAAAAGAAAAACGTGCCATTTACTACTTTATTACTGCTTTATATCTGAAAAAAAAAACAAAAACTTTACTGCTTTCTAGATAACTCACACACGTGCACACACATATAAATATTCTGAACTGCTAACCATGGCCAGCCTACTCCCTGCATTAGCTAACGTTAAAAAGCATATAGTTTTCCAAAACACTTCATGGACCGATCGGTTTTTATATCTCTAAATTATTGACCAATCCATGTTGCAAAAAAAAATAATAATAAAAACAAATATATATGCACAGGGGCTGACCAATAATTTTTTGGTATTTGTCCTAGACCATTCGAATGATGGATCCCGGAAAGAGTATAGACCCTTCGCCTGAGATCAGTCCAATCTTGGGAAGTTGAAAGGCAGGTGGAATACGAAGGTTCTATACTCTGAAGAAAGAATTCATTATTCTAGGAAGTGTCTCAAGACTGTCAAAACAAAGCGGGTGCTTGTCCGATCAATCTTAGGAAAAAAGAATAATAATAAAAATAACGAAGACAGATTGTACTCAGAACCAAAAAGCCTGGAACCTTCCCTTCTGATACCTTCAATCCTTTTCCTTAGAAATCTACGGCCTGAGTTTGGAAAGGAAGAGATAGCACCGGTCGTTTGATACGGGATACAGGCACGGGGGTCAGATCAGAAAATATCAGAATCAGTTCAGAGAGTACAGATTTGGGCAGAATGGCCGCTGAGAATGAACAGTCTACCATGGGTACTGATACAGGGCCTCCAAGGTATGATCCTACTCCAGCTATGCAGTAGTGGTTAGACCAGAATTTAGGTGCACATACTGATCGCCTATGAGGCTATATTACAAACCTCATGCAAGGTCCAAGGCCTAATGTGGGTGGAATCACTTTCCCTGCAACCCCTCAAGAACCATCTACTTCTTATACTCCTCTAAACCCAAACCCTCAGCCAAACACTAACCTTCCGCCAAGCACCAGCACCCCAATCACCAATTTCCCACCAAATACCTATTACCCAAATTATAAGCCTTTCTCACCAAATCCACCATATCCTTTCCCAAACACCAATATACCCCAAAATCCAAGTGACCTTCCTTTCCGTATCACCAACCCACTCCAAAACGGCCCACATATGGACCCCAGAAGCTATACCCAGCTAGGACAAGTAACAACCTATCTACCCTTCAATGATCCTGGTTGTCAAATAGAAACCGCAAATAACCCACCTCCTCAAAATCCTTACCAAATGCCTCAGCGGATCCTAGAAATGAATCTAGCTGCCCCCAATCCCTCAAATATATACCAAAACCCAACACCACCTCCCACAAAAAAAGAGGCAGATATGGAGAACCTGAAAGGAATGATGCTCAAAGTCTTGAACAAAGGAAAATTTTTTACACGGGTATTAGCATTACAGCCTTGGGCTGTGCTACCCTCAAAACTCAAAATACTCGACATAGAAAAATTCGATGGGACTGGATGCCCTATCTCCCACCTAAAATCCTATTCTACCTGTTGACCCTCACAGGCTCTAGATTTGGTTGAGTCGTCTTCTGATTTTATTACACATGCAGTGGCTAATGGATCTGCGTACCGGTTAGTATGGCAACTGTTTTAGAATCAAGGGTGTAATAAAACAGTTTAATGGTAGTCTCTTCAAGGCGCGGACCAGCATGCTTCAACAGCAGACTTGAAAGCAAGGTTCACCAGTAGACTTCAAAGTCTGCTTAAGATCAAAAGCGAAACTCAACTAATTACAAGGAATTAGGTCACATATTATTTGACCAAGATATTATATTATCCAGTCATAAATATTCAAATTAATTTCATCAGTTTTCCCTCTCAAAAAGGTCAACTATCTGGCTTCAGATAGACGAGACAGACATATATCTATCTTGCATAGTGAATTATGAAAACTGAAGACATTACCTCTTTTAGCTAAGAAAACTTTTGAGCTGTCACGCCTGCAAGCTACAAACTTACTCTATTTGGGAATATATGTATCTGCAACCACTGCATCTCTGTTGACTGTTGCTGTGCAGAACCCACAAAGCGCTGATTTGCATTTAATGCATTTTAACATTGAACTCAATCTAAAAACTCTCAGTCCAACGATCCTGAAGATCTCCCCCAATATATATTCGAGTTTTGAAGATCCGAAGCAACAATCAATCTCTTATGCATTCAAAAACTTTCAAGCTTCATATTTAAAGCTCAAGAGACAAAAAGGACAAGAGTGATGAGTCCAAGATTTCCACGAATTTTCCCGGGAATTTTCTTCTATTTTGTGTTATTTTTGTGTTAATTATGCATTGGAAATATTATTATTTGTGTTTTTGTGCTTAATGTAGGCTTACATGCATAATCGAGCTTTTATGTGGTGTTTAGCACGAAGTTTGAGACAATTCTGGGCTTAAAAGTTAAATTGGAAATTATTTGCTCAACGTCCGTTAAGACCGTTAAGAGATCAAAGGCAATTGAGGGCTAACGGAGGCTAACAGAGCTAACAGAGGACCATTTTGAGAGACCTGGAGGAGGAAGGAAAGCGACGCTAAATATGAGTACTTCAAGGGCACCGGAGCAATGTTTATTATTTTGGGGGAGGCCGACGTCAATTGCCAAATTCTCCTTACGCGTTGTTGCTTCCCTGTGGAGCCACGTGTCAGTGTCTGGTCCCCCTTATCCACTAGCGCGACCTGCGTGTCCTTGGATGGATCCAAGTTCAACCTGGCCCACCTAATCTAATCACCCATCTTCCAGCCCGCTTCCCTCTCTCTGTCTCACCCGTTTCAGCCATGGGTTGACCCGCGAGCTCCCACTTGATTCTTCCTTGACCCAAGCGCGACCCAGGAGCCTTGTTTCTTCCCTTTTTGCCCTCAATTCTCCCTTGTCCTTCCTAAAATACCCCTGACAGCCCACCACTCTTTGTGCCTTCTCCTTTTATCTTTTTAGCCTTCCTCATTTTTGAAAACAAGTTCCCATTTACGGGTGTGAGCCCTAAATGAGGCACCACCCCCATTTCCACCAAAATTCCTCCATGATTCCAAAAATTGTCCAACAATGAAGATTTTGAGCTTCAAATCAAGGGCAAAGGATGCAATTACAAATGATTTAAACCCCGGAAACGCTATTTGCTCAGTTTAATTCTTCCTATATCTATTTTTTATAATTGTTATAATTTCTTGGGATGATTAATTTTGTAAATGAAGAATTGGTTTATGCTTAAATTATTTATGGAATACAATTATTTTTCTATGTTAAATATAGTGTTTTAATTTAATTTATCTTCATATTTAGTATACATTCATGTTGGTTATTATTTTGTGAAATTAATGCTTTTAATTATTTGGCCAATAATTAAATGATTTTAGAAATATTTAGGATCCGCGATAGCTACCTTTATATTTCGGACCAATTAATTTAATAGTTGATGTTTTGTAACACACACAGATAGCAATTTTGAGACTAGGTTTGACACGCGATTGAACCACCTTAGCCATTCGCAAGATCGGGGAGGTTAGGGTTGACTAGAAGATGCGAGAGTCCGTAGTTAACCAATTTTAGTTGTCTGGGCTACCAACATGACTTGTAGAAAAATATAGAGAGTTTCTTTTTACGAAGTATTACCCATGTGCTTGGTTATTATTATGTGTTCTTCATGCTTTTAATGGCATAGCGAACCATTAGATGATCCCTAGAATGATAGGATACGAAGCGAAAGCCCTTCCTGTTATTCCAAAAATCACAATAATTGTTTGCGTGGCGTGAGACCGAAAGGAGATCGTGTGTAGATAGTCTTTGGATGCTTGATTAGACATGCGGTTATTTTCTCCCCTATGTTATGTGTTGCGATGCTACGATCCCGTAGCAAGGTTAAGTAATAGCTAGATTTGCTATACGTAGCGAAAGCCCGTGGTGAATAAAATAGCGCGTTCACCTACCAAGACTTGAGTTCAAAAAAAAAAGCAGAAAGGGGATTAAATTAAACACTGGCTAGACTAGAAATAATGCACTCCTATATTTTTATCTTGATTTGTTGTTGCCAAACCACTTGCGCGTTAGTTTAGATTTAATTGCTTTCTAGGTTGTTTATATTTTTAGATTTTAATTCATTTTATTTTCGCTTAAATATAATTAGTTAGCTTAATTTTGGTACTTAATCGGAGTGAGAATTACGTGCATTCCCTGTGAAATCGATAACTCGTACTTAGGTACACTTTAATACGGCCGGGTATTCTTGTCCGAGTTGCGTTCTGCGCACATCAAAGAGCTAACGCTTCATCAAACTTCCTGAAGCTGCAGATCTGATAATCCTCATTTACTTTCAGCTTCTTCTAGTTTTTTATTAACTGTTCTATTACTTTAGTACTTGGGAAAATAATTATTTATTAATTGTTTTTCTCATCCTTAAACACTTGGTTGAAAACAAATTTTGTACACGATCCATTAGAGATCCAACTTTCTCACCTAGTGGATAAACAAGTGCACCTTTCAAATCCAAAGCTAACCACTTTGGTAGTGGACATAGTACTATTCACAGTACGAACCACTTCTAAATTCTGCGTACTACTTGAACTGCCTCTACTCATCTTATAACTGCTCTAATTGCTCTTATATGTTATCTTCAGTTGCTCTGCCCGATTTAAAAGGCCGAAATAGCCAGTAGTAAGCCGTTACTCTGCCCAAATTCAGCCTTTTCCAGTCAAACAAACAACCAGAAATAAACAGTTACCCTGCCCCGATCCCGAGGTCGAAAAGTAACTTTCGAGCGATTCTGTTGCCCAAATTCACACAACACACAACTTCAACCGCACTGGACTGGACTGGAAAAAAAGATTCTCTCTCCCCGAGGGACAGAGCGAGCACACCCCTACGCCGTTTCTAAGTTTTATTTGTTAAGTTTTCATTTTTCATGTAACAGTATTATTTCTAGTCTGGCCCAATGTAGCCATTTAAGCAGTTGTGCTGCCCGGATTTTATTAGGAAATAGTACTAAATATAGCCGTTATTATGGCAAAATATTTTTAGATGAGTTTGTATTTATTTACTTTATTTATTCAATAAAGTCTTTATTTGTAATAGTATTATTTCGGTCGGTTCAATATCAATATATAGCGTTATGCTTTGCCGGATTTTGTTAGGAAATAATACTAAATAAAGAGCCGTTATAATGGCCAAATATTTTTAAATGTGTCTGTAATTATTGGAAAGAGACGGCTGCGAGTCCGTAAATAATGTGGCCACGAATGTATTTGTTTAAATTTCCCTTGTCATTATAATACCTTATTTATTTGCTAAGTAAATGTGACAATATGCATACTTCAGCCAAAAACGTTTCGAGACCGAAAGGGCGAGTTGGGTGCCTAGCACCTTCCCAACTCGTAACTTAGCCTCCGAACCCGCTTTTTAAAATCTCTGGTTTTGCTTTATTTTTGCCTTAAAATAAAGATGGCGACTCTAAAACTTTCAGATCCAGTGGGGCCTCGCAACATTCCCTCTTTGCACTTTCCTGTTCTCCCCTAAAAAAGGGAGAAACGGGAATGGAGGAGTGATGCATTCCCATATCCTGGTATCCCCTAAACAAGGGATAACTTGATGCGGGAAACCCATAGCTCCCATAGTGATCTGAATGGGCCATAAGGCTATTTTCAATAAATCCATAGTGGGGGCGTCGCAATATTCTTTCTTGTACTTCTCTATTTTCCCTGAAACATAAAGGGAAGAATGGGAATGGAAGAGTAATGCATTCCCATATCCTGTTATCCACGAAATAAGGGATAACTTGACATGGAAAACCATTAGTTCCCATATTGGATACAAAATCCACTCAGGGCAACCGAGGCACATTTCAACGTGCTACTATAGACAGCACTCCTCTCGCACTTTGAATTTCGTCTTCCCCTAAACAAGGGAGGGTGGAACGAGAGCAGTGGTGTCCCGCATCCGCACGTACGCGCACCCCTATCCAAGGGCGCGCGGGGCGCGGGAGCACATCCCGGGAACCTCACACCAGTATTGTGAATACCATCGCTGCAGTGGTCATCTCACCGACAAGTGCTACATACTCAAAAATGCAATCCAAGATCTAATAGATGATAAAGTCATCAAAAAACCTCACCCCACGCACAATGTAGTCAATAATCCATTTCCCCAAATCAACTTGATTGAGGTGAATGAAGAAAACTGTGTACCCAAGTTTAAAAAGAATGAAAAGTCATTACCATACATCGTTGTTCCTCTCTCTCTCTACCAATAAAAGTGCTTAGCTGTAACATGCTCTCTTGGGACACTATCTTGGACAGTCAAAATATCAGTAGCACTGAGAAAGTGGTGACCACTCTGGTCGAGCATATCAACCAAACTAAGAAAGTGGTGACCACTCTGGCAAAGACAATTTTTTAAAAAAAGGAATCAGGGGCGGCACCCTGAGAGATTTTATTAAATTAAAAGAAGGTACAAACTTGAGGGAGACAACCAGCCTTGCCCTTATAAGAGGGAGGACGGAGGAGCCTAACCTCGAAAAAGGAAATACAATCAATAGGGGTAACATTAAGAAATCGTAATATAAGAAGTGCCATTTTTGTCAAGAATAGTCAAACCCCTAGCACAGCTCGGCAAATCATCCATGGCGAAATAGGATCTGTATTGACCTTCATCACATCCATAATTGGCTAAAGCATCAGCCACTGAGTTAGCTTCTCTGTAACAGTGGGAGAAGGTGATAATCATGGGAGAAGCAAGGGTAAGGATAGCCTGAATCAGATAATGACAAGCCCAAGGAGGGGAGGCTGTGCCTTGGAGACAGTTGAAAATAACCTTCGAGTCTATCTCAACATAAGAGTTCATGAGACCATTGTTGTGGATCCAAGACATACCCGTCAGGAGGGTAGAGCATTCAGCCTTGAAACTAGTAGATTCCCCAAAAAAAATTAGAGTACCCAAAACTAAAGTCATCGGAGCTAGACCGCACTATACCACCACCAGAACTACGCCCTGGATTTCCTCTACAAACCCCGTCAGAATTCAGCTTAATAGAGCCCAAAGATGGCTTGGTCCATTGGAGAGACTGGATAGAGCGAGTGGAAGGGCGCTTCAAACAAGGAAGAGAATGCCAAATGGACTGAGGTGAGAACACATAACCAGCATTGTGAAGAGAAGATGCAATAAGCTGCTGAATGCGATAAATGATAGAAGCAGTAGAGCTACGAGAACCATCAAATAAGGTACGGTTGCGAAAATTCCATTACTCCCACATAATGATGGATGGGGTAATGATATGAGTTAAAGACGATGGAGAGTGAAACCACCAGTTGAAACAGGTTTGAGCAATGGAATCAGAGATGATTTGCAAACCACCAAAGTGTTGGAAGACAGCCCACAGTTGCCTAGCTAAATGGCTTTGAAGAAAAACATGAAGGTAAGTTTCAGAATGACCATTATCACAGCAAGAGCAGCGAGAAGCAATCTGGATGACTTTTTTAATGATACTTTCATCCACCGGATGTTTGAATTGCCAGAGTTTCCACATGAAGAAACTGATATGGCGAGGAAGGTGTTTGTGCCAAATGAATTTAGACGAGGAAGATAAGGCTTCATGGTTTCTAACAGCATCCCAAGCCGAAGATAAGAAGAATCTGCCATGAACATTAGCCTTCCAAACAGCACGGTCCAGAGCATTACAAAGGGTAACACGATTCTGAGAGATGAAACTTGTAGCCATAGGACCAATCACCCTACGGGTATCAGCTGAGAGATGACTGGAATCAATAAAGAGGTCGCAGAACTGGTTAAAAGGGGTAGAATCAGGCTTATTAATGCAGCCCTTAAAAGTCTAGTTATCAAACCATAAAGAGCATTGACCTTGCCTTATAATCCAGGCTATATGTAATTCAGCCGTAGAACAGAGAAAAGACATTCTACGCCATATGGCTGAACACTTTGCAATATTTATGTAGCATAAACTAGGCCCAAAGACTGGAGTTATTTCTAAAACGCCACCAGAGCTGAATCGAGAAAGCCTTAACAATATCTGACATCGCTCGGATACCCACTCCACCTTCATTAGTAGGGCGGCAGCATTTTTCCTAAGCAATCCAATGGGCTTTATGCTTATTATCAATCGATCCCCAAAAGAAATTTGCTAAGATTCTGTTGATGAGCCGAATGATGAAGACAGGAGGGTCAAGAATAGCGATCTGATACATAATGATAGACTGAAGCACATAGTTAATGAGAGTGACTTTCCCAGCTTGATTGAGAAATGCACCAGACCAAGAATTGATCTTTATCTGAAGCTTTTCAATGAGGGGATCAAAAAGACTCTTCTTTTTCCTTCCTTCAAATAGAGGGCAGCCCAAATAAGATACATGAAGATCTTGATGAGAGAAGCCAAGCTGACTACTAATGTTAGAAATACAGGAGGCATTGCTACTAGACGAAATCATAAAGCAGCTCTTATGAGTATTTATAGATTGGCCAGAGCACCTTTCGTATTGGGAGAACAACAACCTGTGCTTATGTAAAGAGTGCGTGTTGCCGTTGCAGAAAATAATGATGTCGTCTACAAAAGCCATGTGAGAGATGATCGGGCAGCCACTAGAAGAAGAGAAAGCATACTAAGGATTGGTAGAGTGAAGCTCATTGAGACTCCTACTAAGGACTTCAACTGCGATAACAAAAAGGCTCAGAGAAAGAGGGTCTCCTTGTATAATGCCCCAAGATGAATGAAAGTGACCAGTCAAACCGCCATTAACCATGACTGAAAACCAATTATTAGAGATAATACGCCAGAACATGTCAATAAAAAATTCCCCAAAGCCAAACTTATGAAGCACCTTGATAAGAAAAAACCAAGAAACACGATCAAAAGCCTTTGCCATGTCTAGCTTGTTGATAATGTTGGAGCTAGCAACTTTTTTCTTGAGATGATGCGTTAGCTCGTGGGCGAGGAGGAGGTTATCCTGAATGAGCTTGCCTTTGGTGAAGGCACTTTGGTTATCTGAGATGATAAGAGGAAGAATATTAGCTAAGCGAGTAGAAATAAGTTTAGTAAGGACCTTGTTACAGAAATTACAGAGACTAATGGGGCGGAGATCTTTGAAGGAGGAAACATGGTTGGATTTAGGAATGGTGATCAAGGTGGTGCTAGTCCATGCTTTAGGCAAGTCGAAGCCAGCAAAGAAGTCCAGAATAGCCATATGTAAATCTGTAGAGATAATATCCCAGCAATACGTGTAAAATCTACCCGTAAATCCATCAGGCCCGGCTGCACTGTCACCACAAAGAGAGAAAGCAACGGCTTTAACTTCATCAAGACTCGGGGAGGTCGAGAGCACGCTATTTTGGTCATAAGAAATAATGTGGGGAATGATATTGATCAGGTCATCATCAGTGGTATCACACGAAGTAAGCTGCTCTCTATAGAAATCCACTGCGGCCAACTAGATGTCATCAGCCGAATTGAGCTCGACACCGTTTTTATCAAAGATCTTATGGATGTAAAGCTTACTATGAGTTTGTTTTACTGAGGCGTGGAAGAGCTTCGTGTTTCCATAACCCTCTTTGAGTCATTTAAGATGGGATTTTTGTCTCCAAAATTCCTCTTCAGTTTTAAGCCTGCGTTGAAGCTGAGCTTGGGCAAGATGGAGAGCTTCTTGATTACTCTAAGTATTATGGGATTCATAGATCAATTCTTTGTCAAGGACTTCATCCTCAGCTTGTTTGACAGCCTAGAAGATATTGCCAAAAGTAGCCATGTTCCAATTTTTGAGTGCCATTTTAACAGCTCGAAGTTTATTGGAGAAGGCAACTAACGGCCTGCCAGAATGCGAACTTTGCCAAGCCATACGGACCGTTTCATGAAAAGACGGATGAGAAATCCAAAAGTTTTGAAATCTGAATTGGTATGCTCTGGAATGCATATTGAGAGAGATATTAACTAGAAGAGGTGAATGATCCGAACAAGTGCGGTTAAGATGCTCTACTTTAGAATACGCAAAGGTAGAAACCCAACCAAGATTGCAAACCATTCTGTCAATACGTTGAAAAATAGTAGCGTGCCCAGCACGTTGATTACACCAAGTAAATTTACTACCGTTAAAGGCAAGATCAGAAAGTCCCTCCGCATTAAGACAGGCCTGAAATTCAGAAGCGCCTTGACGATCCCAGCCTGTACCTCCTGCTTTTTCTTGGCTGGACAAGATAATATTGAAATCACCACCGACCATCCAAGGAGAATTGATAAACACTGTGCTCATGTCAATAATCTGAGACCAGAGATCCTGACGATCAGCAGCCGTGCATTTCGCATAGACATTAGTAATATAGGCCGACTGAGCCCAAGTGTAATGCTTAACTTGCAAAGTAATGTACTGCATGGAATCTCAAACAACATGACAAGTGAAGGCAGACTTAACTAGAATCCAGATATTATGAGCAATATTGAAAAAGAAAAAACTGAATTTGAGCCGACTAGCAACGAAGGGAATGCGGGAACTATCAATCATAGGTTCACTAAAAGGCAAAAAGGAAATATTATGAATCATAATCAACTTCTTTAGACGGGAAACAATAGATTCATTGCCTACTCAAATGAAGAAAACCTAAGCAAACATATCCATCTGGGGCTTGCTATGTGCTTTCAAAAATCACCATGAGACACTGGCAAAATCTCTAAGTCAAGCAGTCATCCCCATTGAAACCTCTCCAAATGAGCTCACCCAAATGATTGGAAACATACACTTTGGGAATGTGATTATGTTCAGTGATCTAGATCTGCAAAGAGAAGGAACCAATCACATTGATGCTCTTTACATCATTGTAGGGGTCATGGAAAAAAGGTATCCTTGAGTTCTAATAGACAACGACTCATCTTTGAATGTATGTCCCACCAGCACACTAGCCAAATTGGGGACAAAGATATCAAAATTGACTCCTTCATGGCAAACAATAAGGGCATACGACAACACTAGTTGATGTGTCCTAGAGGTGATAACTCTAATGATGACCATTGGGCCACTAACCATGCCAGTTGAATTCCAAGTCCTGTACATTCCTGCCACTTTCAGTTTATTGCTGGGACGTCCTTGGATCCATGGGGTGAAAGGGGTAGCCTCCTCGTTACATCAACGTGTCATGTTTATCCACGATAACCACATAGTGATCATACTTGCTGATAAGATCGTGGAAAACAAAGAAAGTGGGGATATCCCAATCCTCGAAATAGAGCATGATGACACGGGTATCTTCCTTAGTGGCTTTGAAGTCATCCCTCAAGCCAGGGTCAACTCCATTTAATATTGTCGGGAGACTGACATTATTGGAAAGAAACCCACAGTCTTCGGAGATATGGTCCCACTAAATATGCTCCAAAAAATGAATTACATACCTGGCCTGGGTCTCGGCAGGAAGCAGCAAGGACTTATCAATCTGGTCCTAGATGAATTTAAGGAATGTATTCCTCCATTTGGTCTAGGATACAAAACTACGCCAGCTAAACTAGCAACGGTCATGAGACAAAAACGTGAAAAGAGTAAGGCAGAACGTGAAAGCGTCCTCACAAATATCCTCCTCTGCAGTCATATAGAAAAACTCTAAATGGATACTTTGTAAGAAAATGAGAAACAGATGCCTATCTCATGTTCCCAGAACCTTGGATAGACCAAAATGGGAAAAGACGCCCTGGTTGGGAAATCTTCGAAGATGTCAGTCTCGCCACCAATGAAATGGAACAGGTTACCCTGGAGCCCCGAAGCACTGCATATGAAACTGTAATAGTCGAAAACACCTGAACCATAGACTAAGATGACTACGCCTTGGAATTGTTTGGTGATGACTTCGCAGGAGATAGTTTCCTGGGCATGATTGACGGAGGGACTAGTTATGAAAAGCTCCCGGTGGAATTTGAGTCCATTGCTGATAACCCCCTGCAAAATTGGTACACTACGGCTGGCCCACTCTTGACGACAACAAACTTGGTGGACCGTTTTGGATATACCATTTCCCCTTTTTTCCTTTAGCTAGCGAACTGATCATCTACTGGCCTGCTCCCTGAAATTGAGGACCTCAAACCCCAGGACCTCAATAATGTAATCAGCATTGTAAAGCCTGATATTAATAATGAAAATCTTGATGTCTTCGTGTATTCCTTGGTTGCACCTACGTTAAAATACGAATTAATTAACATAAATAATGAGTCATTTAACGAAATGGACCCGAAAGATAAAGGTTACTTACTCGAGCTTGCTAAATCAGTCAAGCACCGAGAAAAAATACCAATCAGTAGCGTCAGAAGAAGACTTTTCTGTTATCAATCTAGGGCTGAAGAGTGAGATCAGAGAGGTCAGAATTGGCAGTTATCTGCAAAGGTCAGAATAGGCAGCATTGATCAGTCTACTCAGAGAATTTGTAGATGTATTCGCATGGTCCTACGAAGACACGCCTAGGTTGGATCCAGTGATTGTAGAGCACCGAATTCCGACATACCCCGATGCTAAGCCAGTTAAGTAGAAACACCGCAGAATCAAGGCAGAATGGTCACTAAAAGTAAAAGAAGAAATCATAAAACAACTGCACGTCAAGTTTATCCGGATAGTTGAGTACCCAATTTGGATGTCAAACATAGTGACCGTGCCAAAACCTAATAGAAAGGTTCGAATCTGTGTAGATTTCTGCGACCTCAACAAGGCATCGTCCAAAGACGACTTCCCTCTACCCAACATTGTTATTGTGGTAGAAGATGTGGCCTCTCACAAAATAAGATCCTTTGTAGAAGGCATGTTGGGCTACAATCAAATCAAAATGGCATCAGAAGACCAGGAAAAAACTTCATTCATCACCCCCTGGGGAACCTATTGCTATAATGTCATGCCATTCGGATCAAAAAATGATGGGGCTACATACCAAGGAGCTGCCACTACTCTCTTCCACGATATGATACATAAAGAAGTCGAAGTATATGTCAATGTTATGATTGTGCATTCTGACGATACAAATGGTGCCCATGTCAGAGACCTTCGAAAATTCTTCGAAAGGTTAAGAAAACACCAGATGAAGCTCAACCCGACCAAATGCACATTCAGAGTTACCAAGGGCAAATTCCTAGGGTTCATGGTAACCGAGTGGGGGATTGAAATAGAACCTGCTAAAGTAAAAGCCATCATAGACATGCCGCAGCCAAAACCCCCAACAGAAGCCAAGGGTTTCCTGGGCTGATTGTAGTATATCAGTCGCTTCATCGGGCAGTTGACATCCATATGTTAACCACTGTTCAAACTCCTAAAAAAAGACACTGACCGAGTCTGGGACGAAGAATGTCAGCTAGCCTTTGAAAAAGTCAAAGATTACCTTGTTAGCCCACCGTTGCTAGCTGCTCCCCATGCTCATAAACCTCTCCTCATATACCTTACTGTTACGGACATTACAGTAGGGGCCATGCATACACAAGAAAAAGAAAATTCCTACATCGAAAATTCCACCTACTTCATAAGTAGGAAGCTACAAGGAAGTGAGCTGAATTACTCAATCTTAGAAAAAAGCTGCACTGGTTTAGTCTGGACAACACAGAGGCTCAAGACCTACTTGCAAGCCCGGTCCATCAAACTCATCTCCAGAATGGACCCCATGAAATACATCTTTTGCAAGCCATCATTCTCCAACCGATTGGCTAAATGGTCATTTCTACTCAACAAATATGACATCACTTACGTCACACTCAAATCTATCAAAGGAAGTGTGATCGTAGACCATTTAGTTGGTTTACCTTTAGAATCATAAGATGCATCAGAGCTAAGTTTCCCAGACGAGGGTGTCCTAGAAATTACAGATCATGACACCAGGTGGCAAATGTTCTTTGATGGGGCTGCCAACAAGAGAGATTTCGGCATAGGAATCCTGCTAATTGATCAAGTAGATTCTCATACTCCTATATAAGATTGGAGTTCAAATGCTCAAATAATACTGCTGCATATGAAGCTTGCATTGCTGGTCTAGATGAGGCTCTCCAAAGAGGAGCAAAAGATTTACAATAGATGCCACTCCAGAAAGGGACAACGAGCCCTGGTACTTAGACATTGTGAATCTGCTTCAGAAAGGAGTCTATCTAGCCAACTTAGACAAAACAGGGAAGGTCTCCCTACGAAGGTGTGCATCGCAATTCGTGATTAGGGGAGATAGTCTATATAAAAGACACTACCAAGGGTTAAACCTACTATGCATAAGTCACGCTTAAGCCGAGTGAGTCATGGTCCAACTGCATGGTGGTACTTGTGGGCCACACATGAATGGGCATATGATATCGAAGAAAATAATCCGACAGAGGTATTACTGGAGTACGCTAGAGACTGATTGTATTCAATGGGTGCGTCACTGTGACAAATGTCAGTGCTTCGCAAATCAGCGGCACGTTCCCCCGCATATATTGTACAACTCCACAGCTCCTTGGACCTTCTCAATGGGGAATTGACGTCATAGATCAAGTTCACCCAAAAGGATCAAACGGCCACGAGTATGTCCTGGTAGCCATTGACTATTTTACGAAATGGGTAGAAACCGCTTCCTACAAAGTGTTGAATGTCAAAAAGGTGTCTGAATTTATCAAAGACAATATCATATACCAATATAGGGTACCTTTTGAAATAATTTTCGATAATGGCAAACACTTTGAGGGGGAAGTAAACCGACTCCTTGGCGAATTCAAAGTCCAGAGACATAAGTCCTCCCCTTACCGACCACAGGAAAATGGTGCCAATGAAGTAGCCAATAAAACATTAGAAAATATCATCAGAAAAATGGCTGAAACAGGAAAAGACTGGCCAGAAAAGCTGTCGTTAGCACTTTAGGGATCGCACGTTAGTTCGCATACCTACTGGGGCTACCCCTTATTCTTTAGCCTATGGCATGGAGGCAGTAATGCCAATTGAAATTGAGGTCCCGTTATTAAGAGTCATGATGGAATCAGATATAACTGAAGTTGACCGGGTCAAATAGTGCTACCATGAATTAGCTCTGTTAGATGCACGACGACTACTAGCCTTAGAACACACCCGGGCATATCAGAAACGAATAGCTCGTGCATTCAACAAAAAATTCATAGGCCATAGTATCTGAGTAGGAGATTTGGTACTTCGCGAAAAACCCCCTAGTTATGTCAACAGTAGGGGAAAATGGAAATCTCCTTGGATGGGTCCTTATATTGTCAGGTAGAAGGTGCAGTATTCCTCACTAATCAGGATGGGGAGGATCTCGTTTAGCCCTTCAGCATAGATAAACTCAAACGATACTATGCTTGAGTCAAAGATGTCCTCCAGGGACCGGGAAACTGCTTCTCTCTTCAGCTTGCTAGGTTGAAAACCTGAAAGGGCAGTTTAGACAAAAGTTAGAGCAAAAAAAAACAAAAAAAGAATACATAAGGAGAATAAGGGCTTGCTAGAAGTCTAGGCAAAAATTAGAGCACAACAAAAGAAAAACCAGGAGAAGAAGAGAGAACAGCCTCCAGCATGGATCTCCAGCAGATAAGTCTACAACATGTCAGCATAAACAGGTCGTCAAAAACAAAACAAAAACTTCCCTTAGGGGAAGAACTACGTCGACCTAAGCCTTAGAAATGAGGAACGTAGGAAGCCTTCGGGTCCAGTCGAACAAAACTCAAACATATATCAGACATGTATGGCTACTTCAAGAAGAATTGTTATGTCAGAAAAGGGCGAAATGTCTCGTGCTTGTCTGACTAAGAGAAAAACCGTGACATGGCTCAAAATAAAATCCTTAAAACATCAAAAATATAAAGTTCCATTTAGGTGCAACTAAGGAATATGTGTCTAAGATATGTGGACAATCATTGTTCTTTACATACCTATATATATATATTGTTGCCTACATCCCATAGCCCTGTGAGTGCCCCGGGATGTGATCCCCCCGAATCGTGCGATCCCTTTTTTTAGGGGAACCCGTGGCTTGGGGAGGACATCACTCTTTTCATTCCATCCTCCCTTGTTTAGGGGAATTCGAAATTAAAAGTGCAAAAAGAGTGTTGTCGAAAAGCGCATTGAATATGCCTCGATCACTTGAGTGTGCTTAAGTCCATTATGAGAGCTTTGTATTTCTTCGTATCTCATCCTCCCTTGTTTAGGGGTAAACAAGATATAGAAAATGCATCACCCTTTCCATTCCCATCGTCCATTGTTTAGAGGAAAACGGAAAAGTGCAAAAAAAGGAAGTTGCGAAGGCGCGTGGGAATACGCCCTGCCTCACTGTGGACTTGAAATTCATCCTAGGTCACTATGAGTGCATTTGATTTCTCTGTATCTCACCCTCCCTTGTTTAGTGGAAAACAAGATACAGAAAATGCATCACCCTTTTCATTCCCATCGTCCCTTGTTTAGGGGAAAACGGTAAAGTGCAAAAAAAAAAAAAAAAAAGATGTTGCGAGCCTCACTGTGACCTTAGGCTCATTTTTTATCTCTATGAGTGCATTGGTCTTCCCCGTATCTCATCCTACCTTGTTTAGGGGAAAACAAGATACTGAAAATGCATCACCTTTTTCATTCCCATCGTCCCTTGTTTAGGGGAAAACAGAAAAGTGCAAAAAAGGATGTTGCGGGCCTCACCGTGATCCAAAATATTGTAATAGACTCGCCATCTTTATTTTAAGGAGAAATAAAGAAAAACAAAAAATAACCAGAGTTTGTAAAAAGGGGTTCGGAGGCTAAGTTATGAGGTGGGAAGGTGTTAGGCACCCAACTCGCCCTTTCGATCTCAAAAATAGTTTTTGGCTAAAATATGCTTTCATTATATTTATTCAGCAAATGAAATAAAGCATTTAAACAAATATGTCTGTATCTATATTATTTATAGACTTGCAGCCGCTTCCTTCCAGTAATTACAAACATATTTACAAATATTTGGCCATAATAATGGCTCTTTTTAGTGCTATTTTTTATAGAAATCCGGCAGCATAACTGCTTATATTTTTTACATCGGGCCAGCTAAAAATAGTATTTTTTTATAAAAACTCTTAAAGTCTTACCTTTAAGAGCGTAGGTTGTGCTCGCTCTGTCCTTAGGAGAGAGTCTTTTCTTTGTTGTGGAGATTCGGGGCCGAAAGCGCTCGCACCGTAAAATGGGCGAGTGCTTGCTGCGTTTTTCTATTGTTTGCTTGCTGTTGGCGGAAATGAGGTAGAGCAACTGCTTGCTTCTGGCGGATTTGGCCTCTGGATTCGGGCAGAGCAACTGATCTTTTTGGGATTTTTCGACCGGGGAAATAGGGTGGAATCCTAGATGGAAAGCTAAGGCTCACTTTGACCGGTTGGTTTTAAGTTTGAAGGAGATTTGACGAAACTTTGAGGCTTTTTGGGAGGAGGGGTACTCTCTCTCTCACTCACTGCATAAACTAAACGCGGCTTGTTAACTGTGTGCAATGAAGTGAACTGTGTGCAGAGTCTTTCGTGAATGAATTCACTGAAGTCGGGCACTCTTATTTATAGTTGGGAATGGGGATTCCGTTGGCATTTAGGATTTTCTTTCTGTGCTTCATTGACTTGTACCGAGCGTTTGAGATAGTGTACCTGAGGCAAAATGCTACAGTGCACAAGGTACTGTTGGGTGCCACCCATAGGGAGTCTAGGCGTCGCGCCCACTTTTCATGTGGGTGGCACCAAGGCCTCTTTTTGGGGTCATTTTTGACACTTTGGCCCCCTGCATTTCACTTTTTTGCGCATCCAGCTTTTCATTTTGCATTTTTGAACCCTGTAACTTGACATTTGTTAAGTTTTAACAGGTCTTGATATCACATGTCATGTCACATACAAGGGGTACGTAATTGGGGTGTCTACAGAGCCCCTCAACGAAGGAGTTTACGGGTAACTCGAAGCTTACCGAGTAAACGAACATCGTTGATAAGAAATAAACTCCTTAATTTCGTGGAAATTATAATGGGGAGTGATGCAACAAGTAGCAGTTATAATGCAGCAATTTATAATGCGAGTGCCCCGATTTTTCGACCGATTTTTTTTTTAACACCTGTTTGGTATTTCGCCCCCTGCAATTTACTGTTCATGCATCCTTTCATTTGTTTTGCATTTTTTGCATTTTAAACCCTGTAACTTGACTTTTGTTAGTTTTTTAACAGGTCTTGATATTTCATATCATGTTACATACCAGGGGTACGAAATTGGGGTGTTTACAGATGGTCAATCCAATTCAAGAGTCTAGAATTAGTATTCCTAGTGAAACGCATTTACGAACGTTGTAGGGATTGATCATTGAGTCAATATGGTTCAATGTCTCACTAAAATAGACTCCGTTAAGTCATTTTTATAAAAGTTATTAAAAGCCAATAGTTCAAGAACAATAGTTATTCCAAATGAAGCATAGAACACATTTAATTCTAGGCTTGGGACCAAACAATCAATATGAATATATCATTCAAAATTCACATATTCTCAAATCATCCTAAAATACAATATAGACATGGTAGGAGCATGAGAAACATGAGAGAAAGGGGATAGCATGGCATTTCTAGCATACATCCTAAGGGAAATCAATAGCTTACCTTACACCAAGGAAAAAGATGAAATAAACAAAATCTATACGGTGAGAATTGTGTTCTTCCTCGATAGCTTCGATTTGGTTGTCTCGGATTGAAAACCGAAACTCGGGAGCTCAAGTTATGAAGAAAACACCTAGTAATCTCACCTCACCATTCACATACTCAAGGTCATGAAGAAGGAGGAAAATGGCTTCTTGGTGACAGCCACAAAGAGGGAAAAGTATATAAATATATGACATGCAAATGTGAGTGGAAATCCACATGTCACATGGAGAATGAGTGGGATTAGGCTCCTAACTAAGGATTAGGATTAAGTCAACTTAGTTAGGTTCTAATACATGTGAATAGGGTCACTAATAATAGAGGGTTCAACGGCTAATTGGGTCACAAATTCGTAATTGCAGAAAATCCTGTAGGGCTGGAAACAGGGCTGGGCGGTCGCCCAATCAAAAGGCTGAGCGAGCACTTAGTCTTATTTTCATGTCCTGTACTGCTGGATTTTGTGCACTTGCTCAGTCACCTGGCTGAGCGAGCGCTCAGTGGTCTTGATGGCCAAAATGACTTGAAAACAAGTCCCAAATGTGGCCTAACTTAATGAACCGGGTGGCACAAGTGTGGCCTAACTTTGAGATGGAGTTTAGGGCTTATTATGTGCCTAATGTGGTTAGGCAACGATGAGAGAAAGAGTTCCAGGATCTGGAGCAGGGATCGATGTCTATAGCTTAGTATTCTTCTAAATTCACTAAGTTATCCTGATATTATGTGCATCTGGTGCTGGATAAGAGACACAGGACCCATAGGTTCATGAAAGGGTTGAAGACCGAGTATAGGAAACAGTTGTTATCTCTATAGTTGGTAGATTACTAGAGTGCGGTGGATTGTGCTTATGAGATTGAGAGAGACATTGAGGAGCACAGGAAGAAGCCTTCTGTGTAAGCTTCTCAGCAGCAGTCTTCACAGGCGATCGGTAGAGATCAGTTTTCTGGGAATCGGTCTAGCTATCAGGGCAACCCTCGCAATGGTGGTCAGAATAGGCAGCAATCTGCTGGTCAGAATAGGCGTTTGTCTGAGAGTCGTGGTAGTAGTGCTCCTACTCCTCAGGGGCAGTAGACTCAGGCTAGCGGACCTTTGATTTGTTCTTTCTGTAACAAGATTGGACATCCTAGTGAGAAGTGCAAAACCAGGCTTGGTACGTGTCTTAGTTGTGGAGATCTTAGTCATCAGCTCAAGGACTGTCCTAAGTCTCGAGCTGCTCAGTCCATGGGTTCAGTTCAGTAATCTTGGTCCAAGAGGGACAGTGATGAGTGTCCTAAGGCACAGGCTCGTGTTTTCACACTTGATTAGCGAGGTGTTCCCGAGTCTACTTTTGTGATCGGAGGTATTCTCACAGTCTTCGGTCATAATGCTTGAGTTCTTCTAGATCTGGGGTCTACTCATTCTTATGTCGCATCGCATTTCTTAGAGCATTTATGTGTTTTGCCTGCCCAATTGCCTTATATGCTTAAGGTGTCTACATCGTTGGGTGATTGCTTGTTGGTGTCTTACGTTTATAGAGATTGTGATGTGCTTGTTAATGATCGAGTCTTGCATGTTGATTTGGTATGTATTGCCTATTCGAGACTTTGATGTGATTTTTGGTATGGATTGGCTTTGTGTGCATCATGCTTTAGTTGATTGCCGTTGTAAGAGAGTAACTCGGTATTTCGGAGTTTGTGTTTTCGGGTGATCATGATATGAATAGTGTTCATATTATTTTTGCTTTGCATGCTAGACAGCTTTTATCATATGGGTGTACAAGGTATTTAGCTTGTGTACTTGATACTAGCATGCCTACTGCTAAGTTAGAAGATATTCCAGTAGTTAATGAGTTTCTAGATGTCTTTTCTACTGAGTATGCTTTACCTCCTGACTGAGAGCTAGAGTTTTGTATTGAGCTATTGCGAGGGGCTTCGCCTATTTCTAGAGCACCTTACCGAATGGCTCCGGTGGAGTTGCGAGAGTTAAAGAAACAGTTATAGGAACTTCTTGATAAGGAGTTTATTAAACCAAGTGTCTCTCCTTGGGGTCCCGAAAACATCTTTTTGCACGCGTTACAGACATTATGAGTTTATGGTTATGTCGTTTGGTTTGATGAATTCACCTGCAGTCTTTATGGATTTAATGAATCAGGTTTTTCATGAGTATCTTGATTGCTTTATGGTTGTGTTTATTGATGATATCCTCGTGTACTCGAAGTAACTAGAGGAACATAAAAATCACTTGAGAGAGGTTCTTTCTATCTTGAGGGAGAAGTAGTTTTATGCGAAGTTCAGTAAGTGTGCTTTCTGGCTTGAACATGTTATTTTTCTAGGGCACGTGGTGTCTAGTGATGGTATCATGGTGGACCCATCCAAGGTTGAGGCAGTTACTAAATGGAAGGCGCTTAGTACGGTGACCGAAGTTTGTAGTTTCTTGGGCTTGGCAAGTTATTACCGTAGGTTTATCGACGGATTCTCGAAGATCACTACTCCGATGACTAATTTGACACAGAAAAAATCTTCTTTTATATGGAGTGATAAGTGTGAGACCAGTTTTTAGGAGTTGAAGAGGAGGTTGACTACAGCTCATATCTTAACATTGCTTAGTGGTTTTGAGAACTTTGTTGTTTATAGCAACACTTCATTAGAAGGCTTGGGTTGCGTATTTATGCAGAATGGGAGAGTCATTGCCTATGCTTCGAGGAAATTATCACCTTATTAGCAAAATTATCCAACGCATGATCTTGAGTTGGCAGTTATTATATTTGCGCTTCACAAGTGGAAAAATTATCTTTATGGGGCAAAGTTCGAAATATTCATTGATCACAAGAGTTTAAAGTATCTCTTTTCACAGAAGGAGTTGAACATACGACAAAGACGATGGATGGAGAAGCTAAAGGATCACGATTGCACTATCTTATACCATCCAGGGAAAGCTAATGTTGTTGCGGATGTTTTGAGTAGGAAGGCGTATATGTCTTGCTTGATGATGAGGGAGTGGAAGATGCTTGAGGATGTCCGTGAATGGAGTCCAGTTGTGAGTGAACGTAGTGTTATCTTTCCTAGTGTGCGTGCTACGCTTGCTTTGTTTGGGTTGATCAAGGAAGCTCAGGCTACTGATCCGGAATTGAGGAAGATTATCAATGGATTGGGTGAGAATAATACACTTGAGTTCGCGATAAACATTGATGGGATTTTAACTTTTCAAGGTAGAGTTTGTGTTCCTTCTACCGATGGAGTTAAACGTATGATTCTTGATGAGGCTCACAAGGCCAAGTACACTATACATGCAGGGAGTACCAAAATGTATAGAGACTTGAAGAGACAGTTCTAGTGGAATGGAATGAAGAGAGAGATCACTGATTATGTATCTAGATGTTTGACATGTCAACAGGTTAAGGCTGAACACCAGAGACCTCCGGTTTACTACAGCCACTTGAGATCACCATGGATTTTGTGACAGGGTTGCCACGTACTCGTCGAGGTTTTGATGCAGTTTAGATTGTTGTGGATGGGTTGACTAAATCTTCACATTTTATTCCTATTACGACGACTTATAGTTTGAGTAAGTTGGCATAATTGTATATTCAAGATATTGTGAGATTACATGGTATTCCGGTTAGCATTGTATCTGATAGAGATCCCAGGTTCACTTATAGATTTTGTCATTCTTTGCAGGAGGCTTTGGGTACGAAGTTGAACTTCAGAACGACTTTTCACCCACAGTCTGATGGTCAGTTTGAGAGATTCATTCAGGTATTGGAGGATTTATTGCGTGCTTGTGCCATGGATTTCAAAGGTAGTTGGGATTCTCATTTACCATTAGCCGAATTTGCGTATAACAATAGTTACCAGTCTAGTATTGAGATGGCACCATATGAGGCTTTATATGGGCGTAAGTATCGTTCACCTATTTGTTGGGATGAAGTTGGTGAAGCTAAGCTTTGGGTTCGGAGATGGTACAACAGTCAGCTGAGAGTGTGAAACTGATTAGAGATAGATTGCTTACATCTCAGAGTAGATAGAAAAGCTATGCAGACAACCGGAGATGTGACTTAGAGTTCCAGGTTGGTGATTATGTATTCTTGAAAGTATCGCCCCAACGTGGTACTAAGCGATTTGGGAAGAAAGGTAAACTTTCACTTAGATTTATTGGGCCATTTGAGATCTTAGAGAGGATTGGATCTTTGGCGTATTGGTTAGCATTGCCACCTTCTATATTGGATGCTCATGATGTATTCCATGTCTCGATGCTACGTAAATACTTGAAGGATGAGTCACATGTCGTTAGTTATGATGAGATTACTATTGAACCTAACCTTTCTTATGATGAGAAGCCGGTGAGGATTCTTGATACGAAGGAACAAGTCTTGAGAACGAAGAGGATACAATTGGTCAAAGTCTTGTGGAAGAACCATAACATCGAGGAAGCTACTTAGGAAACCAAGCTTGATATGAGAGAGAGATACCCTTTCCTATTTGATGATTCTGGTTTGAATTTAGGGACTAAATTCCTTTTAGTGTGGGAGGATGTGAGAACCCAAAACCTACTTGCGTATCATGTCTTCTATACTTGCTTAATATGCTCATTTTGTGCCTTAACATGTTTTAGAGTTCATGTTGTTCATATCATACTTGCATTAGGTCAACTATGATCGTAGTTGCTTGTATGCCTCCTATACGTTGCATGCTTTGTTGTACTTGCTTCGTGTATCGCCTTAGTCCTTAACTAAGTCCTACTAGAGCCTTAGTACCTTTCTTACATGTTCTTTAACCTCAATCTATGCCATTGTATGCTTGGTTGAGAGTTCGGAAGCCTTCTTGCTTCATTTGATCTTTTGACTCTTATGGTCTCTCGATTTGTCTTTCCTTTGTCTTATTTCGTGTCCTTGAAGGTCATGAGTTGTTAACTTGAATCCTAGACCTTGTTTTCTAGTCCTTAACATGTTTAAGAATGTTCATTCATGTTCATTATATCTTTGTTTAGCTCGTTGTTGATTCGTTTGATCTTCGTTGTGAGTTTCGCTCTTTATTCCTCCTTGCTCCGGCTGATATTCGGACTGTTTTGAGTGTGTTAAACATCTCATATGGTTTGGGGTTGACTTGAAAACAAGTCACAAACATCCCACATGTAAGAAAGGTACTAAGGCTCTAGTAGGACTTGGTTAAGGACTAAGGCGATACATGAAGCAAGTACAACAAAGCATGCAACGTATATGAGGCATATAAGCAATTAAGATCATAGTTGACCTAATGCAAGCATGATATGAACAACATGAACTCTAAAACATGTTAAGGCACAAAATGAGTATATTAAGCAAGTATAGAAGACACGATACACAAGTATGTTTTTGGTTCTCACATAAACATTCTAAAATAGTATAATGAACTTTTTGCTTATAACGCAGGGAGTATATCATACATGATATATCCATAACTTCACTACAATATAAAGAAAATATCGGGGCCAAAATAAGATACGAAAATGTTGTACTCCCAGATTAGTCCCGAAATTATTGTTTTTCATTCTTTTTTTATTCGTCTCAAAAATATTTTCATGTTTGTAACTTTCTTTTTTCAAATTATACTTTAACCATTATAACCTTACATTTTATTCCAATTTTAATTATTGGTCACATGTGCATGAACTTCAAAATAAACTGTATATTATATCAATATTAATAATCAAATCAATTGATTTTCCTAATTTGTATGTCGGGTCAAACAAGATAATAATTTTAGGATGACGGAAATATTTTTCAATTAAAAAATTTATTAATATTTTTCTAGGGCAGAGTGAATATATGAAAATGGAATAATATCATAAATATTTTAGTCTCTGTTCCAAAATAAGTCTCGTGTTATATTTAAATGTGTATTAAGAAATGATTCGACTCTAGGAGTATAATTTTTTCTTCAATACTCTCAATCTGTGTTTGAGTAGTGTCAAATCAATTGGTTTTCTTTATTTTACAATTATAATGGAATTGACCTTATGTACTTTTTTTTTTAATAATAGAAATAAGTCACTTATTTTGAAACAAAGATGGTAACCTTAAAAATAATTAACGTGGTCAACGCATGACTAAAGTCATTTTCAAGTCATTCAAGGGCACCCTCCGCCCCTTTCATCATATTTACTTAAAATATTTCACTCAACAAATAAATTGTTTATAAATATAAATAAAGTTTGTGCATATTATTTATAAATTATAATTTTAATAAATGCACACGTAAAATTAGTGTCACCTATATTATTTAGGGACATCCTAACTATTGTCAATTTTCTATTTTAAAACATTTTTTCATGTAATTGTGATATTGAGATAGACATTGATTTGACACCACTAATGCTAAAGAAAAATTATTTAAAGTTCAACACTATTTTATATTCAATATGTGCATTAATATTAGAATATTTATTCATATATACTTTAACAACATCCTAAATTGTCTATTTTATATTTTAAAACATATTTTTTCATATCAATTATCAAAAAAATTATTTGTAATTGTGAGATTAAAAAACAATGGACCTTATTAAAAAAAGATGATCCTTATTGATTTTCTAGGGACATCATAAACATTATTTATTGTCTATTTTTATTTTTGTATTTATTAATATATTGTTTAAACATCAATCGACATATTTTCAAAAGATTTACCAAACACGTGAAAATGAAATCTTTTGATTTTATGGAAATCATTTTTCAGAAATCATTTTAAATGATAAACACTTATTTTGAAACAAAGATGGTAAAAATAATTATGGCGCATTAAATATCATATTCAATGAATCATTAAAAAATCGACACATAAATAAAAAAGAGAATAACAATGCTAGTAGCACAAAATAGCTAGTATAAAATTTTAACAACAAAATCTTTGTTGACTTCCTAACTATGAAAAAAATCAATCAATCAATAATATATCAAAAAAAAAAAAAAGGTAAGCACTCCCCTGAGAGCCCCACACCATAATGATTAGGGTATGTATAGATACTCTAATTTCATAGCTTGAAATTAGAATTACGATCTCCAAAACCAATTCCATTATTTGAGACCGTAACTAAATTTAGAATTGGAATTTTGTTGAAATTTTAAATCACTCAATTCCATAAAACTAATTCTATCATAAATCCTAATAATTTAAATTCTAAATTTTGATCGATTATTACATAGCAACAAATCACCTTCTTTTTACCATCACCAAAACAATTTTTAACCACCACCACTTGTGTCACCTCCTTCCGCCGCCAACACCTCCAATCACCACCGTCGCCTCTGCCACCGTCGCCACCGCCTTCGGTTGCCATCGCCAACACCTCCGGCTACCATCGCCACCAACGCCACCGTGCCTTCGGTCAACCCCGACCACTGTTGTCACCTCTAGAAACCGTTGTCTCTAACTACCTCCGCTGACTGCTACCCACCGCCACCACTATATGTTATTTATTTTTTAAAATGTAAAATTTATATATTTTAATTATTAGAAATGTTTGAACCTTTATCATTCATAATAATAAACAATCATATACCACTAGACTAAACTAGATACTTGACATATTATTAAATTCTTGTTTTAATTATAATGTAAAATTACAATTGAATTCCACGCATTATTCATACAATGAAAATGCTATGATTTTGAAAACAAATTTTAAGTTATTTAAATTTTATAAAATTTGAATATTTATTAAATTTAAAATCAATGTATCCAAACAGACCCGAAGAAAAATTTTACAAATAAAATTTTGTAATTTTATTTGTGTCGTAAACATTACTCTTAAGAGAAAAAAAAAATAACTTAAAGGATTATGCATGCACTATAGACAAATATTAATGATACACATGCAACGTGTTCAATAAACAAAAAATTATAAATAAACTTGAAGGTGCGCGTGTCTATGTCCAGGCATTTTGCTGCTTCCATCACAGCACGCATACCCCCATTGTTATCAAGGATTAAATATATTTTTTTAAAAAGAGATTAGTTTTTTAACAATTATTTTACTTATAAACTATCGATTTGGAAATTATATTTTTTGACTTGTAAAATTGAAAATCGTATTTATAATTTCCCTAAAGATTAAATCAAAATTGTTAACTTTAGTAACTTTGTTGGAAAATAAAGTGTACATCGGTTGTAGGCTAGTAGTCATCATTAAAATATTAGCAAATGATATTAAGATGTTCTAGCTTGTGGTATTTTACGAGAATTTAGTTTTAGAACTATTAAATGATTAAGCATGTAATGATTTAAAATGCTCACATTATCATTTAAAAATATACATATTGATTCGAAAGTGTATAAATCTAAGTAAAGTTGATCTGATAACACTAATATTGAAACTTGTATGAATACCACGAGCTTAAGCTCGTAATATCATCAAAATATTTAATGGTATTTAACGATTTAGGTTTAATCTTAAATACATTATAACTACAATGGCCATATTCGCAGATAAGAAAATATAATACTCACTCCGTTCCAAAAATTATTATCATGTTTGACCTAGTATACGTAGTAAGAAATACAATAAATTTTATTATTAATATTGCTATCATTTTTTTAAAAACCCGTGTGCATATGATTATAATTAAAATGACAATAAAAAGTAAAATTAAAATGATAAATGGTAAAAATATTGTTTTAAAAACAACGTTACAAACAAGAAATACTTTTTTAAGTTGATCGTGCCTAATGACAAAAAAAATTAAGTTGTTTGAAAAATATAAATATAAATAATTTACAATTTAAAAGTAAAATGATTCTTATTAAAAACCAAGTTGAAAAATAAAAAAAAATTATTTATGAAACTGCCCTGAAAACGGATGCAACCTCGGACGACGATATAAAGACCACACTTTCCTGATTCTTATAGCTTTGACTTGACCTTCCAATATTGACATCATTGGCCCTTCTTTCTCTCACTTTCCATTTGATTTTTATGTTTATGAAACTGAAACCAGTTGACCCTGCCAAACTTTGGTCAATTGTCTCCACTACGCCCGGCAATTTAGTCGATTCTTGTTAAATCAGGTCGAAATACGGTAAAACTTGAATATTAAATATACTTATTAAATTAGGTTAAATTAAATTAGTTTGAGTTGGAACAAGTGGTGGGCTACGAAGGGTCACCCCTATCTTGATCATCAGTTTTTTTCAAGATTTCAAATCTTTATTAAAAAAAAAACTAATCGATTAAAATGGGTAACGAGTTTAACATGTTTAAACCCAACTTAATACATTAATATTTTCGGATAAAATGAGTTACTTGTTTTGATTTTGACCCAATCTATATTACAATAAAGTTCATTCTCACACATGTGCAATTGACTAAAGTTATTTAGAGATTAAGATTAAATTATTTTAAAAAATTTAATAGTTGAGATTCACTCTCATATTCACATGTGTGATAGTAGTTATCCACTTTTAACTCTCTATTTTCTCTCACTCTATTACAAAATCACCCCTTACAATTAATATTATGAGCAGTCATACTCTGAGATTAATCTTCTAAACCATTACCCTTTACAAAACATCAACCTTACATTAATATGATATCACAATAGAGTTCAATTGATTGACTGAGACTATCTGACTATGGGAGTTGATTCCGCCGTAAAATCAAAAGGTTCATAGGTCAGTTACATATAACTCCTTACAAATAACCCCCCTCAACTATGTGTAGAGTTCGAATAGCGTCTCTCAACTACCACTTGAAGTAATGTACCCCTCAATTGTAATACTTTTTAAAATCGCACATTCTATTTAGACGTTGACATTTCAATTGACGAAATCAGATATACTGGCATCGTGTCATAGACACGAACACGAAGATCTAGTAATGTTAATAGATTTAGTTGGATCAAATAATTTTCAGGTTGGGTTGGTTAACGTACCTAGTAGTAATCGTCGGACCTAGTCTCCACCAATTTATTATTTTACTATTTTTTTTCATTAAGCTGTTTTATTTGTAAGTCTTAGAATTCCGCTTATTCACAAAAAATTCTCATTTTAGGTTGATAGTCTTAATAGTTCATTATCGGTGTCTCTCTCTCTCTCTCGTGAATTTTAATATTCTACATTGTCAAACAAAATTAATATTTCATCCGTTCCACCCAAATAATCAATGTTTAAAAAGTCTAATTATTAAAGGATACTGTTCTGTTTCAAAATAATGGTCATTTTAACAAAGTTTTTTTTGTTGAAAAATAAGTGTAATTATATGATTTTAATAAACATTTATTCATATTTTACCAAAAGTGTCCTTATTTATTACTTTCAAATTAAATGAAATTATAGAGGAAATTGTTAAGAAGAAAGAGAAAATGATGTTATAACTTAACTACATTAAATAAACATAAATAAAGATATGTCAGTATGTTTATAAGTTCTTAATATGTGTGTGAATAGCTAAAACGACATTTATTTTTAAACAGAGAGAGTATATAACTAGCACTAGATTTGCTCATGATTACAATAATATTTGAATATAATCAATAAGCTAATATCAAATATGGAGGTTAATGTTTAAATGTCGTGAGAATTGTAGACATTATTATTTTAAAAGTGGACTGTTAAAGTTAAACATCCTAAAATAGTATAATGATTTTTTTGTTTATAACTAGAGGTTGTAAACGGGGGGGTATAGACGGGCATGGGCGGCGCCTATATGGACAATGGGTTCAAATGGGCAGGCAATTAAGTGTTCATTTAATACTATGGGCATATATGGGAGGGCAATCAATGGATATGGGCCCCCATGGGCGCCCATCTACTCATAACACAAAATTATAAAATAAATGCACTAATTACAAAAAAAAAAATCATTCTTTAACAAAAAAAAATGTAATACGAAAGTGACCATTGGCTGGTCGATTTAGGAAAAATAAATATCTATTTTTGTGTGTGCTTTTAAGTGACCACCTGTTAGTCCCAAATGGCACAATAATAATCTAGAAGGAGTGGGTTGAATAGCTTATGAGAAACTTAAAAACTTTTTAAGTAAGTTCCTTTGACAAGCACTTGCAATCTATTTGGAAGATTGAAGTAGCGGAAGTCTTGCAAGGAAACAGGTTCAAGTCTGCCGATTAAGGACTACCGGTAGACTTGACTGACTACTCAAGTCTGCAGTTGAGGATATAGGTAAAGGAAATAATAAACTGTTTAAGAGCAAACAAGTAGTAAAGGAAGAACACAAGTATTTGAGCTAGATGGTTCACACTATAAAGAGTGTTACGTCCACCACCAAGGCAGTCAACCTTGGATTTAAAAGTGCACTATATTTTCCACTAGTTCTATTACAAGGAATATACCCAATGGATCGTGTACAAAAATATTGACTTGTGTTTGGGGGTTTAGGAATTATATATCTGGGTAAACAAGATATTTAATTCTTGCAGAAGAATAGTTATGAAGGATAACAACAAGAAGTTAAAAGATAAGTGTTGATGCAGGTCTTCTTGTTGTTGTCGAGGACTTCTTGATCAGTTTAAGATCTCTTGAATGCACTGAGTATAAAGACTTTGAGTTGTTGAAGATTTTCAGAGCATTTCGTCAAGTGTACTTCTTCAGTCTTTAATGGAGGTATTTATAGCTGGAGCATTCTGGAGATCCGTTGGGGAAGACGAAATGTAACAGCTCTATTAGGTTGAATGCATTAAATGCATGGAACTTTTTTGATGATTTTCGTCTTCACTGATATGGAGCAGGGAATGTGTGCAGAGATGTTTGCAGAGACTGATAGTAGGGCAATCCGGATGTCAGATCTACAAAAGTGGGTACAGACTGTAGGTGACAGTTTGTTCACCTGCTCTGTCACTATTCAGACTGCGAAAGTCTTCCTGCTTTTCGGAAAGCTGCTTTAGGTGTGTCTGAAAAGCCAAGGAATGTCTTAATTTAAATTCAAACTGATAAGAATAAATTTAATTAATCCACTAAGACTTGTTTGACTAGACACATCAAGCTTGACCATGTGAAGACAAGGTCTGCCGCTGGTTGCTGTTTGCAGGTCTTCCGGTGAAGCACAACTGAGGTCTTCCGCTAAACCTGTGAAGCCAATAAAGTAAACTATCCTTTGGCAAAGTTCTATACACAGTTGTCACGCTAATTGATACGCAGTCCAATTAGCCACTAATGTATAAAACTAATGTAATGTATAAGCAGATATAAATCTAAATACAAATGAGAATCAACAATCTTCTCCTATTTGTATCTGGTCATCATTACTTACAAATGAGGACTATAAACAACTATGTGATAGATAATAGCATGTCTAAAAGTTTTTTTAATTTTATAACGGTAGACATGCCGCTATCAAACAGGAGAACACCTCCGGTGTAAAATCTAATCTAGGTGCTTACAAAATATAAGGGATACAATAGAACAACACACAGATTAGTAGTAAACAGTTCAAATGGATTTAAACTGAGTGTTTAAATTCTAAGCATGTATGAAATAACAAGAATTTTAAACAATAGTCATTTTTTGAAAATCAATTAATCTTCTGTATTAAAAACGAGAAGTTTAATATTACAGAGTTTTCAAAAATTTAGATAGATACAAAGGTTAAGGGAAGAAAAGATACAGATTTACCAAGGTCTTTTCCCTTTGCCTTTGTCTGCTGCTTCTTTCTCTCTTCTCTGTCGCTCAAGCTCTTCAGTTCTTTTGATGTATTCATCATCGGCAGAAGTGGGAGGTCTAGTGGATCGAGAACGGTATTCCAGTTCTTCACGAAGACGGCTGTTCTCTTCCAAAAGCATCTGGTTGATAGACTTCATTTGTTTCTCCTCCGTGATGGCCAGATCACGATCTCGCCAAGCATTCATAACATCATGAGCGGAGTCGCGAGCAATGTTGTTGAGCTCGAGGACAGGCGGGCGGCTGTGGCCGAGATGGAGAGTGATGGCGTGGAATAACTCATAGAACAGAGATGAGCAGAGCCGGGCGTATTCAGATCGTTGAGCTTCGACGTTTACTTTGACATCCGTAAACTCGTGCTTCATCTGTCCAAATTGGGTCCACACGCCATCTTGAAATTATCGAAGAAGAGAAGCATTTCTATCATTTGCCTTGGACGCGGCAGTGGCAATCTCAGCGGCAGCTGTGGAGATGCTCGTCAGCTCTCCTAGCCTGTCGTAGATGGCGTCCAGGCGAGACAGGATTTCAACATTGGCCGGTTGATAGGGAGAAGGGTCCAGGCCAATGTGAATGTGATCACCGCCGGCAGAAAAAGTGGCTTCAGTATAGGACATGGGCCGGAAGGGCTGTTGGAGAGGTGGAGTCACTGAGCCGGAAGAGGTTGAGTCTTGGGTGGGGATAGTGTGGGTAGAAGAGAAGTTGGTGTTTGGTGGGGAGGGAGGAGGTGTTGGAGGAGAATCTAACTCAATGTCAGTGTCAGAGTTGTCACTGACGATTGATGATTCTGGTAAGGGGTTGGTAGAGAACCAAAAAGAGGGGGCTGGATAGAAAAGGGATTTGGGTTTGAGGGGGTTTGGTTGTGGTTGAACTTGGGTGAATAGATCTGCTACCGATGAAAGTTCAAAGAGAAACTTGGAGGCAACAGAGTCTAATGGTTTGCTAGGAGAGGGTTGGGTTGGTTTAGATTGTGTGGATGGACTGGTTTGGGTTCGATGGGGTGAAGAAGGGGTAGATGGGTTAGGAGAATAGTTAAAAGGGAAAGGAGGAGGTGTAGGAGTTTTGGTAAGCTCCTCCTGTCTTTGTGGCTCCTCTTGAGGGATAGACTCCTCCGGAGGGGGTGAAGTCCTCTAAGTAGATGACTCAGTAGGAATGGGTTGGTTGTCGGTAGAGGGTTGATTGGCGGTAGAGGGTTGGTCAGCGGTAGAGGGTTGGTTGGAGGTAGACTTCTTTTTCTTCCTTAGAAACTGAATAGGGGCTCAACTGCTTCATCGACAGTATCTAGAGTGTCTGTAGGTGGTTGGGTTTGAAAGTTTTTACGTGGTCGCCTACGTTTTGGTTTTGGTGAAGGTGAAAGTGAGGGTTGTCGTTTGTTTTTAGGAGAAGGCTGGGTAGAGGAGGTTGGTTGAGCTGGAGAGGATGGTGAGGGAGATGAAGGCTTACAGAGAAGCAGCGGACTTGCCTGCTCGCTTGCCTTCAACTCTTGCCTGATCCATTTGGCTTGACGCTTCTCAGCTTCATCTTCTTCCGCCCGTGCCTTTTTGGCCTTGGCTGTTTATTTGGACTTCAACAGCTGCTCTGACTCGTCAGCCAAATCCTTTCCTTGCTGGTGAAGGGTTTGAACAACTTGGTCATTGAATTTGTCAGATGCCTTTTTAAAGCTCTTGCTAGCAGCTTCATATGCATCCATGTTGAAGCACATAACGATTATAGGCATCGGCTTAGCAACCTTTTCAAGAGAGATAGGCGGAAGTCCTTTTTGCTGCCGTCGCTTGTTCTCATATTCAGTAAATTTGTTGAAGAACGAGGCGGTCAGCTGTTTGTCCTTTTTCACCAAAAGAAGTTCATCTTCCTTAATGGAAGAGTTGATTTGCTCTGTGTCTCGCAGAAGGACGTTGATCAACCGGACAAATGGTCATTTGCTGTTGGGGTTGTTCTTTACTTTCTCAAGGCACTGCTTCAGCTCATTGAACACAATAGTTCCGTAATTGAGGTGAGTCTGTAGGTAGACGACACTGGTGAGGTTCAGCTGTTGTATAGTGAACATATCATGGGCCCCGCTTTTGAATAGCAGGCCCTTGTCAATCATATGGCTTGAGTAGTAGACGTCCAGTGGAAAGAGATTCCTCAGCATCTTGCCCTGAGGTTCCCTTGGAGTATCAACTCCCTTCATTGCTTCCCAGGCATGGTTAGCCTCAGCAGTTGATGATTCTAGTGCACCACCAAAATGTACACCAATAATGGTGGAAATTGTCTTGGCAGTGATGGAGACGGGTCGACCTCGAATCCATCCTCGCAGTGCAATTTGATTTCTGACTACCATTCGTTGGTAGAATTCTTCAGCCAGGAGGATACTGTAGTCTTCGTCGTTAAGGCAGAAGAGTGGTAGAATCCCCGAAGCGTTCATATCTTCGCAGGCTTTGACTCCGGCGGCTATCGTGCAAACGGATTGGAGATCTATGCACATTCTAGGTATATACAGTTTTGGGTCCAGAGTGACTATGACGTCGTGAGCGGCGGGAAATGAAGGGTACCCTGGTAAATTGACGTCCAAACTAGGTGGGATGACTTTTCGTCAAACTCCTTCCCCGCTATTTGTCACGTTTGGATTTTGAAGATTTTACCTTTAAGTCTTAGATGAGGTAAATGAAGTCTTTTAAGTCTTCGGTAAATGTATAAATCTAAGTCTAGTTTGCATCCGGTGGCTTTGTGAGAATGTCGGCCAATTGATGTTCGCTTAGAACGCGTATGCATCGGGCGATATTACCTTTCTCCACATGATCTTTGAGGAAGTGATAACGGATATCAATGTGCTTTGTCTTCGAGTGCATCATCGATTCTTGGAGACCGAAATTGCCGAGGTGTTGTCACACATAATTGGACAATTTGCGCCTTGATGTTGTAGTCCACTAGTTGTTGCTTCATCCATAAAGGCCGAGAACAACAAAGCGGCAATATATTATGCCTCGTGGTGGAGTTTGCAACCGATCCTTGTTTCTTGCATGACCATGAGACAAGTCTATTTCCAAGAAATTGACAAGTCCCACCGGTGCTTCTTCGCGCTCACTTTGCAGTGCATAATCATCCGAGTATCCAACTAGATCAAAGTTGTTGCGTTTGGAATACCGAGATACCTAGATTTGTAGTTATTGAAACATATCTGATGATACGTTTGGCAGCAAGCAGATGTGATTCCTTTGGATCTACCTGAAATCTTGCATAAGCACAAACAAAAAATATAATATCTGGTCTACTGGCAGTAAGGTAAAGAAGTGAACCTATGAATCCTCGGTACTTGGTCATGTTCTCTTGCTTTCCCTTCTCATCTTTATCAAGATGGCAGTCGGTAGACATTGGAGTCTCAAATCCTTTTGCTGAATCAAGACCAAATTTCTTGATGAGTTCCTTTGCATATTTGGTTTGGCTGATGAAGATTCCGTCGGAAGTCTGTTGAATCTGCAGTCCTAGAAAGTGGGTGAATTCTCCCATCATACTCATTTCAAATTTTCTTTGCATCAGCTTCTCGAATCTCTTGCATAGGCTTTGGTTAGTTGATCCAAAGATGATGTCGTCCACATAGATTTGTACCAGAAGAGAATGACCTTTGTGCTTGAGGATGAACATAGTTGTGTCTATTCTTCCTCTCATGAATCCTTGTTCAATTAAGAATTTGGATAGAGTTTCATACCAAGCTATGGGAGCTTGTTTTAGGCCATAGAGTGCTTTCTTGAGTCGGTAAACATGATCCCGTTTGTCTTCAATGACAAAACCTGGAGGTTGTTCAACGTATACCGTTTCTTGAAGATCACCATTTAGAAAGGCACTCTTCACATCCATCTGATAGACTTTGAAGTCCATGAACGATGCATAGGCTAGAAAGAGTCTGATTGCTTCTAATCTAGCAACAGGAGCAAATGTTTCATCGAAGTCAATTCCTTCTTCATGTCGGTAGCCTTGAGCAACCAATCTAGCTTTGTTTCTGGTGACGTTCCCATCTTCATCTCTCTTGTTCCTGTATACCCATTTGGTGCCGATAACTGGATGGTCAGTCGGTCTTTGAACTAAGCTCCACACTTTGCATCTTTCAAATTGGTTCAGCTCTTCTTGCATAGCTTCAATCCAGTAATGATCTTCGATAGCTTCATCAATCTTCTTTGGCTCGATTTCAGATACGAATGCAAATGCAAACATAGTCTCATTTTGAACTCTATTCCTCGTACGAACTCCTGAGTTGAGATCACCAATGATTTGAGAAATAGGATGATCTCTTGTTTCAATAATAGTTGGAGGAAGATCACTTCTGGTGGGTTCTTCCCTTAAGAATTCTGGAGTAGGTTGAGAAGGTGATTCACCAAAATCAGGTTCAGAAGAGATAGGATCTTTGAAACCTTCATTTTCTGGTGAACAAGAAGGGTGAGTGATCTGCAAAGGTGTTTGGGGTAAAACAGAAGAGATAGGTTCTGGGTCAACAGAAGAGTTGGAGCTGGCATCGGCAGAGTTGAAGTCTGCCGGTGAAGGGTTAGCAGAACTGGAAGGGTCTGCAGTTGCAGAATTCTGAAGTGGAGTAGAAGTAGATGTTGTATTTGTACATGTCTCATCATTATCAGAATCATTAGCAACATTCGGAGCCTTTCTAGGCTCTAACAAGTCATATTCATCAAAAGTAACATGCACAGATTCTAAAATTTTTAAAGAAGTTTTACTAAAAATGCGAAATGCTTTTGAATGTTTGGAATAGCCCAGAAAAATTCCTTCGTCTGATTTTGCATCAAATTTTCCTCTATATTCTTTTCCATTATAAAGAATAAAACATTTACAACCGAAGATTTTAAAAAATCCTATGTTTGGGGCTCTTCCTCTCCATATTTCATATGGAGTTTTGTTATGAAACTTGTTTACTGTGGATCGTGGGTAAAACATGCGAGTTGACGGCTTCGCGAGAGTACTTTGGAAGTTTTGCTTCGCCAAAGATAGTTCTTCTTTGCTTCAATCGTGTTCGTTCTTCCGTTCGGCTACACCATTTTGTTGAGGAGTTCGGCAAGAGAAGAAGTTGTGGCCGATCCCGTGGTCATCACAATATCTTTCTACACCATTGTTCTTGAATTCGGTGCCATTGTCTGATCTTATGTCACTAATATCTTCAAGCTTTTGGGTTTGAAGTCTTCTGAAAAGAGCGGTGACTAGATCATATGTCTCATCTTTCGAAGTCATTGTTTCGATCCAGGTGAACCTAGAGTAGTCGTCAACTACTACAAGTGTGTACTTGTCTCCTAAAATGCTGACTGTAGTGATTGGTCCAAAGAGATCCATATACAGAAGTTGAAGAGGTCTGTTTGTTGACATGACAGACTTTCTTTTGAAGGAAGACTTGGAAAGTTTTCCTAATTGGCAAGCTTTACAACTTCTGTCATGGTCGGCAGACACCGTAGGTAGACCTTTGACAAGCCCATCTTTGGAGAGCTTGGGGAGGTGCTTGAAGTTGAGGTGATCGAGGCAGCTTGTGCCATAGCCAACTATTGTCACGAGCGTTGTTAGCAACTAGGCAAAGGCTGGAGAATCTCCCTAGAAGATTTAAGTCCACGACATAGACGTTTCCTTGTCTATTGTCGGTCAGTATTGTAGAGCAAGATTCACGATCTTTGATAAGACATTGGTTGGAGGTGGATTGGCGAGATTAGTCCTTTGTCGCGAGGTGGGAATATGCTCGAAGATTATGCTTTTAAGCCGTTCACTAGAGAAACTTTGTTGATGGAGAGACTTCCTCTAGTGATTGAGCCATACCCAATTGTTTTCCCTCTTGCATTGTCTCCGAAAATAACTGTGGGACCTTTGGCTTCAGCTATATCTGATAGTAGACTTTTGTTCCCTGTCATGTGTCTTAAGCAGCCATTGTCCAGGTACCAGATGTCCCTATCTTCTGAATCTATAGCCATGAAGCATACCTGAAAAAGATTTAAAGAAACAAGGTCCCCTTTATTTTCTTTTGGGTCCTAAGGATTAGCAACCTTTTGGAACCCATACCTGCCTAACCTTGAGAGAACTAGGTCTCTCAGATTTTGGAGTGAACCTTAGCAGGCATTCTGGGGCCAGATGGCCTAGGCAATTGCAAGAATGACATAAATGGAAGTTCCATAGAGAACTGTCAGTGGCCTTAGCTGAAGAGTGATTGTGATTATTCTTGATCTTAACAGCAGTCCTTGGTTCAGCTGGCTTGTTGACGGTAGACTTAATTGGTTTCTTTTGGATCTTCCTAGGTATGTTACCACCAGACTTAGCCTTGGCTGGTCTGTTGATAATCTTTTTAGGAGGATCCGATATAATACCTTTAAGTTTACTTTCAACAGGTATAGGGGCCTTGCCTGTTTCATAGACAAACTTGATAGTCATCGGTAGAGATTTCGTAGGTCTACCGCCAGCAGACTTAGCCTTGGCAGAGTTGTTGTCGGTAGACTTTAGTTTCTCTACCGTTACTTTCTCAAGTTTCTCATTAGAAGCAGTAATCTTGGCTTTCCCTTTCTGAGCCTTGGGGTAAACATAAGGTACACTTGTATAACCAAGACCTTGTTTCCCCTTGTTTCCGAACGTCTGTTTAGAGAAGGAGATATCATAAGCAGTCTCGGAGGATTCACCTTTCTCTGTGACAAATGAGTATGTCATACTGGGCTCATCAGAATATCCTATGCCAGATTTATCTTTACATGACTTTTGGCTTGAAAGGATTTCTTCAAAAGTATCTTTGGAGCTGTTCCAAGAGTCAATTGTCTTTTGCAAGGCAATTTTCTCTAGGTCAAGTCCTTTGATGTGCTTAGTGAGACATTCGATTTTGTCACAAAGGAATTTGTTTTCTCTTTTAAGTTTGATACTCTCTTGTTGACAGCTATTGAGAGTTTGAATCTCAGCTGCCATCAGAGATTTCTCAACAGCAAGCTTCTCACAATTCTTGGCGAGTTTTACATAGGCTACTCTAAAGGAATTGAACTCTTCAAGCATATCTTTATTATCTTTAAGAAGTTCTTCCTTACTGAAGTTCTCACAATTGATCTCACTTTTGTCCAAGGGACTGGGCGAGACTTCGACTTCATGTTCAGAATCATAGGTGGGACCTGAATCATGAGCTATTAAGCATATGTTAGCTTGCTCACAATCGTCCTCTTCTTCGTCTGAATCAGTCTCAAACCATGTAGCAACATGTTTATCTTCTATGTCTTCAGCCAGCATACCCTTTTGCTTTTGAAATTTTTTATAAGTAGGTCTTCGGTATGCTTCAAATTTTGGCTTTGGACATTTGGAGGCGAAGTGACCAGGTTTTCTACAATTGTAACACACAAGCTCTTCTTTAGATGAGCTTTCATCAGTCTTTCTAAAAGACTGCTTGTGTGTGTCATTCCTTCCATATTTTGCAAACTTTTGAAACCGTTTTACAAGCATAGCAAATTGTTCTTCTGAAAGAAAATCGTTTTCACCGGAGGAAGTGGAAGGTTTGTTTTCAACAGCTGGTTTCTTCGACCATGGCCGGCAAGGACACAATTTCGAATCGCTTGTCTCGCTTAGAGCTTGATTTACTTCGCCGAGCTCATAAACCTTCAAACTGTTAAAGAATTGTGTCATTACCAGCAGTCCAGCCACT
>CM028379.1:610157-630157 GCA_013146195.2 Codonopsis lanceolata
CCAGATTTATATCCTATCCTCTTATATGTGGATTTCTTCTTAGCATTTGGAAAAACAAAGTGCTATCATGAATATGTAAACTAAACGCCTCTTTATGTACTTTGTTCTGATCGCTTGACTTTCATGATAGGCTCAAGGATCAGTACGATACGCATATATGTAGATATACATACTCCTACTTGATTTTCCCTTGATTGCCTCAGATATGTATATATAGGTAGATATACATACTCCTACTTGATTTTACCCTCGATTGTCTTCTTATGTATATAATTGTAGATTTGCATATCTTACATGATAAACTTCAGAATGGATTGTTTGGTACATAAACGAATTTACATACCGCACTTGATAATCCTATGAGGGACTTGGTATATGTATATTTATAAATATGCATCCTTCTAATTAATTATTCTATGAGAGACTTGGGATGTCCTACGAATAGATATACATCCATAATCATGATTATTTCTTGTGCCTTGCTTCCCTCGACTTGTTTGATCAAGCTGTGATTCACCCCGATTCATCTCTTTAGTCCGTAAAGGACCGGTTATACGCATACAACCCGACTTACTTGGGTCTTCGTAGTAACACGTTATCATTTCCTTTATAGCCATATTCATTTTATGTCTTATTGTTTAGTAGTAACGCATCGGGTCATTATGACTCACCCCTGCATTTCTTGTTTTCTAGTTGCAGCTCGTAAGTCGTTGAGGTCGCCTAGTACGTGACCGCAGCGTACTACGCTGCTCGACACCGAGCTTAAGTACGTGTGTTCGTGATTGTAATAGTCATGTTTCCGAGTACCAGGACTCCTATCTTTCAGCATCCTTGTCTTGTATATCATATTATATTCTTGTGAGCTCGTTTGTATGTAAGGTTATTTAGACTTTACAAATAGCACTTGGGTAGTTGATTTGATTTGATTCTCGTCGACGTGTTGTGTCGCTGCTCAGTCTTGGTTCTTATATTCAGCTGAAAATTCCCACGTGCACGCAGTAGCTTTGGGCCTTCTCTATCCTAGTTATTATTATTGTTGGTTAACCCCGCATGCTTTAGCCGCTGGTAAGCGTTTTATCGTGTTGGTTCTTCACAAACGCCACCGAGTGCCGATGGTTTGTCCAATGCCTCGCAATGTTATGCATGCGAGTTTCGTTTTTCCCATCTGTGAGATTTATGTCTCTTGGTATCCTTGGCCTTGGTTTCGAACTCATAGCTCCTGAACTGTCTTTCCTTGTCGCTCCGCATAATGATTTTTTGTAAACCCGCATTTTTAGTACGGCCTTATATTTTGTTTCGAGCTTTTGATAGCTCGACGTCCACTCGCATTATTTTATGTGTCGCTTGCCCTCTTTCTTGCCTCTTATGACACCTTGGGATTCCGCTCCAAATCCGGTCGGGTCGCCACGCTTGGTATCGTGAGCTTTTGTTAACTATAAGCCGTGATAGATCCATGGCCTAGATTGGGTTTTGTGCGCCGTCAGTATTTTCCGCTGAGCTGTTCGATTTGTGCCTTATCTGCATGTTCTCTTGTACAGATATAGACTTGATTACTGTTCTGCTGGTCTAGATTGCCGTGGAATGCAAGTTTGTGTTTAAGGGTATCATATTTCTTCCTATATTGCCTTTAAGTTGCGCTATACCATGTGTATGATGTTACCTTGTGGAACTATCATTTCTTGTCCCAGGTAAGGTTCTCGATAAACTCAAGTTGTCTATTCCAAGAGTGATCGCCGCTGTTGCTAATGTTCTGACGTTGTTATAATTCTTGAACGAAGTGGACAAGCCTCCCGTAATGCGTGTTGTATTCTCAAAATCGCTATACGATATAGATAGACATGATAATTACTTGACCATGAGTCCTCAGATTGTTTAGTATTATAGAATTGAATATTCTTTCCCGATAACTACTTTTTCCCATAGAGAGGACTACTCCGATAGAGGAATATTATCCCTAACTCCCTAATGAGAACAAGTAACCAGTGACCTCACATTTCTAATTTGAATTGTTGTCAAGCATAACGCTTGACCCATAGTGATTGAAGTCTACTAGTTAGTAACCAATTTGCATGTTATCAGGTTTACTTGTTGCTAAGTCTAATACGTTAATGGGAGCATTAGCGTGGTGTAACATGCTTGATCTATCAGAATAGATTGTTAAGGGTATGAATGTTCCATACTTGGTATACCCGCATAATAGATTAATAATATGTACATGATATTGATTGCCATGCCTATATGTAATTATATTATATGTGCATGAGACCACGATGAAGGATGCTATTGTGTGATTTGCAACCCCTCGCATCCTAAACTACTTTAAAGCTAAGTCACTTCGTAGGCCCCGACTTGATTATCAAGAGGTCTTCGCTCTGAGAACTAGAATGGTATTATATGATATAGGAATTGACCAACTCATACCAAATGGAATAAATTGAAAGTGACATCTTGTTTTGCTTGTGCAAATATGTGCAAACATGTATATTGAAATCATACCATGAATGAAATGAACTTGTGACTTGATCAAATGAGTCACCGCTCTACTTGATTTTAGTGTAAAGCGTTAAACCCTAGAGATTCTGTCGGACCGGAATAATTTAATTAGCCGGAAAACTCTTTGTTGGGATGTTTGTTAATTCGGCGCAACTATTGCACCGCTTAAGAATTACTTGATTAGATGATAAAGAGGAATTTTCACCTCAATGTCCACGCTTGTTGAACTTTGTAAGCCTTGATAATGTCCTTGAACTCGTTAAGAGTCAAGATGACTCGACTTTGGAATTGATTGGAGAGGATATTTAAGTATTTCTTTCCCTCGTGTTTTGAGGCACACAAGGTGGTTTCCTTGACTTCATCGTAAGCTATAGTATTGAACTTTGGTGATCAGGATTGTGAATTCGTGATCGAATTCTTTTAAGGAGGTGAGGATGTAAGACCCCGAACCTTCGTAATTGACCTTATTGCCTTGCGTGTCGCTCAACCGAACCTCGCTTACTCGACTTGAGGTAAGAACCTTGATTAATACAGAAGGCCGATAGGAGCCAATATATTAGTTCCATATGTTCCATAGACCTTAACTAGTTAAAGTTACAAGTCGCATACCGACCTACATTTTACTTTCTTGCCATACTTCCTCGCCTGTAGCTCCTTCGTGAGACCTCGATTCTTACTCTAGTCATTCCTCCACTTGTCTTGAGAGTTGTTTGAGTCTCATAAGACCTTGGTACACAAGTCGTGACTTGACGATAGCCTAATGCGACGCGATTGAGGGTTTACTTATTTGTTGTTGTGACCCTGGCTTGGGTCCTAGACCTCTTTTAAGATGGTTTGTTAACATGTTTAGATGTGTTAGACTTCAAGTGGAGGTGTTCCTTAAGTCTATCGATGATTTCGGAAGCTTTGGAGATAGCGTTCGCCTCTATCGCAGAAGTTCGGGAATCGAGTCGCGTAATCGCCTCCTTTGGGATTCTTATTTCCCTAGTTGTTATCCAACTTCCTACAAGTATTTAAGCTTCTTCATTAGCCCTTAGACTTGCCTTTAAAGTCTCCTTTCATTTGCTCGTTTGATTTCGAGTTCATTCGTCGTTAGGTTGCACGTTGTTGCACCCCTTCCCGGTTTCGCTCCGAGTTGTTTCGGGAGTTGTTCGGGTGTGTTTTAGACTTGTTTTGAGTTGGGTTAGACCTTAGAATGGTTGCCCATAAGTTTGGGATCATTTAGATCAAGTTTAGACCAGAGTTTTGGAGGTTCAGAGCCGAGGCGCCTCGCATGGAGTGAGGCGCCCGCCTCAAGTACTGGAGAGCAACCCTTGTGCCAGGGGTAGAGCCAGCGGCTGCATGGAGGGAGTGAGGCGCCCGCCTCACTTCCAGAATGTTGTTACGGATTTCTTTCCCTGCTTTTGATTTTTGGTGTGAAAACCTATACTACCCCATTTTAACCCCTCCTCTTTGCCTTGTCCACGGCTAGAAGGGGATGGTCATTCCTAACCCTTTATAACCCAATTTCATCCTCTTCCTCCCTCATTTTCACCATTCAACCGTGAGTTTTAGAGAGAGAGGGAGGAGGAGCTTCCATGGGAGACTTGCCGATTCCCGGAGTTCCGGCCATCGGATGATCGAGCCGCGACCGCCATCGCGAAGCCCTCGCCGAGTAGAGTCTTTCCCCTCGGTTTGTTTTCCACTTCCTAGACGTTTGTGGCTCGATTGAGGTACGTTACTTAAGCCCTAGTTTCTCTCTCTACATGTCTCTTGATGATAGATTGTTAGAGATGTGTTTCTTGTGATTTATCGTTGTTATACATGTCAAATGATATGTTTCCATGGATATCAATAGATTTTGGTTAGGATTTGAAACCAAATGGGTTTATTGAGTATATTGGAATTATTATGATTTAAGATTGATTGTTGTTGGGTTAGAAACCCGGATAAATTGTGAATCCCGAATTTATGCCTCGAACTAGAAATTTGGAACTTTGTAGTTTGACCCAAACGAAGTCAATTTATTTATAAAATCGTTATTCGAACCTTAGGATAAATTCCTATATCTTCTTGTGTTCATTGAATCTCAATTACGAAATTTTGAGAATTGCTCGGGTGATACCAAATTGGTAATAAGATTGATTCTTGGCTTAGGACTCTAATTGAGTCTCTTGAATAATGTTAAGTGCGAGATTTTCGCTAGTTCTTGGATGGGTTACGTGTGAGTCAAGAATGCGTAACTCGATTGAAAGACGTTTTGAATGGGTTCAATGACGAACTAGAACTAATAATACTAGTGGACTTTTAATGAAGTCCCAAGATTCGTAGGAGCGTAATATGTGACTTTACTTAGGAACCTTGTTAACATTCTTGGAAAATCCGGGATTGCTTCGTAACAATTCTTCCTTAGGAAGGATATTTGAACCGTGCATGTCTGGGTACCCTCTATGATGAATCTTGAGTAGTCTTCAGTCTTCTGGTCTTCAAGAAATGCATGCTTGATCTTTAGTTCTTTGGAAATCTCGAGGGATTTTATAATGTTATATATCTTATGATTCTATAGAACTGAGCTCGATAAGATTGGTTTGTGAATGATGCATGAACTTCTATGTCTACTTGAGATTATGACCTTTAAACATATTGTGTGTCTTATCTTCATAATTATCTTCCTATTGAGTATCAACGTGCTTTGATTTATGATTCTAGTAACAAATGGAATTTCGAACTTGAATTTGATCTAAGCTTAGTTGGACAATAATTAACCTAGGTTTCCGCCTTTTATACTTGACTTAGTAAATTCGAACTAAGGTTCCTAAATGGAACGAGAACTTAACCATGCCTTAAACAAGAACCTAGAAAGGAGTCTTGGGACACATATAGTGTTCAAACTCTATTTGACTGGAATTATAGAAATGACTCGACGGAGTCGATGCTAGTGAGTCATTTAACAATACCGACTCCACGATAAACCCCTACAACGCTCGAAATCCGTTTAACTAGATTACTAGTTTCGAGATTCTTAATTTAATTCATGCTCATGCTTGATTACTAGCTGTAAAAGAATAACATGCCCACCTGACTTGAATGAGACCGCTATTACTGTTCTCGTCCTTGCTTGATTTCTTAATAAGTAAATATTACTTGTTTTTCCCCAATAAGTCCAGCTGGCATACCTGTCTTGTCCTGTCTTGTCCTGTCTTGTCCTGTCTTGTCCTGTCTTGTCCTGTCTTGCCTTGTCTTGTCCTGTCTTGTCATGTCTTGCCTTGTCTTGTATTGTCTTGTCCTGTCTTGCCTTGCCTTGTCTTGTCTTGTCCTGTCCTGTCTTGTCCTGTCTTGTCTTGTCTTGTCTTCCCTGGTTGACAATTCGTCTACCGTTACGAATCATGAGATTCGTGATAGTGATGGGTCACGAACCGAAACGTGCAAACCCCTCCATTCTTGATCACTTTGGAGAAGAGTACCTTGTGTAACCATTAGGGCGCTTGGACTAATACTATCCTGGGTCGATGTACCATCTCGTACATACGACAAAGACGCTCCTCTGTTATTACAGCAGTTTATCTTGCAGGAGCTACATGGCAGCACCAGATTTATATCCTATCCTCTTATATGTGGATTTCTTCTAGCATTTGTGAAAACAAAGTGCTATCATGAATATGTAAACTAAACGCCTTTATGTACTTGTTCTTGATCGCTTGACTTTCATGATAGGCCTGTGGATTGTACGATACGCATATATGTAGATATACATACTCCTACTTGATTTTCCCTTGATTGCCTGCATATGTATATATAGGTAGATATACATACTCCTACTTGATTTACCCTGATTGTCTTCTTATGTATATAATTGTAGATTTGCATATCCTTACATGATAAACTTCCAGGAATGGATTGTTTGGTACATAAACGAATTTACATACCGCACTTGATAATCCTATGAGGGACTTGGTATATGTATATTTATAAATATGCATCCTTCTAATTAATTATTCTATGAGAGACTTGGGATGTCCTACGAATAGATATACATCCATAATCATGATTATTCTTGTGCCTTGCTTCCTGACTTGTTTGACTGGTTGTGAACAGGGGATTCACCCTGATTCATCTCGGTAGTCTGGTAAAGGACCGGTTTTCATACAGTACAACCCGACTTACGGGGTCTTCGTAGTAACACGTTATCATTTCCTCTTATAGCCATATTCATTTTATGTCTTATTGTTTAGTAGTAACGTACTGGGTCATTATGACTCACCCCGTACTTTGTTTTCTAGTTGCAGTTCAGAAGTCGTTGAGGTCGCCTAGTACGTGACCGTAGCAGACTACAGTTGTTCGACAGCCCGAGCTTAGTACGTGTGTTCGTGATTGTAATAGTCGATGTTTCCGAGTAACAGCTTGTGGACTCCTATCTCTTCTAGCATCCTTGTCTTGTATATCATATTATTATATTCTTGTGAGCTCGTTGCATTGTAAGGTTATTTAGACTTTACAGACGGGTAGAATACTTGGGTTTTGATTTGATTTGATTCTCCTTTGGGCCGACGTGTTGTGTCGTTGCTCATAGTCTTGGTTCTTATATTCAGTTGTACCCCAGGCACGCAGTAGCTTTGGGCCTTTCTCTATCCTAGTTATTATTATTATTGTTGGTTAACCCCGGTATGCTTTAGCCGTGGGTAAGTGTTTTATCAGGTTGGTTCCTTGCTGAAACGCCGGCCTGGAGTGCCGATGGTTTGTCCAATGTTGCGCACGCGAAGTTTCGCTTTTCTTCCCATCGTGAGATTTATGTCTCTTGGTATCCTTGGCCTTGGTTTCGAACTTCATAGCTCGGAACTACCTTTCCTTGTCGCTTCCGCATACTGATTTTTGTAAACCCGTATTTTTAGTACGGCCTTATATTTGTGTTTCGAGCTTTTGATAGCTCGACTGTCCGACTCGCATTATTTTATAAATGCTTGCCCTCTTCTTGCCTTGTTCTTGCGACGTGACCTTGGGATTCCGTTCCGAAATCCGGGTCGGGTCGCCACATGAAGCTCATAACTTTTCCAAGGTTTAACATGCTTAACATAATTTATATCCCTCAATGAAACTATATGCAATCCATAAATCTTATGAAACATCAACGCATAATGGGGAACTTCAACAATCATATGACATGTAATGAAATAATTCATCATAGAAATATCATGCATAATCACATATTTAGAACTCACATCTTGATGAAACTTAGAAATTTCCAAAGCAAAATTCTGAATTTTCTTTCCAACTTGTAATGCACAATGCAATCCTATCATATTAACAACCAATGTACTATCCATGAACGGATCCACATACGAATGAGTAGGCATATGCAATGTCAATTTTAAGCCATCACCAATGTATTCACCACATTTCATCCAATCATTTAGACCATGGTGACTTACCAAATTTTGCAATTGAAACTTTCTAACAAGGTCAAGTGTCTTAACAAGTTTTCGCAGAATAATGTACCCACATGGTCAATCAAATTACCAACATCAATATCTCCACAGAGTTTAAGTCTCTTACCTATGTCAAGGTAACCAACATGCAGCAATTCATTGTTCTTTTCACCACATATTTTAGTGTCATAGGAAGAAGTAAGATCATACCTTTGAGAAAGTGTAGGATCTACAACAATCTCCTTACCTTCTTGGTATTGAACCTTGAATCTCACACTTTCTTTAGACGGTGTAGGCTTCAACTCATGAACAATCTGTGAATGAGAAACAATGAAACTAGGCAACAACAATTCAACTTTATTAGTATGGAAATTTGCCTCACTTTTTTTTTCTCACACTCTTTCTTTTGCTCACTCTCTCTAATTTTCATCTCCTTTTGCCCGGTTATCTTGCAAATTCTACTAGTTTTTAAAACTGGCGTCTCACTCTTGTTTTGACGCACACTCTCCTTTTTCTTGGCTATCTCACAAAGCTCACTATTCTCTCTAGCCAAACTCTCTTTATTTTCACTCAAGCTCTCCTTTTGTGAAGGCTTCTCTATATTCTTTTCCTCGCTAGCCTTTCTCTCATTTAATTTATGTTCATCTTCAAGAACTTAATTTGTTGTAGGTGGGATGTGTAACATGTTGTGAAGCTTCAAATGCAAGCTCCATTAGTCCTCGAAACTCTTTCCACCTTCGTTCGTCTTTCTTTTCTCTTTCTAATCTTTCTCTCTCAATCTTCTCTCACTTTATTCTTTCAAGATTTTCTTTCTCAATTTTTTTCTCATCAATTCTTTTCTTTTCATTCTTCTCTTTTTTTCTACAAGCATAATCCCAGGAAAGACCCAATAAGAGATGTCATCCTTTCATTGGTACTACATCACATAAGACACACTCTTTGTTCTCCCTAAGACTAAATGTGACCTTCACTTGTTTATCCACCCTTATCACCTCATTAGAACCTAATTGCAATCTATAAGGTCACTGATGTTTAACAACGAGAAGTCCTAATTTCTCAACCAAAACAGTGCTAGCAACATTAGCACCACTATCCTTAGCAATAACTAGTCTACATACTTTGTCGAATACAAGACATCTTCTATAAATTATGTTTGAAAACACATCTTCTTTTATTTTGCCTTGCGTACTTAGGGTCACCAATAAGTCACCTAGCATGCTTTCCTCCATAGATAACTCATTATGACTTTCGTGATCTCTTAGTTTAGAAATTTTCATATTGCCACTTCTACTTTTAAACATTATGAAACCTGCAGAAAATATGTTAGAAATAAACAAGTTTATATCTCACACACTCCCTTACGTGTATGACTCAAGCAATGATCTTTCCTCTCGTGTTTACCTACTCTCCCTCACCTTCAATTCCTCCAAGTTCTAAAAGAACTAACTGTAACGCAAAAATAAGGATACTTACCGAACCAAAACCGGAGCCACACCAAATAATATTATGAGACTTTTGAATAAATACCTGTCTTTGACTTTGGCAGTAAACTTACAATATACAAAAGTCGAAAGACACACTAATAAATCATTAACACTCCTATATTACCAATAAATCACCTGCAATAAGCAATATAAAACGATAAATTAGTATTTTGAGTATCCTCGGATCAATGGAGCCTAACTCGAATCTGTCTAGGCTTATAATGCCTAGGCTCAGATCCCCACTGCCTATACACAAAGTATAACAGTCCAACCAAAGAGTTCAGAACCGAATGGACAATGTTTCCAAGGATTTCACCTAACTGTGTATACAACCCAGCCTTCCAACAAGAAATCCTACACAACTCGAAATCCCCCTCACAGAACTCACTCTCACTGTAATCCCTAAGCTCACGCACATACACACACAGTGTATACCAAGAAGCACGGCTAGGCAGAGACGCAGAGAGAGAGAGAGAGAGAGAGATAGATAGATAGAATACCAAAGGAAATTACCTCCTTTGAAGATGGACTTGATCTGATACTCATACACTGCAAGAGACGGACAGAAGGGAGTATATATAACCAGCCAAGCAGTCAATCAGCCCGAAGAAAACGGCAGAAGAGCAAGGACGCGACTGACAGTGGCTTCAAGAAGGAAAGAACCATAATCAATGGGAAATCAAAGATTCCCCAAAACTAAAAACCAATCAGCCGAAAGTCAACAGAGGAGGGAAAAAGGTAAGTGGGTTATGGGTCTTGGGTTGCTGGGTTTGGGTATACTAAGTGGGCTGCCCATTTGGGCCAAGCCAACACTCACACTAACAAATAAATCGGTGAATTCTGAAGAAAACAAACCAAACTCAATCAATAGAATTCTTCGCATAGAAATAATGAATTAATTATAGAATTCCAAGGATGAAAGGCTCAAAGATCAGTTGTATAAGAAGATTCGATATTAATTCTCGAACCTAGAAGATGACAATACTTTAAGCTTCTCGATTTTCACAAGTAGCAATTTTTAATTTCAAGCAATAACAACTTCTTTTTCTTCCGGCAACTAGCAATATTCTTTTTTTTCTTTTTTCTTTAAATTGGGATTTCTGTAATATTTTTTATATCCGAATTTTATGTTTTTTTTAAAGTTTCGAATCTTTTTTTTGGTACGAAAACCACTTTTTTTTTTTTTTTTGTAACTTGAACGGTGTTGGTCGAATTAATTAATGAAGCAGTTTTTATTTTTTATTTTTTGCGCGAACAATCTTTTTTTGGTTAGAAATTGATGTTTGTATTAAAAATACTATTATTAATTACTAATTGAAAAGATGTATAACACATTTGTTATAAAGTGATGTTAGTTTTCAAAGTTTTTTGATAAAAAACTTCTACCATTATTACCAATAGAAGATGTATATCTCACATTGGTTAAAAAATGATGTTGATTTTTAATTATTTTAGATTGTATAAAAGACTTACTATTATTAGCAATAGATGATATATATATATATATATATATCACACATTTGTTATAAATTGATGTTGATTTTAAATTACTATTATTACCAATAAAAGAGATAAATCTTACATTGGTTAAAAAGTGATGTTGATTTTAAAAGTCTTTAAATAAAAAGACTTTTACTTTTATCATTAATGAAAGAGAAGAGAAGAGATATATCCCATTATATAGAAAGAGATGTTGCTTTTAGATATTTTTTTAGATAAAAAACTTCTACTACTATTACCAAATGATGAGATGTATTACACATTGGTTAGAGCTAGAATGATGTAGGTATTAAAAGTCTTTTTATAAAAGACTTAATACCAATAGAAAAAATATGTATTTCACATTAGTTAGGAAAAATGATATTGATTTAAAATGTTTTTAGATAATGTATATCGCATTGGTTACAAAGAGATCCACATTATTTAGAAACATATATTGGTTATAAAATTCATAGATAAACGAATTTTTATGTTATTATCAATACAAGAGATGTATCACACATTGTTTACAAAGAGATGTTGGTTTCAAAACTATTTAAGATAAAATACTACTACTGTTATTATTTTTATGTTATAACCAATAGAAGAGATGTATCCCACATTGTTTAGAAAGAGATGTTGATTTCAAAAGTTTTTATATAAAAGACTATTATTATTACTATAGAAGAATACATCTTACATTTGTTAGAAATTAATGTTGGTTTTAAAAATACTATTATTAGCAATAGAAAAAATGTATACTACATGGTTAGAAAGAGATGTTTGTTTAGAAAAATATGTTTGTTTTAAAAGTCTTTCGATAAAAGTCTTAAATTTTTATTACCAATAGAAATAGAAAACAAGTATCTCACATTGTGATACGATCTTCTCGGAAGGCTGAAGAACGAATTACTCATGCGGCGTAAGCTAGGATCGAAGGATGTTTGCGGGGGTGACACCTCGACCCAACAATTAGCACGAAAAGAACCTCGGCATGTACAACCACAACCAACAATCGTAGCAATTGAAGAACCTAAGTATTATGAATAACGCCACAATAGGTATGGAATTCCTATTGATAAGTTAGGTTTTGAACACAACAGAATCACACCGAAGTATTCACAAGATCATGAAGAATAAGGAGGGTTCGAAAAAAACACTCAAAACTATATTAACTCAATAATCAACTAACTGTGTTTACAATGAAAATAAAATGCCTAGATATATAGGCTTACAAGTAAACCCTAATACTTGGAGACAAAGAAACCCTAAACTAAGATAAAGAAAACGCTAATAATCTCGTTTTTCTACAAGGGCCTATTTTCCAAAATTACATTTTGGCCCCCAAAGTCTTCCAATAGTTATTAAAAGCTCCACGAGTCATATTTGAATTTATGGGGACTTATTTGAAGACTTTCTTTTCCGTACTAAATTGTTTAAAAGTTGTTATGGCACAAAACAGCATCTTGCGGCTGCAAGCCTTCAGCACCTTGCGGTCGCAAGTCAGTCCGTAAGAATGGTAAGGCCATGCGGCCGCATGCCTATCAACACTTGCGGTCGCAAGCTTCACGGACGATGTATGGTTTGTTCCTTCGTCAAATTCATCCCTTATGCTTTGACCACCATTCACCATCTTCCTTGGTTTCTTCAAGCTTAGCCTCTTCGATCTCGTCGAGTATCCATTATAGTAACCCGAATCTCCAATGAACCCATGAATCAAGTTGGTGTAGAACTCTTAAATCTTACTGTTAGCGTGTATCTTTTCCTTATATTAGTGGTTCTCTATTTCTAGTAGATATTTTGTTGTAAATAGAGTTTGGTTTATTTTAGGTAGTGGATTTGTGATAGAAGTCTAGTGTTTCTTGTGCCGAAAGTTTCGGGTCTTTGTATATACATAGCTTCGGTTGATTCAAAGGAATGACAAGAAAAGAAATTAATCCCTCCATCGTGTTACTCTTTAACACTTACACTCATATTCCACATGTTTTACGGGCTTCATTTGATTTATTTTGCACTTGGTTTTAAACTTTCCATACTTGATCAACATTTGACTTTGAAATGGATTTAGGCTTGACAGGATCTCATCACATTGTTAGAATATGAAAAAGGTGTATCTTATATTGTTTAGAAAAAGATATTAGTTTTATAATAAATACTTTTACTCTTATTACCAATAAAAGATATGTATCTCGCATTGTTTAAAAATAAATGTTGGTTTAAAAAATATTTAGATTAAAGACTTTTTTGTTACAAATAGAATAGATGCAAGTATTTCACATTGGTTACACAGTATTCTACTATTATTATCAATAGAAAAGATGTATCACACATTGGCTATAAATTAATGTTGGCTTTAAAAATACTATTATTACCAATAGAATAGATGTATCATACATTTGGTAGAGGGTAATGTTTGTTTTTAAAGTCTTTAAATATAAGACTTCTACCATTATTATCAATAGAATATGTATATCTCACATTGGTTAGAAAGTAATGTTGATTTTAATTTTAGATAAAAGACTTTTACTATTATTATTAATAGAAGAGATATCCTACATTTGTTAAAAAATGATGTTGGTTTTAAAAGTCTTTAGATAAAAGACTTTTACTTTTACCGTCAATGTAATAGAAGAGATATATCCCACATTGTTTAAGAAGAGATGTTGGTTATAAAATTTTTAAAATAAAAGACTTCTACTATTATTTCCAAATGAGGATGTGTATTACACATTGGTTAGAGAGTGATGTTGATTTTAAAAGTCTACAATTATTAGCAATAGAAGAGAAGTATTTCACATTGGTTATAAAGTGATATTGGTTTAAAAAGTTTTTAGATGATGTATCTCACATTGGTTACAAAGAAATGTATCTCATATTATTTAGAAATGAATATTGATTATAAAAGTCATTAGATAAAGACATCTTTTGTTATTACCAATAGAAAATATGTATCCACATTGTTTAGAAATGAATGTTGGTTAAAAAGTCTTTTATCTACTACTATTATTACTAATAGAAAATATGTATATCACATGGTTAGAATGTGGTATTGGTTTTAAAGTCTTTAGATAAAAGACTTAAACTTTCATTACCAATAAAAATATAAAATAAGTATATCACATTGCTTAAAAATGAATTACGATTTTAAAAGTTTTTAACAAAATGACTTCTAATATTATTATCAAGTTAAATATTAATTTTAAAAGTCTTTAGATAAAAAAATTACTATTATTATTAATACAAAATATGTATCTCACGTTAGCTAGAAACTTATATTAATTTTAAAAGTATTTAGGTAAAAAAATCGTTTAATATTAGTAACAAAATAAAAAAAATTATAACCATGGAAGATATTAACAATCTAATTATAATGTCTAAAAGTTATATTATTATTACAAAAATATATATATCCCACATTGTACCAGTGCATAGCACGGGCTAAATAACTAGTATTATTTATAAAACAAGGATGTTTATTGTTTACCGTAACATACTTAAACTTCTATTGCAAATTCCATATATATATATATATATATATATATATATATATATATATATATATTTAAAGTTGGTGAGGATGCTTGATAGTGTGACACCTCACATCATTTTGTTAAAGTTGCATTCTCAAGCTTCCTAACAAAGGAGTCTTTTCAAATTCAACCTTAAATGATTTGTTTATCATTATATAATAGCTATACTTAATTACAATAACTATAACATGGGGTATTGACCTCTTCTATATAAAACTCATAATTCTTCCTATAAGGCTCCTACAATTACCAATTGTAGAAGTGCTTTAGCTATTGGCTCAAGATCTCAAAAAGTTTCATATATATTGTGTGTTTTAATTGACAAAAATCATACCTTTCTCAACATCATCCCTTCCATGTCTCGCTCCCAGCCTTTATTTTTCATTATCAAATCCGGTAACTTCATCACTCCCTTTTCTTCTTTTTCATTCGTGAAATGCAGAGAGATTTAAAGCTAGATCCCAAAAGGTTACTGATCGATAACATCAGTTGAATTTGACAGATTGGAACAATAAACTAACTACATTGAAGTGAATTTCTTTTAGGTCCCTGCAGAATTTTATTGATTAAAGGAAAAATACAATTTTTTTTCTTTTAGGTCAACGCCTCAAACATCTTATGTTGGGACCTCATTGGAGATTCATCTTTCGTACTTTTAGAAGTTTATGAAGCTGTTATCATGACACGCAAAAGTGATAGTGATACGATAAGACCCTACTAAGCTATTTGGGTGATGGAATTTTGATTTTGGTTTTGATGTATGGCTATTACAAAATTGTTTAATATTTGTTTCGTTTTCAACTTTTTGGATATTGACCCGCACTATTTGTTTTACTTTTTAATTATAAAATTTTGATATTAATTTTATTTGGTATTTAATTTTGGATTTAAATATGATTTCAGTTTAAAATTTTGTTTAATATTTTTTTTTCTTTTAGGTTTCAGTTTTCGTTCATGGTTCTTGATTAATATCTTTGTTTCAATTGTGATTGTGATTTTTAATTTGCTTCTGTTTAGATAAAATTATATTGCTTTTGATTGATTTTAATTTTTGATTTTGACACTGATTTTAGTTTTATTTTAGATTTGTGTATTGGTTTTGATATTTGATTGTTGCCTTTGTTTTTTGAACGGTTATTTTATTTTTATTAATTATTTTTTAGTTATAATTTTATTTGTGTTATTTTCTTTATTCGATTCCATATTGATTTCAAATATAATATTTGCTACTCGATATAAATTGGTTTTTTATTTTGCTCTTGATTTGACATTTGATATATTATATTTTGTTCATGTGATGATTTTATATTATTTTTATTTGTTATTTTATTTTGGATTTAAGTATGATTTCAGTTTTAATTTTTTTGTAATTGATTCCTAGATTTATTTTAGGTTTCAGTTTTGGTTTATGATTCTTGATTAGTAGCTTTGTTTAAATCGAGCTTTTGTTTTCTTAATTTGCTTCTATTTAGATAAGATTATATTGATTTTGACGGATTTTAATATTTGGTTTTGGCATCGATTTTGGTTGTGATTTTTGTGCAAGTTTTTATATTGGTTTTGATATTGATTGTTGCTTTTGTTTTTTCAAAACGGTTATTTTATTTTCATTAATGCTTTTTTAGTTATAATTTTATTGTGCAATTTTCTTTCTTCAATGTCGTATTGATTTCAAATATAATATTTGCTACTCGATACAAATTGGTTTCTTATTTTGCTCTTGATTTTGATATTTGATCGTTTTAGTTTTTTTATTTCAATTTAAATTTTGGTATATAATTTATTGTGTTTGATTTATTGTGTAGTAACCTTAAAATACTTTTAATAAATTAAAATATCTACATATTTGTTTATATACTATTTCTTATAAGCATTACTACCAAATGAATGTATTTTATAAAAAATATTAACACATAAAATAACAAGTATACTTGATTTACCTTTTTTTTAAATTTTGAACTAATACAAGGAAAAAAACTGAAGTCAAACACAATGTCATTTTACAAGTAGGAAAATGTATACACATGGATTGATCATGCCAAGAATACAATAGTTGACGTTCAACAACTTGCAAAAAAAATAATGAATTATACGAAAATGGAAAATGCAAAGGGTCTTTAGATTGAGAAGGAGGGGAGGAAGAAAAACAATAATTTGGTTCTCATTATGTTATTAATATGACATTAAAATGACAATCAATTACATTCATTAGGGACAAAAACTAAGGGTATTGTAACAATAATTCATGTAACAATAATAATTATTAATCATTTACTTTTTATTTGAGTAATAATAATAATAAAGTGAACATAATCAATTACTTTCTTAATTGACAACCTTTTAAACTTCATTTTACCAATTTGAAAGTTTTTTTGTAATTTAATTTATTATTAAATGATATTAACATACCATTCATGTTTCAATTTAATACATACATACATATATATATATATATATATATATATATATATATATATATATATATATATATATATATATATCTTATCTTATAAATTAAGTATGTCTCATTTAATAAATTTAGTGAGAAAAGAAAAACTACCCGTACAAAGCACGAGTTACACACTAGTTTCAAATAAAAACAATGAAGAAAAAATATCTTTTAACAAGCCAAGATTTGGTTCGCTTTAGGAACTGATATACATATATACATATACATACATGGTGATGATTTTAATGGTTACTTTTTCTCAATAACTGACACACACAAACACAGATATATATATATAGGGAGGGTTTTAATGGTTAGTATTATATATTTTTTGGATCAAAAATCAAAGGTTGAGGTTTTATTAGGTAGTTGGAAAATGAATTAATTCACATAAAAAGAATTCGAACCATTAATGCAATTAATGGAATCTTAGTCTTTGATTTTTTTATCCAATTTATAATATTAATAGAAACTATCATTGGTTAAAGAGAGAAAGTAAGCATCGGAAACTCTTTGTATATATATACATACATACATACATATATATATATATATATACATACATACATATATATATATATATATACATACATATATATATATATATATATATATATATATATATATATATATATATATCTTATCTTATAAATTAAGTATGTCTCATTTAATAAATTTAGTGAGAAAAGAAAAACTACCCATACAAAGCACGAGTTACACACTAGTTTCAAATAAAAACAATGAAGAAAAAAATATCTTTTAACAAGCAAGATTTGGTTCGCTTTAGGAACTGATATACATATATACATATACATACATGGTGATGATTTTAATGCTTACTTTTTCTCAATAACTGACACACACAAACACAGATATATATATATATATATATATATATATATATATATATATATATATAGGGAGGGTTTTAATGGTTAGTATTATATATTTTTTGGATCAAAAATCAAAAGTTGAGGTTTTATTAGGTAGTTGGAAAATGAATTAATTCACATAAAAAGAATTCGAACCATTAATGCAATTAATGGAATCTTAGTCTTTGATTTTTTATCCAATTTATAATATTAATAGAAACTATCATTGGTTAAAGAGAGAAAGTAAGCATTGGAAACTCTTTGTATTTACATACATACATACATACATATATATATATATATATACATACATACATACATATATATATATATGTGTGTGTGTGTGTGTGTGTATTCATACATACATACATACATACATACATACATACATACATACATACATACATACATACATACATATATGTGTGTGTATATATATAAAAACGAGAAATTTTTTGGATTAAGAATTCCACGTTTCTATCTTCAATGTGGAAGCGAATCGGTCAAAAATATTCGCACCAAGTATTTGGACGAATAATGGCTAGAAAATAGAAAATATAACCGAATCAAGTAAAATGGAACAAATGATTTTACGTGGTTTAATTCACTTTAAGGCAAGCAACAACTTTACTATAAACGATGAGAAATTACAATAGAGAGTTTTCAATGTACTCACCCTACCTAGGATAAGGGTTATAAGGATTGATACGATATCACAGAGTATCACACCTCTCACAACCCAAAATAGTTACACATTATTTTGTCTAACAACGTCAAGACCTCGAGACCCTTGACCACAAATTGTATCGTTGTCTTCCGTCTCCACTTTGTATCACAAAAGAAAGTCTTCGGCATACTATCTATGCCGTATATACATGCCCTTATATAGGTCATGTTTACAAATATTATCCTTCACTAATTAAGATTAACATACTCCTAATCCTTTAGCAATTTATCAATCTTAATCCCAAAAGGATTTGAGACATAAATATAACAAATTTCCACCTTGCTCAAATTCCATCAATCGCCTATCCCCATTGTTTCTTGCCCATCATGCACCCCACCATGGGTGCCTTGAATTGATCTCGAACACACGAATCCAAGCGGTCCTTGAATTCGCTCCATGAAATACTACCAAACCGGATACTTCCAAATTCTTCATATTTGACATCTTCACATTGAAACATAATATGAGCTTCACCTTGAATGATACTCCATTGTAGTAAATACAAGTTTCCCCTTTCGTTTCCACTCATGAGAAAACAGCCATCACAAAAAGATTTTCATCTTTCCATTACGAACATTGTAATTGCACCCTTTCGAATTCAAGTAACCCAAAGAAATTAAATTCCTCCCTAAGCTAGGAACATGACGAACTTCAATTAGTGTTTTAATTCCACCTTGAGTCTTGAATTTTATTGTTTAAATACATTCAATCTTACAAGAAGAACCATCCGCTAAAAATACATTGTCACTTGCACTTTGGTAAGTAGAAAACATATTTTTATTGGAACACATGTGAAAAGGAACAACCAGAATCAAAAACCTATTTATTCCGCATATCATCACCCACGGTCATATTGAATACATCACCACTATTCTCGTCATTACTAATATCACCCTCACCAAAGGTGACAATATTAGCTTTAGAATTCAATTCTTTCTTCACTTCATCCTTGAGCTTTTGACAATTATGAATAACATGAATCCTCTCATTACAATGTCAACACTTTTGTTTGGAAGTCTTCTTATTCGTCTTACCACCACTTGAACCTTGATCAGACGAATCACCAACATGTTTAACTTTGAATCCCACATACAACGCATCACTATTATTATTCTTAGAACCCTTGTTCATAGAATCATCCATTAATAATGAAGTTTGTAAATCATCCAAAGTAGGTGCATCTTTCCCATACATAATAGTAGTAACTAAATACTTGTAAGATGATGACAACTTAAACAAAATTAAACCTTGATTTGCATCCTCAATTTTAACACCAATATTCGTCAACTCGTAAAGTATCTTGTTAAAAACATTCAAGTGATCATGAATATTCGTACATTCGTCCATTGTGAAATTGAACAATTCCTACTTTATATACAATCGATTTGACATTGATTTCCCCATGTAGATACTCTCCAACTTCTCCCAAAATGCATTCGCGGATTTTTCAGAGATAATGTTGTAGAGAACATTATCCGCACAACATCGTCGGATAGTGCTAGCCGCCTTTTGATCAATTCTCTTCCATATCTCATCTTTCATATCGTCCGATTTTTCTTCCTTT
>CM028379.1:632657-647919 GCA_013146195.2 Codonopsis lanceolata
CTAGATTCTCTCTTATTAGATAGGGAATTTTGTCATTTACGAAGGTCAAATATACCCTTAATGAATTGTTTAAATGACCAATGTGAGTGGTTTAAACAACCATCAGAGTTGTTTAAATGAGAAAGGTACAAAGATGAGTTGTTTAAACGACAAAGTGAACGTTTAAACAATCAATGTATGAACATGAGTTGCTTCAACGAACAAGTGAGTCGTTTAAACGATCAATGTATGAAGATGAGTTGCTTCAACGGACAAGTAAGTCATTTAAACGACAAAAAAGAGTGGTAAAAACTATCAAAATGAAAAATTTAAACAAACAAGCAAGTAATTTAAGGGCAAAATAATAACTCACGCGATTGTGACGCGATAATAGCAAGAAGTCCATTCCTTGATGAATGAGATTTTCGAAAATGATGGCTATCACATTACTACTTCAAGGGAGAAATGTCTATTTGATGCGTCTTCGTACGGGTACACATTGATATTCTTTTTCTTTTAAATTCTTTAATTAATACTCCCTCCATTTTGGGTAAAGAGTCCTGGTTTGAAAGTCAAACTTTTTAAGAAAGTGCTAATTTTAGTAGTCCATTAGTAATAAAATGACATTTTTATGCTTTAATTTTTGAAAGTGAACTCTTTAAGTGAAAATCTCAAAATGGAATAGTGGACTATTTGTCCGAATTGGAGGGAGTAACAATTTTGATCAATTCATTTCGAGAAATAGTTATTATTCTCATCCAATTGCTTTATTGGGAAACATAGCGTTACTAGGAATCCAACTAAAAGTAATAATAATCTCATTTCTAATACAGACAATGATGCATGTACTAATTAATCAAATAACACCAACCATGATTGTAACTCATCAGTTCATCCAAAATACAGTAAAATGGTGGAGGTGGAGAATTTGTTGCTCCGTTTGAAGATTTATATTGGGAATCTGACATAATTCATCAAATGACGGCTCCATACTCACCTCAATCAAATGGAGTTGCTGAATGCAAAAAGTGAACTCTTAAAGAGATGATGAAGGCAATTTTGATAAGTTCGAGCTCACCCCAAAACTTGTGGGGGGAAGCCATTTTTTCAGTAGCTTATATTCTTAACAAGTTACCACATAAAGGTAAAGATAAGACTCCATATGAGTTATGGAACATGCAACCGCCATATTATAAATACCTTAAAGTGTGAGGGTGTTTGGCTAAGGTTGAAGTGGCTAAACCCAAACAAGTTAAAATCGGTCCTAAGACGATTGATTGCATTTTAATAGGATGTGCTAGCAATAGTAGTGCCTATCGATTTATAGTGTACAGATCGGAAATTCCTGACATAAATGATGGAACGACCATAGAATCAAGTAATGTTGTATTCTTTGAGAATATCTTTCCTTAAGAGGGAAAGAAAAGAAGCAAGTTCTAATAAGAGAACTTATGAAGCTGTCCATGATTCTCCTCAAGAAGAAGAAGAACCAAGGCACAGTAAAAGGGGAAAGGTACATACATCTTTTAGTCCTGATTTTATAACTAATTTCATGTTAGAAGACGAACCAAGAACTGTTAAGGAAGCTTTATCTAGTCTAGATTCTCCTTTATGGAAATATGCTATTAACAGTGAAATAGAGTCCATTATGGCCAATAATACATGGGAGTTGGTTGATCTCCCTCCAGGATGCAAACCGTTAGGTTGAAAATGGATCATTAAAAGGAAGTATAAGGCGGATGGATCTATTGACAAGTACAAAGCCCGTTTGGTAGCAAAGGGTTTCAAACAGAAAGAAGGTTATGACTTCTTTGACACATATTCTCCTGTCACGAGAATTATATCCATTCGTATTCTCATTGCTATTGCAACTTTACATAACCTTGAGATACATTAAATGGACGTAAAAACAACCTTCTTAAATGGAGAGCTAGATGAAGAGGTTTACATGGAACAACTCGAGGGGTTTGTTGCTCCGGGAAGAGAGCAAAATGTGTGTAAACTTGTAAAGTCATTATATGGACAAAAACAAGCACCTAAACAGTGGCATAAAAAGTTTGATCGAACAATGTTGTCAAACGGTTTCAAAATTAATGAATGTGACAAGTGTGTCTACATTAAAAGCACATCTAATGCTTTCGCCATAGTTTATCTTTATGTATATGGCATGTTGATTATGGGAAGTACTCATGATATAATCATGAATACGAAAAACATGTTATAGAAACATTTTGACATGAAAGACATGGGACTAGCTGATGTTATATTAGGGATGAAGATCTCTAAAACATTAGATGGAATAGTCCTATCACAGTCCCATTACGTTGAGAATGTTTTTTCGAAAATTCAATGCATTTGATAACCCTCCAGCCAAGACACCTGTAGACTTAAGTCTACACTTAGCCAAAAATAGGGGAGAACCAGTTTCTCAACAAGAATATGCAAGGGTAATTTGAAGTTTGATGTACTTAACCAATTGTACACGTCCAGACATTGCATATTCGGTGAGCAAACTAAGTAGGTTCATAAGTAATCCTAATCAGGATCATTGGAAAGCCCTAACTAGGGTTCTCAGATATTTGAAGTATACATTAAATCATGAGATACTATATAATAGATATCCAGCAGTATTAGAAGGATATTGCAATGTGTTGGAATATGCTCCTTGATAATTCACTTATCACCTTGCATATTCTATATATGATGATTTGCTTGTTCCCATTACAGTGAGTCATTACTAGTGGCTAAAAGGTCTGCGTACCGGTTAGTGTGGCAACTAGTGTGACATCACATAGGTCTTAGATTAGGCGCGACCTGATCAAGTCCTACCTTCCTACATGATGATCAAACAGACCAGTACTTCATACGCACTAGCACCAGCAGACTTGCGGTAGCGTCAAAAGTTTTCAGCAGACTAGTCACCAGCAGACTTGTCATATGCACTAAAGGATACTTTGAAGACTCGTCACTAGCAGACATGCTACAGTGACAAAGTTTCTCAAATGACTTATCACCAGCAGACCAATCATGTGCATCCCAGAATACCTTGAAGACTTGCCACCAGGAGACTTGCCACCAGGAGACTTGCTATGGTTTGAACGTTCATAACATAACCAGCAGTCTTTTTCTACAAAAGACTCATATATCAGAATTGAACCTCTCACCAGCAGACTTGGTTCTGCACGTTCTACAAGGAGAGAAGATTGCAGCATATCGAAACAAGACAAATACGTTAAGCATCAATGTTATTCAAATCTCTATGAAACCTGACACTCCTGATACTGTAAGACCTTCTCGCCTTCTCAGTCACGTGGTCTGAAATAGTCAAAGAATCTACTTTATCGGACAGATCACCTGACAGCGCATCAATGAATCAGACTTATCCTTCAGCGACTTATCATACAGTCTAACAGGGTAAAAGTTCAAAGATCTAAAGAGTGAAGTCTTTTATCCAACAGTCAAAGATCTATTGAACAACATCTTTATCCATCAGTTCTCAAGACAAATCTTTCAACGGATACAAAATCTATCAACAGATCTCAACGATCAAAGTTCTCCGGTCTATATAAGAAATCTACCTTCTTCTTCAAAGAAAAAGTGCGCATGTTGAATTAAAAGACACCTGCAAACAAGAACTTCAATGAAGCTGTAAGATCTACAAGAGATTGTCTTTACCAATGAATCACAGATCTTTACAAAAGATTGAAGTGAGCTTACCCAGACCTTAGGAAAACACTCTATGTGGATTGCTAGGAAGAAAAGTTTGAAGAAGAAGAGAGAGAGAGAGAGATGAGAAACTTTAAAAGACAAAGATCATTGTCTTAGTCAAGAACCAAACTCTTGATTAGAGTTCTTCACCCTTCTTCGAGGAACTCTGCCTTTAGCTAAGCTTCAAGAATCCATTCCTAAAGCTAAAGGTCAAGCTCTTGGATGGTTCTACAGATAGATTTCAGATGGTACCCAAGGAAGATGAAGAGCTGTCTGTAGATATTGCATTTATATCTTCAGATTTGTATTCATATACAAATGCTATCGATTGTGCAATAATCACTCATCATGGAAGGTCGAGTGCTTTGCACTCAATCGTTCAGATAATTATTATCTGAACGACCTTGAAAATTCTCTTCTCATATTAGTTTCTCGTTCTGGTCTTCTATTGCCCTCTTTTCTTAAGGATTCATCTATGAATAATTAAGTAAAGATTAAGGCTTGAAAGGACAAGTACAGAAACTGTACATAGAGTGTCTAGGCTGATGTAATCTGTAATTTATCTTTGAATAAATTCAGATGTTCTTTCAAATAATTTACCTTTCAGTCTTTACCTCTCTATGAGCTTTTATAAAATAATTTATCCTTTGAAAAGTTATTCTCTAATGATTCCTTAATTCAGCATTTGGAAGAAGGAGTAAGTGTGCTGTTGTTCTGATCATATATTCGTGTACAACCACTTAAGACTTCTCTAAATCTAAGCCTTTCTATTTCCGCTGCTTAAACTCTTCGAAATAGGCTTTTGATTTTCAGGCAGTTCACCAGCAGAGTTGACAACTCTGCTAAGAACAAGTTTGCTGTTCAGTACTACCAGCAGACATGTTCAACACGTTAACTGTCTATGCCATTAAAACCCATGCTTTAACTATAACTAAAAGAAAAGTTTTAAAATGGCATCATAGGCCATTCACCCCCCTCTAGCCTATTTGAACATCATTGTGGACCAACAATTGGTATAAGAATGCATGTCAAAAGAAAATTTTGTTTTGATCTTTAACAACTTTTGACAAGCATTTCATTTGAGATAAATTTTTGAAAAACATACTTATTTTGAAAAATTATTTTGCTTTAAAAAATTTCATGAGATCGAAAGTTTACCATGATGATTATGGGATAATTATTCATATGACAGATATATATATATATATCAATTAGCACTATGAATAACTATTCCTCAAATGAATAACACTCCGATGGATGCATCAATTAAAAAGATTTCTGATTTGAACTCTCTTGACATAAGGCTAACGATTGTAACCAATCCAACACCTTCTTGAGAGAAAATTTCTTAGTTAAAAATTTTGGAACTTCGCTGCAAAAGAATTTTAAAATGATGCCTATTTTATTCTCTTGAAAATAGGTTAAGAGTCAAAAACTCTATATCATGAAACATTGATTGATCCCTTTGTTACATGGTATTTAGTTTCTGGGAACTTGGCCTATATTTCAAGGAATTATTACAATTTAAAGTCTAAAAAATATGAATAAGAGATCTCATAAGTTGTTGCAAAAGAAAACTACTTTTTAGGCAACATCTACTACAGACTTTCTAGCTCAGATTCCAAAAGGCATTTTCTGAAGAACATCTACCTTGATCCAAGCATGACTGTCATCAAAGGTACATCCCATGTCTAGTGCTCATGCCTTAATTTTTTTAAAATCATTCTCTTTGCACATAAGACCAAGGGAGAATAAGAGATTCAAGATCCAGTCCTTCATCTCATTCTCTCAGATTTTCTTGAAATACTTCTTCTAGTATCTAGATTTTTCTGGAGCTTTGAAAAGCTCATAAAATGTTTCTAATGATCTTCTTGATTCTCATTCAGGAATACATATTCTCTCAAGATCATCAAAGCAAATTTTATTATCTCTCTAACAACATAAAATGCTATGCTTGACTGACTGTAGACACCCCAATTTTGTACCCCTGGTATGTGACTGACATAAAATATCAAGAACTGTTAAAACTTAACGAATGTCAAGTTGCAGAAGTCAAAAATGCGAAAGGAAAAGCAGGATGCGCGAAACAATGAACTGCAGGGGGGTAAAGTGACAAATTTTCAAACTTCTAAAGAAGCTTGGTGCCGCCAAAAGAACCCATGGTGCCGCACCATGGGGAGTTCCTGTGCATTCTCTCACAAGTAAAATGTACAACTTTTCAAGCGCAGAGTACAAGCTGCCAATGCACGGGACACAAATTGAGAAATGCCAGCCGCGTCCCTCTCCACTGCTATAAATAGAGGCCTTCGGCTCCCAGTTTACGCACAACATTTCCTCCGCGATTTTAGATCGCAGCGAAGCTCTGCTTCGATTCCTTCGATATCAATAGTACGAGAGGTGCGAGATAGGTGAGTGGAAGCCCCTATAGTCTCCAAACCCCGTCCAAACTCTGCCAAATCAAAAACCCATAGGTTATAAGTGATTCCTAGCCTAGTTGTTAGGTATCCACCTCAAATCCTCAGTCCAAAATCCCAAAGTAAGCCGTTACTCTGCCCGAGTAACGAGCTAAAAAAGTCAAAAACTAAGTCTAGGTTCCGCCCAACCAAAAAGGCCAAAACCTACCCAAATAAAGCTGTCACTCTGCCCGAGTTGATAAGCCCAAACTTCAAAAAATCAAGCAGTCATCCTGCCTAGTTCAATTCAAAACAAAAAGACTCCCTCTCAAGCGACGCGAGACACCGCCGCTCTAAAAGGTAATACCTTTAAGAGCGTATTCTATTTTATTTGTATTTTTTCCTTTTATTTATTTTTCAAAAGTTGTTATTTAAATCCGGCGCAATGTAGTCCAATATAAGCCGTTGTGCTGCCCGGATTAGATTAGGAAATATTATGTAAAAGAGCCATTATAATGGCCAAATATTCTTAAATATGTCTGTAACTATTGGAAGGAGACGGCTGCGAGTCCGTAAATAATGTAGCCACGAATGTATCTGTTTAAATTTCCCTTGTCAAAATAAGACCTTATTTATTTGCTAGATAAATATAACAATGAGCATACTTCAGCCAAAAACGTTTTGAGACCGAAAGGGCGAGTTGGGTGCCTAGCACCTTCCCAACTCGTAACTTAGCCTCCGAACCCGCTTTCTAAAATCTCTGGTTTTCTTTTCTGGTTTTCCTTTATTTTTGCCTTAAAATAAAGGTGGCGACTCTAAAACTTTCAGATCCGGTGGGGCCTCGCAACATTCCTCTTTGCACTTTCCCTGTTCTCCCTAAAAAGGGAGATACACGGGAATGGAGGTGATGTATTCCCATATCCTGGTATCCCCTAAACAAGGGATAACTTGATGCGGGAAACCCATAGCTCCCATAGTGATCTGAATGGGCCATAAGGCTATTTTTAATAAATCCATAAGTGGGGGCGTCGCCATATCCTTTCTTGCACTTCTCTATTTTCCCCTGAAAGATAAAAGGGGAGAATGGGAATGGAAGGGTAATGCATTCCCTTATCCTGTTATCCCCGAAATAAGGGATAACTTGACATGGAAAACCATTAGTTCCCATTTTGGATACAAAATCCACTCAGGGCAACCGAGGCACATTCCAACGTGCTAATATAGACAAAGACTCCTCTCGCACTTTGGATTTCGTCTTCCCTAAACAAGGGAGGGTGGAACGAGAGCAAGGTGTCCGCATCCGCACGCACGCGCACCCCTATCCAGCGCGCGGGTCGCACCCTGAACCTCACGGTGGCGACTGGCTGGGGAGTTGTTTTATTTTAAATAAAATAGAGGGCTAGACTCATAAAATAAAACCTTTTTTTTTGTTTTTATTTGTTTCTGACTGCAGTATGCTCGTTATATTAATTTACGCATTTCAAAAAAGTGTTCCCATTACGGCCGTGGCTATATTTGTGGATATGATCCTCCATCTGGCAGCAGTCTCGTTCCGATACCTGTTACGGATATGTTTAAGAGTATAAAAAAAATCAAAAAAAAAATATTATAAAAAACAATTTTCGAAAAATCAAAAAAAAATGTATATATCTATTATATATATTACAATAAATTCCGGGCAGCACAACAAAAGAGCTGGGGCTTTACTTCCGGCTCTATTTTCTTTCATTTATTTCTTTCAGTTCATTTTTCTTTTTCACTTTATTCTGTATATTCGTACATATCTGCATTCATGCTGTCATTTTATTTTGGGGACATAGGACCAAAATTTGTAATTAATAGGGATAGATAGTTTCCCCGCTTTTCTTTCTATTTCTTAAAATGGTGTTCTTGCTTGCTTGCGCTCAAACATAAAAAGACGAGAAAATCCACATATAACAGCAAGACAGGCCAAATTTGTTTTATTTTCTATATCTGTAAAATAAATAAAGACTTTACTGTTTTTCTAGATACCGCACACACGTGCACGCATATAAATATATTCCGAACTGTTACCCTACACCATGGCCAGCCTACCCCTTGCATAAGCCAACGTTAGAATGCATATAGTTTTTCAGGACACTTCACAGACCGACCGGTTTTTGCATCTTTGAATTGTGGGCCAGCCCCTGTCAAAAAAAAAAATCAAATCAGAAAAAAATATAAATATATGTCAAAAAAAAAATGCGCAAGTTCAAAAAAAAATATACATAGTAAGTGCGCACAAAAAAAAATATATATATATATATAAGCAATAAACAGGGGCTGACTTATAATTCTCAGATGCTCGACCTAGACCATTTCGGATGGTGGATCCTGGAAAGAGTATAGGCCCTTACAGGACGATCCGATCTGGGGAGTCGAAAGGCAGGTGGAATACGTTGGTCCTATACTCTGGAGAAAGAATCCACTATTCCAGGAAAAGTCCTGAGACTGTCAAAATAAAGCAGGTGCTTATCCGGTCAATTGTAGGGAACATGGAAATAATAATAATAAAATATTAATAAAAAGGCACGCTGTACTTCAAGCCCAGATAGCCTCCATCCAGCCTTCTGATACCTACCAAACCCCATTTTCCTCAGAGACCTGGCCCGAATTTGGAAAGGCGAGAATAATCTTGGCGGTTGATTCGGAAGCGAAATCGATCGAGGGTATCGATTTCGAATCGAGACGAGGCGAGAATCGGTTAGCGAGTGCAGATCCGAAAGCGGTATGGCGTAAGAAGAAAGTGAGCGATCGGCTATGGAGTGCAGTTCGGGGGCTCCAAGGTATGTTCCGCCTCCGGCAATGCAGGAATGGTTTGACCAAAGGTGGGGTGCAGCGATGAGTCAGATGGCTAGTCTGGTACATAGTCTAAAATCTAGTGGTGAGGTGAATTCTTCCCCTACTATTCCCCAAGAAGCATCCACATCTCAGATGCCTCCAAACCCAATCCCTCAACCAAACACTAACCCACCAAATACTACCACTATCCCAAATCCCAATCCTCCACCAAGTCCCTACTACCCAAATATATGTCCCTACCCGCCTTATCCACAATATATTCTCCCAAACACCCAGAACCCAAACGACCTCCCTTTTCCTATAGCTAACCCACTTCTAAATAGCCCACACATGGACCCGAAAAGCTTTAACCCACCAGGCCAAGTTACCACGTATTTACCTCCTAATGATCCTGGTCGCCCAGCTGAAACTACCAATAACCCACCAACCCAGAATCCATACACTACCCAAAACCCACCAACCCAGAATCCATATACTACCCAAAGCCAACCAAGCCAAAATCCTTATATTGTCCAAAACCCAATAACCCAAGACCTTTATCCAACCCAATACCTATATCCCACTCAGAACCCTTATAATGCCCAAATTCCATTAACCCAGATCCCATATACTGTCCAAAACCCACCAGCTCAAAATCCCTATCTTCAACCAGAAAATAACCCAGCCTTCCCAAATCCAGCCAGTATATACCAAAAACCAACTCCCCCAACCACCAAAATGGAGGCCGACATGGAAAATATGAAAGCCATGATGCTTAAACTCCTCAATAAAGGGGAATTTTCTACTCGGGCCCTAACATTGCAACCATCCGCAATACTTCCCTCAAAGTTCAAAATGCCCGATATAGAAAAGTTTGACGGGACTGGATGCCCCATATCCCATTTAAGATCTTATTCCACCGGCATGCAGTCACGGGGAGCTAGCTTTGAAGCTATGGCTTCCAATTTTCACCTCACCCTGGTGGGAGCTGCCAAGCAATGGTTAATGCTGTCTGATAGCAGTACCATGAATACCTGGGACCAGATAGCCGAAGCATTCCTCGAAAGATATAAAGATAATACCAGCCCCGAAAATAGGAGGGACCTTGAATCGTGCACCCAACGGGAAAAGGAAACCTGCGCCGAGTTTGCAGTCAGGTGGAAGAGAAAGCTGGCGCAGACCTTTGACAGACCCGATCCGGCCGAGTCATGCCGGATGTTCATCAAAAACCTTCAACCCATTTACCTGGAACATATGCGGTACCTCCCCTATACCAATTTCAAAGAAATAGTGGAGATAGGAGCCCGTATTGATGATGATATACGGACTGGCCAACTAAAAACCAATATGTTTTCTAGTTCTTTCCGTTACTCCAAAAGAAAGACAACCGCATCAGCTCCAACCGTCAATATGGTAGGGAATGCCCCAACCCCATTTCCTACACAAAATTATAACTCTGTTCCATGGTATTATGGGTCGGACAGATGTCATCTGATGGGAGCAAATAATGGCCCGGCCGAGAAATCGTAACGGTAAGCGGCATTTTGATGAAGCTGCAAGCTCCCGATGCTGTGATACTAAGGGGCTAATGGCACAAGGAGTGTTAAAGCCATTGGAAAATTATAAGCCACGACCCCCGCCGGGACTTGGAACCATGCCCGATCGTGAATATCATCGCTCCAATGGTCACCTCACCGACAAATGTTACACACTCAAAAATGCTATCCAGGACCTAATAGATGACAAGGTTATTGAAAAGCCTCCACCCAGACCAAATGTAGTCAATAACCCTCTACCTCAAATCAATATGATTGAGGTTGATGAAAACCCTTCTGTGCCCAAGTTTGAAATAAATAAACACCCACTTCCATATATTCTCATCCCTATTCCTCCACCCTTATCCATAAAAGAGCTTAACTGTAATATGCTCTCTTGGGACACCATCCTTGGTAGCCAAAACACCTGTAACATTGAAAAAGCCACTTGGGTTGGTGGAGATGTTAGCCACCTTACCCGATCTGGCCGAGCCTACCAGCCAAACCCTGAAAGAGGTGACCACTCTGGAAAGGATCAAGTAACAGATACTGGGGCTAAAGCGGTGGAAGATTCTTTATTAGCCCAAATGAAGAAAACTTAAGCCAACATTTCCATCTGGGGCTTACTGTGTGCTTCCAAGACCCATCGTGATACACTGGCTAAGTCGCTAAGCCAAGCGGTCGTTCCTATTGAAACCTCCCCCAACGAGCTCACTCAGATGATCGGGAACATTCATTTCGGGAACGTGATAATGTTTACCGATCTTGACCTGCCGAGGGAAGGAACTAACCACATTGATGCTCTTCACATCACTGTGGGAATTTTGGAGAAACGGGTTCCCCGAGTTTTGATAGATAATGGGTCTTCACTGAATGTATGTCCTGCCAGTACACTAGCCAAACTGGGGATAAAGATATCAGAACTCGCTCCTTCCTCGCAGACAGTTAAGGCATACGACAACACCAGTCGATGTGTCTTGGGGGTAGTCACTTTAATGTTAACTGTTGGGCCCTTAAACATGCCAGTTGAGTTCCAAGTCCTGGATATACCAGCCACCTTTAGCCTGTTATTGGGACGCCCTTGGATTCATGGGGTAAAGGGGGTAGCCTCTTCATTACACCAGCGTGTCAAATTCATCCATGATGATCACATAGTAATTATTCTGGCCGACAAGATCGTGGAGAATAAGGAAAGCAAGGATATCCCAATCCTCGAGATAGAACATGAAGACACTGGTATTTTCCTCAGTGGCTTTGAGGTTATCCCCCAAGCAGTGGTTAACGCCATTGAATATGGCCGAGAAACTGACATCATTGGTAAGAAAGTTACCTCCCTAGGAAACATGGTCCCTTTAAACATGTTCCGGAAAATGAATTATATGCCTGGTCTAGGTCTCGGAAATCGCAAGGGTTAGTTAATTTAGTCCAAGATGAACTTAAGGAATGTATCCTCCTTTCGGTCTAGGATACACGCCTACTCCAAAAGTAGGCGCAATCATGAAACGTAAACGTAAGAAAAGAAAGGCAGAAATGAAAAAGCTTCCTTATGAATATCCCCCTCTCCAGCCCTATCGAAAAACCTTAAATGGTTATTTTGTACGTAAGGGGGAGACTGAAACCTATCTCATGTTTCCTGAACCCTGGATAGACCAGAATGGAAAAAGGTGCCCTGGTTGGGAAGTCTTTGATGATGTCAGTATTCTCTCAGATAATATGGAACAGATTACCCTGGAACCTCGTAGTGCCAATTATAAGACTGTCACCATTGAAAATGTTTGGTCTATAGACCAAGATGATTATGCTTTGGCCCTGCTAGATGATGACGGTCTAGGAGACAGCTTTCTGGGTATGATAGACGGAGGCAACCGATTATGAAAAACTCTCTCGCGAGTTCGAGTCTATGTCCAATAAGCCTCTGCTGGTACACCACTACCGGTCCGCCTCCCGACACCCGCAGACCTAGTGGACCGCTTCGATATACTATCCCCGATCCTTTCCCTAGCTTTACTGATTGGTCATCTACCAATCCGCTACCTATAATTGAGGATCTCAAACCCCGTGTCCTCAACAATGTAATAACCCCGTACAATGTGCTTTTAATAATAATATGGATGTCTTTGCTTATTCCTTAGTTGCACCTAATTTAAAAGACGCATTAAATAATAATTATGATAATGAGTCATTTAATAAAATGGACCCAAAAGATAAAAATTATCTACTTGAGCTTGCAAAGTCGGTCGAGTACTGTGAGCAAAGCCATTCATCGCCAATATCAAGACCTGGCCCACTATCAACCTCGCCGACAATGAAATCAAAGAAATCGAATCGGCTTACCTCCAAGGTCCGTAAAGAAAGGCACTATTGATCTCCTCAAAGAATTCGTAGATATCTTTGCTCGGTCCTACGAAGATATGCCCGCCTAGATCCAGTTTATAGTCGAGCACCGGTTCCCACATACCCGATGCTCGCCTGGGCCAAACAAAGCTCCGCCGCATCAAGCTTTAATGGTCACTACAAGTCAAAGAAGAAATCATGAAACACTGCGTCAACTTCATCCGGTAGTTGAATACCCGAGGCCGTCCAACATAGTGACTGCTCCAAGCCCAATGGGAAAGTCGACTGTAGACTTCGCGACCTCAACAAAGCTGCCGCCCAAAGATGACTTCCCTCTACCCAACATTGATATTGTGGTAGATGCCGTCGCAGCTCACAAAGTCCGATCCTTCGTCGACGGATGTCTTTGGGCTATAATCAAATCAAAATGGCGGAGAAGACCAGAGAAGACCTCATTCACTACCTCGGGGAACTTACTATTATACTGTCATGCCATTCTGACTAAAGAATGCCGAGCCACTTGGAGCCACTTACGGAGGCAGGGTCGCCACCACCCTCTTCCACGACATGATCCACAAAGAAATGGAGGTCTATGTCGATGATATGATCGTGCATTCCAAAGACGCCTATGGTGCTCACATTAAAGATCTCCGTAAGTTCTTCGAAAGACTCGAGAAAGCACCGATGAAGCTTAACCCCACCAAATGCACATTCGGGTTACCGGAGGCAAAGTCCTCGGGATTTCTAGTAACCGAGCAAGGCATCGAGATCGAGCCAAAAAAATCAAAGCCATCCGGAAATGCCACGTAGAAAACTCCCATCAAGTAAAAGGCTTCCTAGGCCTGTTGCAGACATCACCTGCTTCATCAGACATTTGACTACCACCGCGAGCCCCTCTTTAAACTCCTCAAAAGAATACCGATCAAGTCAGGGACAAGTGCCGCCTAGCCTTCGAGAAAATAAAAGCCTACCTTACCAATCCCCCATGCTAGCTCCACCTCATACACATAAACCTCTCCTTATATACTTAACCGTCACTGCATTACCTCAAGAGGGGCTATGCTCGCCAAGAGAAAGAAAATTCCTACATTGAAAACGCCATATATTTCATAAAGTAAGAAGCTACAAGGAAGCGAGCTAAACTATTCAAAGACTAGAAAAAGTCGCACCGGCCTAGTCCTGGCCACTCGTGAGGCTCAAAACCTATCTCCAAGGAAGGTCCATCAAGCTCATATCCGTGATGGACCCTATCAAATACATCTTTGGTAAGCCATCACCGTCCAAAACAGATTAGCCAAGTGGTCTTTTCTTCTAAATGAGTTTGACATAACCTATGTCACTCTCAAGTCTATCAAAGGGAGCGCCATCGCATTGCACCACTTAGCCGATCTACCTCCTCAAGGCCGAAGATGCAACCGAGCCCGGTTTCTACGAAGGTATCCTGAAATCACCGACCAGACACTGTTGGCAAATGTTCTTTCGACTGAGCAAAACAAAGAGGCTTTGGCATAGGAATCTTATTAATCGATCTGTTGACTCTCATACTCCGGCCATAAGGTTAGAGTTCGAATAAATAATACAAGAGTATGAAGCCTCGTATTGCCGGCCTGAAGAAGCTCTCAAAAGGGGAGCTAAAGATCTCGGTCTACGGAGACTCCTCCTACCGATTATAAATCAAGTCGAAGGAAGGTGGAAGACCCAGATCCCTACCGCAACTCTATCATGCCAGCTAATACCGCCAATGCCGCCGATTTGGTTCTATCTCGCTCCATTACCCCGCCACGAGATAGAATCAATTCGCCGATGCTCGCCACTCTAGCCATCGTCTAGATTCCCTCAAACTAAAGTCCAACCCATTCATAGCCGGGAAAAGTCACTCCTGCAATCAAGCTTCAAAATCAACGCAGCTCGAAGCCTCGGCGCATCACGAGCCCTGGTATGTCGATATCTTAAATCTCGCCTCCGTAAGAATCTTTATCCCCCTGGTTAGACAAAGGGGAAGAGTCTCCCGAGAAGATGGGCCTCCCACCAATCATGCAGGGCAATTGTATAAGAGGCACTATCAAGGCCTCAACTTACTATGTGTCAATCAAAGCAAGCCGAGCAAATTATGAATCAACTACATGGTGGTACCGGCCCCACATGAATCGCCATATGCTATCAAAGAAAATCATCCGACAAGGGTACTATTGAGTACGCCGAAATCGATCAGATTCTGGTGCGACATCAAGCGACAAATGTCAACGTCACATCTACAAAGATGCTCCCCACACGCCCTATACAACTCCACCCCCTCGCCCTTCTCAACATGGGGTATCGACGCCATAGGCCAAATTCACCCGAAGCGATCCAATGGCCACGAATATGTCTTGGTAGCCGATTACTTCGTAGTGGCAGAAGCTCTTCCTACAAAGTCCTAAACGCCCGAAAGGTGTCCCATTTCATAAAGGCCAATATCATATACCGAAATGTTACTTGATGTCATATGCACGAATTCACATACTTATAATC
>CM028379.1:648019-685771 GCA_013146195.2 Codonopsis lanceolata
GGATCACGATTGTACTATCTTGTACCATCCAGGGAAAGCGAATGTGGTTGCGATGCGTTGAGTAGAGATCCTACATGTCTTGTTTGATGATGAGAGAATGGAAGATGCTCGAGGATGTCCGTGAGTGGGAGTCCCTGTTGTGAGTGAGCATAGTGTTCTCTTTGCTAGTGTTCGTGCTACACCGTTGTTATTTGGGTTGATCAAGGAAGCTCAAAGCACCGATCCAGTTTGATGAAGATTATCGATGGATTGGGTGAGAATAATACACCCGAAAGTTCGCGATAAACAAAGTGATGGGATCTTGACATTTCGAGTAGGATTTCCATGCTCCTTCTTCCGAGGAAGTGAAACGTATGGTTCTTGACGAGGCTCACAAGGCCAAGTATACGATACATCCTAGTACTAAGATGTACCGTGACTTGAAGAGGCGCTTTGGTGGAATGGTACGAAGAGCATTTAGGAGATAGCCGAGTATGTTTCGAGATGTCTTACGTGGCCAGAAGTTAAGGCCGAGCACCGTAGACCCGCCGGTTTGCTTCACCACTTGAGATACTGAGTGGAAGTGGGAGCATATCACCATGGATTTTGTTACGGTGGCTGCCACGCACTCAGAGGCTTTGATGCAGCTTGGGTTATCGTTGATAGCTTGACTAAGTCTTCATTTTATCCCTATTATGCTTTCCTATAGTTTGAGCCGCTTGGCAGGCATTGTACATTCAGAGATTGTGAGATTACATGGTGTACCGGTTAGCATCAGGTCGATAGAGACCCCAGATTTACTTCGAGGTTCGCATTCTTTTGGTAGAGGCTTGGGCAACGAAATGTTGAATTTCAAGATCGCATCTTCATCCACAGCCGATGGTCACCTGAAGCATTGATACCGATTTTGGAGGATATGTTACGCGGTGTAAAGTGCTATGGATTTTAAGGGTAGTTGGGATTCACATCTACCGTGGTCGATTGAGTTCAGATAATAACAAATTTATCATGAAAGCATTGAGATGGCGCCGCATTTGAGGCATTGTATGGGCGTAAGTGTCGATCACCGATTTGCTGGGATGAGGTTGGTGAGGCAAGATTATGGGGTTCGGAGATGGTGCAACAGTCAACTGAGAGTGTGAAGCTGATTAGAGACCGATTGCTTACGCTTCGAGTAGACGTAAAAGCTACGCCAGCACAACCGAGACGTGATCTTGAGTTTCAAAGTTGGTGACTTTGTGTTCCTCAAGGTACGCCTGCTGGTACGGTTTGGGAAGAAAGGGAAGCTTTCTCCCTGGTTTATTGGTCCATTCGAGATCTTAGAGCGGATTGGTTCTTTGGCTTATAGACTTGCGTTACCACCGTCTCTATCGGGTGTTCATGATGTGTTTCATGTTTCGATGCTTCGTAAGTACTTGAAGGACGAGTCACATGTCCTTACTTATGAGGAGATTACCTTTGAGCCCGATCTTTCTTACGTTGAGAAACCGGTGAGGATTCTTGATACCAAGGAGCAAGTCTTGAGGACCAAGCGGATTCCTTTAGTGAAGGTCTTGTGGAAGAATCATGACATTGAGGAAGCCACATGGGAGACTGAGCTTGAGATGAGGGAGAAATACCCTTACTTGTTCGAGATTTTTGGTATGAATTTAGGGACTAAATTCCTTTAAGTGGGGGAGGATGTGAGAACCCAAACCCTATTTCATGTTTGTTATCATTATAACATGTTTATAATAGGTCTTGACATGTTAGAGACTTCATTTCATTCATAGACTTGTTGCATTTGGAAATAAGATGACCAACTTATTACTTCTCAGATTCAGTCCGGTTTTGGGTAAACTTCGGGAAAATTCTGGTACCAATCTACTAAAGATAATTTTCTAAAAATTTAGTATGTTTTACCTACATATGTTAGGATACTCCCTGTAAAATATGGTATTTTTCCAAGGTGTATAAGTACCTCATTTAGGTCTTGACTTACGGCTGTGCCAGAATTCTGTTTTCAGGAAATCAGCTTCTGTACTTGAACTTGTAGTAGCCATATTTTGATGAATATAAGTCCAAATTGAGTAATTTAAAATGCTAAACTATAGTTTAAAGAGTCTAGTTTCGGAAAAATCAATAATCACCTCATTTGGAGGTGTGAGATATTTATGGTCGATTTTACAAGATTGACTGTCTGTTTGCCTAGAATCTGGTTTTGTGAGTTTTGAGTGGATTTTGGCTAATGACTCTTGAACCCTTGCCCTTGGCCGACCTAAGTGAGTCTCAGCCACCTTTGTTGACTCTTCTAGGACCCTTGAAGACCCTTGGATCATTGCTTATCTATGGCTCACATTCCTTGGCCAATGAGAAGCCATATATCAACCTTCACTTGGATTAGGGCCATCTTGGGAAGTATATAAACTCAAAATTCAGCCTCTACACCATTGTTGATCAAGAACAAACCAGAGAGTCAGTGACTTGAACTCCAAATTCGTCCATGGAAGAAACCCTAGGTTGAAGGACCATTTCCCGGAGATCCGGTGGTCCGATCGTCGAACCGAGACAGCCAAATCGAAGCTCTCGATCTTCTCTACTACAATCCTCTCTTTAATCAACCTTTCATCCATTAATCATAGGACTAAGGTGAGTGACAATTCCCAGAATTTTTCATGTTCAATAATATAGCATGACCCCTTCATTATAGTTGTTCTAGGGTTGATTATGAACACCTTTTGTGAAGACAAAACTTCCAATTCAACATATAAAATGTGAGTATGATTTTATGAAATCTCTATGAAGTTATGATTTTGACATTTATTAAAGCATGAATGTTGTTTGTATTAAGCTTGGGAATAACTCTTGTGAAAGAATTCGGTTCAATTCAAGGTTTAACAAAATCACCGAAACTAGGGTTTGAAACTCGAGATTGTGTTTAAGGCTAGTTTAAGAACATGAACGGCTTAGTTATCGAGTTCTAAATGAACGGTGAACTTAGAAAAGGGCAATGTGATACATATAGCATCAATGCTCTTCTTGGTTGAAATGTAGTAAAACTCACCGGAGTTGAATTTAGGGAGTTATGAACAATAACGACTCCAAAATCAATCCCTACGACGAATGTAGTTCGTTAGACTAATGAATTAGCTTACGATCTTTGAGATGGATTGATGCTTATGCCTTGATGTTTGTGTGCTTTTAAGACTCGATTGAGTTCTTATGCGGTTTATGAGATCGTGTGAAATAAATGCATGATTTAGAGCATGTTGTAGAATAATGTATCTATTTGCCATGTTGAATTCGCTCTTGTCGAATTCTTGTTTGATTCCTTAAATGAGTAAACAACTATTGTTGAATAAGTTCGCTCTTGTCGAACTTATTCCTTATTTGAGATTACATGACGAGTAAACATCTACTTGGCATTGCATGAGTCCAAATTGGCATATTTGATTGAGTCGTTGGTGTGACAATGCACGCCGTCACGAGTTATGGGACTCGTGATAGTGATGGGTTGTTATACCGGCTTTTATCACACACGCCTCCACCGCTGGCCACAAGGGGGAAGTAGCTCCTTGCTGTAACCAAGAGAGCACATTGGCAAGTCTAATTACCAAGTAGAGAGCTTGGTAACCGAGTAGAGAGCTCGGTACTTTGATACACTCATCACGGGTATCATTGGCACGAATGTTAACGCTGTGTATTGCAGGAGCTACGTAGCGGCACCGGTTCCATAACATATCCTCCTTATATGTGATTTACTTTATAGCACTTATGTGAAACAATGTGCTACCATGGATATGTGATTTAAGTGTTTATTAAATGAATGCTTTGAGTGACTTGATATTAAAAATGATATCTTGCTATGTATGTTGCATAATGCCATGACATGCATAATTGTTAACTCACAAAGTCTTTATGACTTACCCTCCCTTTATCGCTTTAGATCCGAGCCGATCGTATCGCTGAGGCGTTGAGGCGTATTATTACTTGTCCGTGATCACTTGCGACAAGGTTGTGGTTTATAGGTGTCCTTCTGTTAAACTCTTTTGTAAGGACGTTGGGATCAGCAAGTCATTTAGACTTTGCTTGGGAACTTGGTTTTATTTGTATTTATGTCTATACTTGTTGTATTCTATTTTGAGCGCCGGCGCATGTACGTCGAGCCTTGTATAGATGTAGTATGGTTCATGTGATTTAAAACTTCCGCTGGGCATTACTTTAGCTCTTATTTATTTATGTTGTTTCTCCGGCATGTTGTAGCCGTCGAGGTATATTTGCATGAACTGCGTAGTGTTGGGTTCCGGTAGTAAAGTCGCCGATGAATTGATATACTTGTCTTTAATTGTTATATCAGGTTTAAAAAGTTTTAAAAATTTCCGGCCTTTTGGTTCTGAGTCACGCTTCATCTGAAATGTTGCGTCACGTCGTTTTCTATAATTGAGTGTTTGCATGTATTGTTGTCCTATTTGGACGACTTGACTTGTGATTCCTCCTCGTGGTCCGGGTCGGGTCGTCACAAGTACGCTGATGGCTTCAAATAATGCCTTCCCTCTCCTTTTTTCTTATTATTATTTTTTTATGCTCTAACTTTTGTCTAGGCCGCCTTTCGGGTTTTCAACCTAGCGAGCTTTTTATTTATTTATTTATTTAGATGCTCTAATTTTTGCCTAGACCGCCCTTTCGGGTTTTCAGCCTAGCGAGCTTTTTATTTATTTATTTATTTTTCTTTTTGCCCTAACTTTTGTCTAGACCGCCCTTTCGGGTTTTCAGCCTAGCGGGCTGGAGAGGGAAGCATTTGCTGAATAGGATGGCTCAGGCGTAGTACCTTTTGAGTTTGTCGAGGTTGAATGGCTGGACAAGGTCTTCCCCGTCCTGGTTCGTGAGAAGCACGGCACCTCCTAATCGGATCTCCTTAACGATGTATGGTCCCATCCAGGGAGACTTCCATTTTCCCCTAGTATCAACATAACTAGGGGGTTTTTCTCGAAGCACGAGGTCTCCGACTTGAATATCACGGCCTTTGACTTTCTTGTTGAAGGCTCGGGCGATACGCCTTTGATATGCCCGGGTATGCTCTAAGGCTAATAGGTGTCGTTCATCAATTAGGGCTAGTTCTTCGTACCGCCCTTTGACCCAGTCAATTTCCGATATATCAGCTTCCATCATCACTCTTAATGATGGAATTTCCACCTCTATGGGTAGTACCGCTTCCATGCCATATGCTAGAGAGTAGGGGGTAGCCCCAAATGGTGATGATCGACGGAGCCCCATGGGCTATTGGCAATTTTTCTCGCCGCCTCTTCCTCAGACGCCCATTTTTCTAATGATGTTCTCGAGAGTTTTATTGGCTGCTTCAACGGCACCATTGGCTTGTGGCCGGTAGGGGGAGGATTTGTGTCTCTTGATCTTGAACTCGTCCAGCAGACGGTTCACGTCCCCTTCAAAATGAGAGTCGTTATCGGAGATGATCTCGAAAGGTACCCCATAGCGGTATATGATGTTGGCCCGAATAAATTCGGATACCTTTCGGGCATTTAGTACCTTGTAGGAAGAAGCTTCTACCCACTTTGTGAAGTAATCGACGGCTACCAGGACGTATTCGTGGCCATTGGATCCCTTCGGGTGAATTTGGCCTATGACGTCGATACCCCATGTTGAGAAGGGCCAGGGGGCTGTGGAGTTGTATAGGACATGTGGGGGCACATGTTGTAGATTGGCAAAGCGTTGACATTTGTCGCAATGTCGCACCCACCGAATACAGTCAGTTTCGAGCGTACTCGAATAGTACCCCTATCGGATGACTTTTTTTGAGAGCATATGGCCGTTCATGTGGGGCCCACAGGTACCACCATGTAGTTGATCCATAATTAGCTCGGCTTTAGCCTGGTCGACACATAGTAAGTTGAGGCCTTGATAGTGCCTCTTGTACAGGCTGCCACCGCTTAGTACGAATTTGGAGGCCCATCTTCTCAAGGAGACTCTTCCTCTTTTGTCTAACCAGGGGGATAAAGATTCTTCTGGAGCAGATTTAAGATGTCAGCATACCAGGGCTCGTGATCTGCTTCAGGGGCTGCGTTGATTTTGAAACAGTATGCCGGAGTGACCTTCTTTCCGACTATGAATGGATGGACTTTAGTTTTAGCGGGAATCTAGACCAGTGACGCCAGAGTGGCCAAGGCATCGGCGAATTGATTCCTATCTCGTGGCAGGTAATGGAACGAGATAGAACCAAATCGGGCGGCGACTGTTATTAGCTTGGCATGATAGAGTTGCAGCCGAGGATCCTGGGTCCTCCATCTTCCTTCGACTTGATTTATGATTAGGGCCGAGTCTCCATGGACCTCGAGATCTTTAGCTCCCCTTTGAGAGCTTCTTCTAGGCCAAAAGCTTCATATTCCGCCGCCGTATTATTTGAACATTCGAACTCCAACCTTATGGCCTGAGTATGAGAGTCGGCCAGGATCGATTAACAAGACTTCCTATGCCAAAGCCTCTTTTGTTTGCGGCTCCGCCAAAGAACATTTGCCAATAGGTGTCCCGGTCCGTGATTTCCAGTGATACCTTCATCCGGGGAAACCGGGCTCGCTGGCATCTTCGGCCTTGAGGTAGATCGCCTAAGTGGTCCGCAATGCAATGACGCTCCCTTTAATAGACTTGAGAGTGACATAGGTTATGTCAAACTCATTTAGAAGAAAAGACCACTTGGCTAGTCTGGCCGGTGATGGCTTACCGAAGATGTATTTGATAGGGTCCATCCTAGGATATGAGCTTGATGGACCTTCCTGGAGATGGAGATAGGTTTTGAGCCTCCGAGTGGCCCGCACTAGGCCGGTGCATTTTTCTAGTGCCGAATAGTTTAGCTCGCTTCCTTGTAGCTTCCTACTTATGAAATATATGGCGTTTTCAATGTAGGAATCTTCTTTCTCTTGGGCGAGCATAGCCCCTACCGAGGTGTCGTGACGGTTAAGTATATGAGGAGAGGTTTATGTGTATGAGGTGGAGCTAGCATGGGGATTGGTAAGGTAGGCTTTTATTTTCTCGAAGGCTAGGCGGCACTTCGTCCCCGACTTGATCAAGATTCTTTTGAGGAGTTTAAAGAGGGGCTCGCAGTTGTAGTCGGTTGTCGATGAAACGGCCGATGTCGCAACCGCCTAGGAAGCCTTTGACTTTGACTGGGAGTTTTTGGCCGTGGCATTTCTAAGATGGCTTTGATTTTCTTTGGCTCGATCTCGATGCCTTGCTCGCTACTAGAAATCCTAGGACTTTGCCTCTCGTAACCCCGAATGTGCATTTGGTGGGGTTAAGCTTCATCCGGTGCTTTCGAGTCTTTCGAAGAATTTCTTCGGAGATCTTTAATGTGAGCACCATAGGCGTCATTTGGAATGCACGATCATATCATCGACATAGACCTCCATCTCTTTGTGGATCATGTCGTGGAAGAGGGTGGTGGCGAGCCCTCGGTAAGTGGCTCCGGCATTCTTTAATCCAAATGGCATGACAAGATAACAAGAAGTCCCCAAGGAGTAGTGAATGAGGTCTTCTCTGGTCTTCTGCCGCCATTTTGATTTGGTTGTAGCCCAAAGCATGCCGTCGACGAAGGATCGGACTTTGTGAGCTGCGGCGGCATCTACCACAATATCAATGTTGGGCGGGGAAGTCATCTTTGGGCGGCGCTTTGTTGAGGTCGCGAAGTCTACACGTTCGACTTTCCGTTGGGCTTGGGAACGCAGTCACTATATTGGACGGCCAGTCGGGTATTCAACTACCGGATGAAGTTGACACGCACTGCTTCATGATTTCTTCTTTGACTTGTAGTGACCATTCGGCTTGATGCGGCGGAGCTTTTGTTTGGCCCATCGGCGAGCATCCGGTATGTGGGAATCCGGTGCTCGACTATAAGTTGGATCTAGGCGGGGCATATCTTCATAGGACCAGGCAAAGATGTCTACGAATTCTTTGAGGAGATCAATGAGTGCCTTTCTTTACGGACCTTGGAGGTAGCTGCGATTCTCGATTTCTTTGATTTCATTGTCCGGCCCAGGTTGATAGTGGACAAGTCTTGATATTCTTGATGAATGGCTCGTTCTGTACTCGGCCCGACTTTGCAAGCTCAAGTAATTTTTTATCTTTTGGGTCCATTTTATTAAATGACTCATTATCATAATTATTATTATTTAATGCGTCTTTTAAATTAGGTGCAACTAAGGAATAAGCAAAGACATCCATATTATTATTAAAAGCACATTGTATGGGGTTATTACATTGTTGAGGACACGGGGTTTGAGATCCTCAATTATAGGTAGCGGATTGGTAGATGACCAATCCGTAAAGCTAGAAAGGATCGGGGATAGTGTATCGAAGCGGTCTACTGCGGGTGTCGAGCGGACCGGTCGTGGTGTACCAATTGCAGAGGCTTATTAGAAATAGACTCGAACTTCGGAGCTTTTCATAATCGGTGCCTCAGTCTCATACCCGAAAGTCTCCTAGACCGTCATCATCTAGCGGGGCAAGCATAATCATCTTGGTCTATAGACCAAGCATTTTCAATGGTGACAATCTTATAATTGGTGCTACGGGGCTCGGGGTAACTTGTTCCATACCATCGAGATAATCTTGACATCATCAAAGACTTCCCAACCATCTTTTCCCATTACGGTCTATCCGGGGTTCAGGAAACATAAGATAGGCTTCAGTCTCCCCCTTACGTACAAAATAACCATTTAAGGTTTTTCGATAGGGCTGGAGAGGGGGATATTCATAAGGAAGCTTTTTCATTTCTGCCTTTCTTTTCTTACGTTTACGTTTCATGATTGCGGCTACTTAATTTGGAGTAGGCGTGTATCCTAGACCGAAAGGAGGGATACATTCCTTAAGTTCATCTTGGACTAAATTAACTAGCCCTTGCGATTTAGAGACCTAGACCGGGCATATAATTCATTTTTCGAACATGTTTAAAGGGACCATGTTTCCTAGGGAAGTAACTTTCTTTCCAATGATGTCAGTTTCTCGGCCATATTCAATGGCGTTGACCACTTGGGGATAACCTCAAAGCCACTGAGGAAAATACCGGTGTCTTCATGTTCTATCTCGAGGATTGGGACATCCTCGCTTTCCTTATTCTCCACGATCTTGTCGGCCAGAATAATTACTATGTGATCATCGTGGATGAATTTGACACGCTGGTGTAATGAAGAGGCTACCCCTTTACCCCATGAATCGAGCGTCCCAACAACAGGCTAAAGGTGGTGGTATATCCGGACTTGGAACTCAACGGCATGTTTAAGGGCCCAACATTAAAGTGACCACCCCAAGACACATCGGCGGGTGTTGTCGTATGCCTTAGCTCTGCGAGGAAGGAGTGAGTTCGATATTTTTATCCCCGGTTTGGCTAGTGTCTTGGCGGGACATACATTCGGTGAAGACCCATTATCTATCAAAACTTCGGGGAACCGTTTCTCCAAAATTCCCACAGTGATGTGAAGAGCATCAATGTGGTTAGTTCCTTCCCTTGGCAGGTCTAGATCGGTAAACATTATCACGTTCCCGAAATGAATGTTCCCGATCATCTGAGTGAGCTCGTTGGGGGAGGTTTCAATAGGAACGACCGCTTGGCTTAGTGACTTAGCCAGTGTATCACGGTGGGTCTTGGAAGCACACAGTAAGCCCCAGATGGAAATGTTGGCCTGAGTTTTCTTCATCGAGCTAATAAAGAATCTTCCACCGCTTCCCGATATACGTTACTTGATCTTTTCGAGTGGTCACCTCTTTCGGGGTTTGGTTGGTAGGCTCGGCGGATCGGGTAAGGTGGCTAACATCTCCACCAACCCAGTGGCTTTTTCAATGTTACAGGTGTTTTGGCTACCAAGGATGGTGTCCCAAGAGAGCATATTACAGTTAAGCTCTTTTATGGATAAGGGTGGAGGAATAGGAATGAGGATATATGGAAGTGGGTGTTTATTTATTTCAAACTTGGGCACGGAAGGGTTTTCATCAACCTCAATCATATTGATTTGAGGTAGAGGGTTATTGACTACATTTGGTCTGGGTGGAGGCTTTTCAATAACCTTGTCATCTATTAGGTCCTGGATAGCATTTTTGAGGGTGTAACATTTGTCGGTGAGGTGACCATTGGAGCGATGATATTCACAGTACTGGGCATGGTTCCAAGTCTCGGTGGCTTATAATTTTCCAATGGCTTATAATTTTCAATGGCTTCACACTCCTTGTGCCATTAGCCCCTCGCAGCTTGCGGTTCATCAAAATGGGAAAATTTCCACGATTTACGAAGTTTACGGCCGGGCCATTATTTGCTCCCATTGTATTGACAACCGTCCCCCATAATACCATGGAGCGAGCTATAATTTTGGGTAGAAAATGGGGTTGAGGCATTCCCTACCATATTGACGGTTGGAGCTGATGCGGTTGTCTTTCCTTTGGAGTAACGGAAAGAACTAGAAGACGTATTGGTTTTTAGTTGGCCGGTCCGTATATCATCATCAATACGGGCTCCTATCTCCACTATTTCTTTGAAATTGGTATAGGGGAGGTACCGCATATGTTCCAGGTAAATGGGTTGGAGGTTTTTGATGAACATCCGGCATGACTCGGCCGGATCGGATGTCAAAGGTGCGTGCCGACTTTCTTTTCCACATTTGCAAACTTCGGCGCGGGTTTCTTTTTCCGTTGGGTGCACGATTCAAGGTCCCTCCTATTTTCGGGACTGGTATTATCTTTGTATCTTTCGAGGAATGCTTCGGCTATCTGGTCCCAGGTATTCATGGTACTGCTATCAGACAGCATTAACCATTGCTTGGCGGCTCCTACCAGGGTGAGGTGAAAATTGGAAGCCATAGCTTCAAAGCTAGCTCCCCGTGACTGCATGCCGGTGGAATAAGATCTTAAATGGGATATGGGGCATCCAGTTCCGTCAAACTTTTCTATGTCGGGCATTTTGAACTTTGAGGGAAGTATTGCTGATGGTTGCAATGTTAGGGCCCGAGTAGAAAATTCCCCTTTATTGAGGAGTTTAAGCATCATGGCCTTCATATTTTCCATGTCGGCCTCCATTTTGGTGGTTGGGGAGTTGGTTTTGGTATATCTTGTTTGGATTGGGAAAGTTGGGTTATTTTACGGTTGAAGGTAGGGATTTTGGTGGTGGGTTTTGGGTAATATATGGATTCTGGGTTAATGGAATTTGGGCATTATAAGGATTCTGGGCTGGATATGGGTATTGGGTTGGATAAAGGTCTTGGGTTATTGGGTTTTGGATAATATAGGGATTTTGGTTTGGTGGGTTTTGGGTAGTATATGGATTCTGGGTTGGTGGGTTTTGGGTAGTGTATGGGTTTTGGATTGGTGGGTTTTGGGTAGTGTATGGGTTCTGGATTGGTGGGTTATCGGTAGCTTCAGCCGGGCGACCAGGATCATTAGGAGGTAAATATGTGGTAACTTGGCCTGGTGGGTTAAAGCTTTTTGGGTCCATGTGTGGGCTATTTAGGAGTGGGTTAGTCATAGGAAAAGGGAGGTCATTTGGGTTCTGGGTGTTTGGGAGAATATATGGTGGATAAGGCGGGTAAGGATATATATTTGGGTAATAGGGACTTGGTGGAGGATTGGGATTTGGGATAGTGGTAGTATTTGGTGGGTTGGTGTTTGGCTGAGGGATTGGGTTTGGAGGCACCTGAGATGTGGATGCTTCTTGGGGAATAGTAGGGGAAGAATTCACCTCACCACTGGATTTTAGACTCTGTACCAGACTAGCCATCTGACTCATTATTCGGTCAGCCTGTGCACCCAAATTCTGATCTAGCCATTCTTTGCATTCTTTGGAGTCGGAGCATATCCGGAGCCCAACTGTACCCATAGCGGTTCACTTTCTGCCATACTATCTGAATCGTATCTGTTTGTTTACGATCGATCTGGCGATACCCTCGATCGATTTACGCACTATCTTCCCGAATCAACCGGCCGATCTTGTCTCGCCTTTCCAAATTCGGGCAGTCTCGAGGAAAATGGGGTTTGGTAGGTATCGAGAAATTGGATGGAGGCTATCGGGCTTGAAGTACAGCGTGCCTTTTTATTAATATTTTATTATTATTATTTTCATGTTCCCTACAATTGGCCAGGATAAGCACACTTTATTTTGGCGATCTCGGGACTTTTCTGGAATAGTGGATTCTTTCTCAGTATAGGACCAACGTATTCCACACCTTTCGACTCCCAGAGGGCGGGTCCCGAGGCGAAGGGCCTATACTCTTTCGGGATCCACCATCCGAAATGGTCTAGGTCGAGCATTTGAGAATTATAAATCATTTATTATTTATTGTATATATATATATATATATATTTTAGTGCGCACTTACTATGTATTTTTTTTTAACTTGCGCATTTTTTTTTGACATATATTTATATTTTTTGATTTGATTTTTTTTGACAGGGGCTGACCCACAATTCAAAGATGCAAAAACCGGTCGGTCTGTGAAGTGTCCTGAAAAACTATATGCATTCTAACGTTGGCTTATGCAGGGGGTAGGCTGGCCATGGTGTAGGGTAACAGTTCGGAATATATTTACATGCGTGCACGTGTGTGCGGTATCTAGAAAGCGATAAAGTCTTTATTTATTTTACAAATATATGAGAAAAATAAAACAAATATGGCTGTCTTCTTTGTTATATGTGGATTTTCTCGGCTTTTTATGTTTGAGCGCAAGCAAGCAAGCACACCATTTTAAGAAATAGAAAGAAAAGTGGGGAAACTATCTATCCCTATTAATTACAAATTTTGGTCCTATGTCCCCAAAATAAAATGACAGCATGAATGCAGATATGTACGAATATACAGAATAAAGTGAAAAAGAAAAATGAACTGAAAGAAATAAATGAAAGAAAATAGAGCCGGAAGTAAAGCCCCAGCTCTTTTGTTGTGCTGCCCGGAATTTATTGTAATATATAATATATATATATATATATATTTTTTTTCGAAATTTTTTTATATATATATATTTTTTGATTTTTGATTTTTTTTATACTCTCGAACATGTCCGTAACAGGTATCGGAACGAGACTGCTGCCAGATGGAGGATCATATCCACAAATATAGCCACGGCCGTAATGGGAACACTTTATTGAAATGCGTAAATTAATATAACGAGCATATTGCGGCAAAAACAAAGAAAAACAAAAAAGGTTTTATTTTATGAGTCTAGCCCTCCATTTTATTTAAAATAAAACAACTCCCAGCCAGTCGCCACTTGTGAGGTTCAGGGATGTGCTCCCGCGCCCGCGCCTTGGGGTGCGTACGTGCGGATGCGGGACACCACTGCTCTCGTTCCACCCTCCCTTGTTTAGGGGAAGACGAAATCCAAAGTGCGAGAGGAGTGCTGTCTATGTTAGCACGTTGGAATGTGCCTCGGTTGCCTTGAGTGGATTTTGTATCCAAAATGGGAACTAAAGGTTTCCTCATGTCAGGTTATCCCTTATTTCGGGGATAACAGGATATGGGAATGCATTACCTTTCCATTCTCATTCTCCCCTTTTATCTTTCAGGGAAAAATAGAGAAGTGCAAGAAAAGATATTGCGGCGCCGCCCCACTTATGGATTTATTAAAATAGCCTTATGGCCCAATCAGATCGCTATGGGAGCTATGGGTTTCCCGCATCAAGTTATCCCTTGTTTAGGGGATACCAGGATATGGGAATACATCACCCCTCCATTCCCGTATCTCCCTTTTTTAGGGGAGAACAGGAAAGTGCAAAGAGGGAATGTTGCGAGGCCCCACTGGATCTGAAAGTTTTAGAGTCGCCACCTTTATTTTAAGGCAAAAATAAAGGAAAACCAGAAAAGAAAACCAGAGATTTTAGAAAGCGGGTTCGGGGGCTAAGTTACGAGTTGGGAAGGTGCTAGGCACCCAACTCGCCCTTTCGGTCTCAAAGCGTTTTTGGCTGAAGTATGCTCATTGTTATATTAATCTAGCAAATAAATAAGGTCTTATTTTGACAAGGGAAATTTAAACAGATACATTCGTGGCTACATTATTTACGGACTCATGTCTCCTTCCAATAATTACAAACATATTTAAGAATATTTGGCCATTATAACGGCTCTTTTACATAATATTTCCTAATCTAATCCGACGACAACGGCTTATATTGGCTACATTGCGCCGGATTTAAATAACAATTTTTGAAAAAAAAAAAAAAAAAAAATACAAATAAAATAAAATACGCTCTTAAAGGTATTAAAGGTATTACCTTTTAGAGCGGCGGTGTCTTCGCTACGTCCCGGAGGAGAGTCTTTTTGTTTTGAATTGAACTGGGCAGGATGACTGCTTGATTTGATTGATGTTTTGAGGTTTGGGCTTATCAACTCGGGCAGAGTGACAACTTTATTTGGGTAGGTTTTGGCCTTTCTAGTTGGGCGGAACCTAGACTTAGTTTTTGACTTTTTTAGCTCGTTACTCGGGCAGAGTAACGGCTTATTTTGGGATTTTTGGACTGGGGTTTTGAGGTGGATACCTAACAACTAGGCTAGGGATCACTTATAACCTATGGGTTTTTGATTTGGCAGAGTTTGGACGGGGTTTGGAGACAATAGGGGCTTCCACTCACCTATCTCGCACCTCTCGTACTATTGCTATCGAAGGAATCGCAGAAGCAGAGCTTCGCTGCGATTTTTCCATCGCGTAACTGAACAACTGAAATGAGAGGCCGGGGGTCTCTATTTATAGTGAGAAATGAGGACACGCTGGGCATTTGTTGATTTCTCATTCGTGCATCAGCCGCTTGTACCTTGCGCTTCAGGAATTGTACAATTTCAATGTGAGAGAGATGAACAACAAAACCCATGGTGCGGCCAAGGCAATGCTTGGTGCGGCACCATGGGTGCTTTTGGCGGCACCATGCTCCTTTTGGAGTTTCAAAATTTGTCACTTTCCCCCCAGGTTCACTTTTCGCGCATCCTGCTTTTCCTTTCGCATTTTTGACTCCTGCAACTTGACATTCGTTAAGTTTTAACAGTTCTTGATATTTTATGTCAGACACATACCAGGGGTACGAAATTGGGGTGTCTACATAGGGAAAGCTCGATCTTTTTCAAAATGCGCTTTCCCCAGCATAGGGAAAGCGATATAACTTTTTTTGTTTTGAAACAGACTTTCCTCAGCATAGGGAAAGTGATGTTGCTTTTGAAAACAAGCTTTCCCAAGCATAGGGAAAGCAATGCAGATTTTAAAACGCGTCTCCCCCGGAATAGGGAAACATTGCAATTTTTTTAAAATGCGTTTCCCCCATAATAAAGAAAACGATGGAATTTTTTAAAATGCGTTTCCCCCAGAATAGGGAAAAGCGATGCAATTTTTTAAAATGAATTTCCCCCAGAATAGAGAAAAGTGTGATTTTTTATTTTATTTTATTTTTAAAATGCGTTTCCCTCAAAATAGGGAAAAGCGATGCAATTTTTTAAAATGAATTTCCCCCAGAATAGGAAAAGAAGTATTTTTAAAATGGGCTTTTCCCAGCAAAGGAAAAGCGATGCTGCTTTTCAAAATGCGCTTAACCCAGAATAGGAAAAGCAATGCGATTTTTTTTAAATGTGCTCATCCCAACATAGGAGAAGCGATGCATATTTTTAAAAAAGTTCTCATCCCAGCATAGGAGAAGCGACACATAATTTTTAAAAAGTGCTCATCCTAGCATAGGAGAAGCAATGCTGTTTTTTTTTATTTTTAAATGTGCTCATCCTAGCATAGGAGAAATGATGCAGATTTTTTTTAAAAATGTGCTCATCCCAGCATAGAAGAAGCGATGCAGATTTTTTTTTAAAAGTGCTCATCCCAGCATAGAAGAAGCGATGCCGATTTTTTTTAAAAAAATGTGCTCATCCTAGCATAGGAGAAGCGATGCAAATTTTTTTAAAACATGTGCTCATCCCAGCATAGGAGAAGCGATGCATATATATTTTTTTAAAATGTGCTCATCCCAGCATAGGAGAAGCGATGATTTTTTTAAAAAAATGTGCTCATCCCAGCATAGGAGAAGCGATGCAAATTTATTTTTTTAAAATGTGCTCATCCCAGAATAGGAGAAGCGATGATTTTTTAAAAAATGTGCTCATCCCAGCATAGGAGAAGCGATGCAGATTTTTTTTTAAAATGTGTTCATCCCAGCATAGGAGAAGCGATTATTTTTTAAAAATGTACTCATCCCAGCATAGGAGAAGCGATGATTATGAAGCGTTATGGCAGAATGCTGTCGATGATCGGCTTGTGTGTCTTTTGATGATGCTTCTGCGAATCTTTGGGAGGTGGTCGTTGACGAGATGGTGGCGGAACGTTTATACTTTTTATTTTTTCAAGGGCCGATGCGGCGAAAGACCTGATAAGATGCAGTAAAAGGATGCAAACAAAAGTTGCAAGCATGCAAATCAAACTTTTTTTTTTCTGAAAAAAAGACTTTTGAATGTGTATCTGTATATATCATCCGTTTCTTAAACATGTTAAGACAAGATGGGTCAAGGAATGCAGATGTGATAAGAGCTTGAGATGTGGCTTTTAGTTTTGAAGGGTTATGTGTATAGGAGTTGATAGTGATATTTGAAATGACGGTGAACAGAGTGTTGGGTCACTTTTCAGTCTTTTGACTAGTGCATCATTCAAAAAAGGAATTCAATCAAGATTAGTGAGTCCCACTAATCGATGCCTCGGAGGGACCACTTTTTTTGTTGTTTTTTGTTTTTGTTTTGTTTTTGTTTTTGTTTTTGTTTTTGTTTTTGTTTTTGTTTTTGTTTTTTTTTTTTTGCTCTAACTTTTACCTAGGCCGCCCTTTCGGGTTTTCAACCTAGCGAGCTTATAGGGAGCCGGTCTTTCAATGCATACGATGATAACCCGCTTATTCTTGAGCGATCACAGCTTTGTTGCTTCTTCGTTCTTCAAGCGAGATGGAAAGGATAGATGTTTCTGATGAATAATGAGATCCTTTATGTACTGAAATGAGATTAGCGGGAGAAGCCCAAGGACGAATTTGATCAACCAATATTTTGTAAGATGGGACGGGAAAGTTTCTGAAGAGATTGAATGGAGGCAGCCCTAGAAAGACTCGATTGGGAGAGACTTTTGTGAGAGACAGAAATGAGTGTCCTCAGAGAAAGTGGATGACTCTAATGGACAACAAGAAGAGTCATGATCCAGAGTTTATCGCCAAGTATCATGAGTTTCATGGACCCTACTTAATGTTTTTATTTTGATGATCTTATGTGCCTTTAGCAAGGAGTAATATCCTGGACCCAGATCACGTTATAACCGATTGAAACAAAGCTATAAGTGGCAACTAGGTTGGGGTATAGTAATTGGGATGGATTAGCTTCAGGGTTGAGGATTTGATTGACCTCTTGCTCAAAGGCATTCTGGGCTGTGGATTCGGTTATTTTCGGAAAGGCGATCGCAAAGCGATCATTGGCTGGCCTTTTAAGCTGTGGGTTCGTATGAGAATTTGGTTTCTGGACCTGGTTGTAGGTATGGTTGGGAGGTCGGCTTTTTGGCTTTGGTTATGGGCAATAAAGTTGTCCAAGAGTGAGTGATATATATATTTTTTGCGAGAGAGAGATTTTGAGGAAATCTCTCAAGAGATGCTTCTTTTCTTTCTTTTTTTTTTTTTTTGTTGACCTCTCGAAGAAATTTTGGAGAGTGCTTGAAGAGATATCTGTCTTCTCTTTCTTGGGATAAAAAAGTGGTCACTCTTGATGGATGCATATATAAAGGTGAAGCAGCCCTAGTTTTGGGAAGCTGGATCTTAGGGATGGTTAGGCTTTGGCATATGGTGGTATCCCCTAGTGTGCCATTTAATAGCTCGGTCGCAATGGGTTGAAGATGACATTTTACCAAGACAGAAAGTTGCTTCATCGAACAAATATTTTTAATGGTTTGTGGGTCCATATTCTTGAAATGACTCATCACCAACTTGTGCAGTTTTATCATGTTTTTATATGAGTCGACTTGCCATTTTTTTATAACAAATACTTTGGCGATATGTGGTGCTCAGAGATCAAGAAGAAGACTCGACAAGCTAATATAGGAGAAGCAAGAATTTACCCGACTCGAATATAGATAATTACCTTTGAAAAGCATGATTTGAGGACTTGGTTGGGCTTTTGAAATAACGGAGACCAAATAGATTCGTGAGCATATTCTTCCAAGGATGGACTGTGACGACCCGACCCGAATTCCAACACGAAATCCCAAGGTCATGCCGCTGGAACTAACATAAGAAGAGGACAAGCACTTGTTAAACAGTAGTGCAAGTCGAACAGTCGAGCTAACACGCTCTAAAATACGGTATTCAAAAATCGAATCAGCGGAAGTAATATACGAAAAGAAGTCCCAAGCTATGAAGCTCGAAACCAACAACAATGAAACCAAGAGAGACATTTTCTCTCAAAGGAGGAAAAACAAAACTCGCGTACCACAACATTGCAGACGCTGAACAAACCATCGGCACTCCAGACCGGCGTTTCAACAAAGAACCAACCTGATATATCAATTACCCAACGGCTAAAGCATACTGGGGTCAACTAACAACGATAGCAAGTAGGATAAAGAAATGCCCCAAAGCTACTGCGTGCCCGGGGGACAACTGAAATCAATACGAAACCACGAACAAGGCACGACACAACACGTCGGCCCAAGAAAGAACTAACGCAAATACCCAAGTATCTACCCGATTGCATAGTCTAAATAACTTTACAAAATGTCGATCTCACAAGAATGACAAAGTACATGATATCAATGACAATGCTAAAAGGGAACAGGACTCCACAAGCTACTACTCGGGAGAGTCGACTGCTACAAACACGAACCACACGATCTAATCTCGATCTATCGATCAGCTGCGCACTGCTACAGTCACAATCTACTCGGTCTCAACGCAGCTACCAATTTACTGCAACTAGAAAACAAAGTACGGAATGAGTCATAATGACCCAATACGCTACTACAATGTATATGCAACATATAATTATGTAACATAAAAATAATCATGGTGTCATTTTATAAATGACAGAAAAACACGTGAAGAGGCGTCGTATCATTTAGATACTCCACAAGATAACCATTTCTTCTCACTTACTAAACCGTCCAAATGAACCAGGGTGTAATTCCCTGTTCAAACACAAATCAAATGAATTAGAAGGCAGTTCCCACAAAACATCATATGCAAGTATATATATCATCATATATACTAATCAAGCTAATCATATAATCATCACGTGTAAGGGTGCATATTTATATATATACACCTATACCAGTATGTATATCTCTATATATACATATCAAATCTCTCATATAATCATCATGTATAAGAGTGCATATCTATATATATACACATCAAGTCTTTCATATATATCTCATATATAAGTATGTATATCTCTATATATACATATCAAATCTCTCATAAAATCATCATGGATAAGTGTGCATATCTATATATATACACATCAAATCTTTCATATAACATTAGCCCATACAAACATGGTCAATAAGATCTCATGTTCAACTAACACTTTGTTATCACATAAGTGCCCATAGTAAGCCACATAAAGGATAGAGAAGGTACCAAATCTATGTTGTTGTGTCGCTCCTGCAATCACAACTGTTAATCATATCGTGCCAGTGATACCCGTGTTCCGGTATCAAAGTACCGATCTCTCTTCTCGGGTCCGAGCTCTCTACTCGGGAAAAATAGCACTAGCTAATGCGCTCTTTTGGTTACGACAAAGGGGGCTACTTCCCCACTGTAGCTAGCAGTGGAGGTGTGTGTGAAACCCGAATCCGGTATGGCAATACATTGCAACCACGAATCCCATAATTCGTGAAGACAATGCATCGTCCCACCATCAACGTAAAAACTCAAATAATGCCAGCTGGACTTATATGCAATGCACAAGTAGATGTTTACTTGCAAATTCTCAAGTAGATATACAAATCTACTAAACTCATACGATTATGCACATTGTTACAATAATCATAAAACCAAAATAGGAGCTCATTTGAGTCTCTAAATCAGAAGTGTCAATTTGTCCACTCAATTCAATCCAAGTTCCAAAAGCTAGTAATCTAGTCAAATGGATTCTACAAGTTATAGGATCTCACCACGATTCACATAAGGTTCAATTATTCCTTAAGCTCGACTCCGTTTAGTCTTCACTACAATTCATCCCAAATAGGTTATAAATGCTATTTGCATTTCTAACCCTTTTCTAAGTTCTCGGTTCAAGCATAGCTAGGTTCTTGTCTCATTAAGAAACCCTAGATCAACCGTTCACAATTTCACCTATTAATGAAACATAAATTCAACACAAGTTGGTGAATCAATTCTCCATGAAACCACAGAGTAATCAAAAGCAGACTATGCTTCGAGTCAATTACACAATATGCCTTATAAGTCATATCATTAAGTATGAAAACCCAATCCCTAACAAGTATCACAATTAAGCTTTCATAAGTCATAATATCTAGTAAGCATAGAATGTTTATTTCTACCATAAATCCAAGTTAAGTGGATAACTTAACAAATAATAAACCACACAAACATATAAATTCATTTCTTTTATGAATCTAGGTTAAACTCATAACTTAACAAGTGGCAACTCATATCATCCCCAAGACTTCATTGATGGTCTAGGATCAGATAAAAACTCAGATTATATTCACTAAAACTCATTCTAGAATGATCATTCATTCTATATTCCCAAATCCATTATGGTTCATGTATTATTTATAAACCACACTTGGCATGTTCAAATATTGTGATCCACACAGATATTAGATACTAGACATTTTAAGGTGTTATTCACCCTATTGAATCATTCAATTTAGACCAATAATCATCAATTTATGATTATCACAAAGACAAGTCATTTTTCAGATTTTCTGTTATAACTCATTCTGCACAGTCAACTTGTAAGTTCAACCATTAATTCCTCACAACTCCAAAGGAGGTGATTCTTGCTTAGTCTAAAACTATACTGTTAAGAATATATTTTAGCCTTTTAAATTACTCCATTATGACTTGTATTCATGAAGATACAGCCCCTATAAGTTCATGTTAAAAACCTGAGTATCTGTTGTGATTCATTCTGCATGTCTATCATACAAAATTCACCAAACATTGCTCGTTACTCCAAATGTTATAAAATTTACATTTTCAGAAACTAGACTCTTTGAGATAGAGTGTAACATTTTAAAACACTCCATTAGGATATGTATTTATCAAAATATGACCACTTCAATCTCACGTTAACATATTAACTTTATGGTAACAACTTACTGGAACAGCCACGAATTGTGACTAGTGAAAAATACTTCCCAAACTCCAATATTTATGAAACTTTACAGAGAGTTACCTAACATGTATAGGTATAACATAATAAATTTTTAGAAAAATCCCTTTAGTAGATTAGTACCAGACTTTTCCTGAAATTTACCCAAAACAGAGACTGAATTTGTATAGTTTATTTTCCAACAAGTTCATGAACAATAATGATTCCAAATCAAAGCTTGAACATATTTCAAACTAAACCCAAGACCAAAATCATCAAGTCAAGATCCATGGAAATGTTTCCAGATTTCATAGAAACATCAAAACGTTTTATAGACTTGATAAAACTCTTCCTTAGCATGATCTAAGCAAGATTTGTGAAGAAACAAGCAAGGTAGTTTAGTAACGTACCTCAGATCTGAATTTCAACCTTATATGAAACTTGAAATAGATAGAGGGAAAACGATCTCCTCGACGAGATCTTTCCAACGGTGGTCTTGGCTCGTCGATTGGTTGGCCGAAGCTCCGGTAATCGTCGGAACACTCCAAGAACCCACTTCTCTCTCTCTCTCTCTTGGTTTGACCGGTTGGAGAGATAACGATGTGAATAAAATAAGATTATAAATGAATGAAGAGACGTCTTGAGGCTTATATACTCCTAATAGGAGATCAAAGGTTCAAAATACCCTTATAAGAGATAAAGGAGGGATTTATATTAAGGGTAGAATAGAAAATTTCATCAAGACATGTCATAAAAGACTGCTGGTAGTGCAGCCCAAAGTCTGTCGGTAGTGCAGCTCAAGGTCTACCGGTAGTACAGCTCAAGGTCTGCTGGTGTAAAGCTCAAGGTCTGCAGGTGGGAATCTTAAGGTCTGCTGGTGGCAGCCCCAAGTCTGCTGGTGGGCAGCAACGCGCGGCTAACTTCCGACGGCTCCCATTTGCACACCGTTCGACGAAATGACGTGATTTCTTTGCGAGGCTGACCCTAAGGACTTAAACTAAAAGCCTTAAAAGTCTCAAATCAAATTAAAACCATCTTGTATGATATCTCGAACAAAACGATTCAGTCGCGTACCATATTTGATCTGTAACTAATAAATGACAACAAAATCACATGGAACAAACTAACGATCGAAACAATGATCGAGCAAGTATACATACTTATTTTAAAGTATGTTAAAATCCTAATAAAGAGTCTCAAACTCATACTCAAACTTAATTTAGAATTAAGTCCCTCAAAAATACGAAAGACGAAACGTTTACGAAACGTGAATTGTGAAACCAAACTTATGACGACGACTATACTTTGAACGTCGTGACCTCATGCAAACATTATAGACATGAGAATAAGGATATTAAATGTATCCAAGTGAGTACACGAAGACCTAGGATCCCTCAAAGGTCACGATAAGAAAGAAGTACGAAACCATTCTATCGAGTCAAATACTTAAAGATTCAGGGTCTTACATGGACTATAGGCATCAATATAGGCAAAAGAGATACTCCTGGGTTTGAAATCCCCTAGTCTTGAATTGTTGTGTATGATGCATGAGTTACTTGGCTTTTCTGGATTTCCCAGCTTTCCAGATTTTTCTGCTTTCTTGGCTATCCCAGCTTCCTTTTCTTCTCTGGCTTCCTATCGGTCTTTTTTTTTTCTTGTTTTCATTTTTTCCCTTTTTTTTGGTAGACCTTAACATCTCGAAGTAGGACTTACTGAACTTTTTTTTGTTTTTTGTTTTTTTAAATCGAGAGCGAACAATGCACTTATCAAGTAGTGATGCATTTATGAAAGGTTAAGAGGGAAGATGCATTTGAAGATGGCAATTGAGTATATTGGTGAGGGGATTTCCTGTCTTTTCATGTTTTGGGAAACAAAAAAAACACATAGAAAAACCTCTCTTTTTTTTGAACAGTAAACAATTTTTTTTGAAAGGAAAAGATAATTAAATATTTCACACGATTTTCTTTTTTTGAAAAATCCTTTCTCTTTTTTTTTTTTGCGATCCTTGAAATGAGATGCGATGATTACGTACCTCTGGACAATAATCTCAGGAGCATAAATGATAGTAGTCAAACTTTTTATTTTTCAACCCCTTCAAAATTGTTAGTGGTACCAAAGAAAAACAACAAAGATCTCAATATCTACGAAAACTGACGCTGAATTGAAAAAGAGTTGTTTCTTGGAGATTTTATTTGAAAAAAGGAAATTCAAAGGTAAAAAGGGTTTTTGGAGGCGTATACACAAGGGTATTCTAGGGTATTTTTCACTTTTTATCAGAAACAATCATGGGAGCGGCTTCTCAATGATTTTATCATGGATAAGGTCTTGGATATCATTCCTGAGTGAGAAGCATTTGTCGGTGATATGACCACTAGATTGGTGGTATTCACAATACTTGTTGCGGCTCCATTTGGCAAGTAATGGGTTTGGAGGTTTGTAGTTTTCAAGGGGCTTAAGGACTTCTTGTGCTGTTAACCCTTGTAGTATCTATGACATTGGGGCATTTAATTCATCGGAATTCCTTCTGTTTCTTTTATAATGTCTTATGCAGCTTCTGTCAGCGTTACTACTTCCCTTAGCAGAATAGGCAGATTTGTTTATCCCATATGACCATGGCACACTACTATATTTTTCACCCGGGATTCTTTCTACAACGTTGACTTCTTCCGTAGATTCTTCCTCTGATCCTAAATAGCAGAACGAACTTGGAGGTGTACCATTTTCTAGGGATCCTTTGCATATATCTTCATCAATACGGACTCATATCTCCATTATTTCTTTGAAATTGCTATAGGGGAGATACCGCATGTGTTCCAAGTAAATGGGCTGAAGATTTTTGATGAACATTCTGCATGACTCAGCCGGATTAGATCTGTCGAGTGTCTAGGCTAATTTTATTTTCCACCTTGCTGCAAATTCTGCGCAGTTTTCCTTTTCACTTTGGGTGCATGACTCAAGATCTCTTTTTTTTTCAGAGGTTGCTTTATCTTTGTACCTCTCTAGGAACCCTTCAGCTATTTGGTCTCAAGTACCCATGGTGCTATTGTCTGCTAGCATTAACCTCTGCTTGGCAGCCCCTATTAAGGTAAGGTGAAAATTGGAGGCCATTGCTTCGAAACTCGCCCCACTTGTTTGCATGCCAGTAGAATAATATTTTAGGTGGGAAATAGGGCATCCAGTCCCATCGAAATTTTCTATGTCGGGCATTTTGAAATTTGATGGTAGTATGGCTGAAGGCTTTAGCGTTAATGCCTGCGTAGAAAATTCTTTGTTCAGAACTTTGAGCATCATACTTTTCAAATTCTCCATGTCAGCCTCCATTTTGGTGGGAGGGGGAGTTGGTTTTTGGTATATGCTGGCAGGATTAAGAAAGGCTGGTTTGATTTCTGGCTGTGGCATTTGGTAAGCATTTTAAGGAGGTGTTTGGTAAGGGTTCTGGTAAGGATTTTGGAGAGGTGGTTTTTTGGCGGCTTCTACTTGTTGACCAGGATTATTGATGGGTAAATAAGTTGCTACTTGTCCTGCCTGGATATGGCCCCTGGGGTCTATAGGTGGGCTATTTTGGAGTGGATTGGTGATGGGAAAAGGAAGGACATTTGGATTCTGTGGCATATCGATATTTGGGAGAGGACATGGTGGGTAGGATAGAAAATGGTTGATATTTGGGTAGTAAGGATTGGGCGAGGGATTTGGATTTGGGGTAATGGTGGTATTTGGTAGGTTGGTGTTTGGCTGGGAATTTGGGTTTAGAGGAACATGTCAGGTTGATGCTTCTTGAGGGACTGCAGGGGAAGAGGTTCCCTCACCACTAGATTTTAAACTTTGCACCAGATTAGCCATTTGGCTCATTATACGATCAGCCTGTTCACCCAAATTTTGATCTAGCCATTCCTGCATGGCCGGAGTAGGAGCAAACCCGGGAGCCCACTGTATCAGTACCCGCTGTAGATTGTTCATTTTCGGCGGCCATTCTGCTTAAATCTGTACTTTATGAACTGATTCTGATATTTTTCGATCTGATCTTTGTGTCTGTTTCCTGTATCAAACGACCGATATTATCTCTGCCTTTCCAAATTCGGGCTAGATTTCTGAGGAAAAGGGTTTGAAGGTATCAGGAAGGGTTGGCTGAAAGCTTTCTGGGCTTGGAGTACAGTGTACCTTTATTAGTATTTTTTATTGTTATTTATTTTTGATGCATGCAGTATCGCGTTCGATTATCTCGACCGTTTGGACCGAGCGCGCTGAAAAGGGCATAACTTTTAACTCGGGTGGAGTTACGGGACTCGCCGCATATCAAAAGATTCAAAACGAAGCTCTCGAAAAGGCGAAAAAAATTAACTGAGTGAAACTCGGTTATGAGCATTTTTTAAGGCCAAAAAGCGTCGTTTAGATAATGTTATGGCATTGCATTAGTCCAGCTGGCATATTTGGTTGAGTCGATGGTGTGACAATGCATCGCCGTCACGAGTTATGGGACTCGTGATAGTGATGGGTTGTTATACCGGGTTTTTATCACACACCCCTCCACTGTTGGCCACAATGGGGAAGTAGCCCCTTTGCTGTAACCAACAGAGCACATTGGCAAGTCTATAAAAAAGTTAAAAGCTTTCTGAAATACAACTGCTAATCATCTAAGCAATTTTCAATAAAGTGACTTTTTCTTTAAATAGACTTTGAACCACCATTTTCGAAACTTTCTCAAAACCCTCTCACTCTTTATTTCTCTATTTACTGAAACCCTCCTTTGTTTCTCTGCAACTGCTTTCATATTTCCTTCTTGAGGTTCGCTTCTTCTTCGATTCAGCAACAATGGTAAGCATTTCAACTGCCCTTTAGACATTTCTCGTTCGATTTATTACATATTTACTTCATTGGAGTTATCTTGTTGAGGAATTTGAAAGGACACTTTGCGTAACCTTATAATATCTGCCATTGTTGTAGTTTCGAAAAATCTTGAAACCTTTTGGCTATCTCTATGCTTCCAATTTCTATGTCTTCGAGATTTATCAATTGTTGTTTCTCTGTAAATCTACTCTAAAAACATTCAAGGGTTTTGATTTTTTTAATTATTTTGTCAAAAACCAAAATCGTTGAATGTGTATTCTATCAACAGAAAAAGTCCTAATTTTTAAACTGTTTTGATAGGTGAAATCAGCTGTTCAATCCAGCTCCAGCAAGAATAAAAGGAATGTTACAAACCCTGAGGAAGTTATTCACCCATCTCCCTCCATCAACCTTGTTGGATTTCTTCTCTATCCACCCACTCATGATATCATTCAGGAACTACCAACGAACACTTATCTTCCTGGGATGTGCATTGTGTAAGACCCCGATTCCTGGTAGCTTGAATTGCGTACAATGCTCGCATTTCTTCTTTGGTTGATTGCTCGTTGGGTTTGTGAGAGAGTCTATATATGTATGAGAGATCACATTAAGACCAAAATACTTTTAAGACATGCCATATAGTTGTGGACTTGCTAAAGTCACAAGTCGTAACTCGACGATAGTCGAAATGCGACGCGATTGAGAATTCGCTTGCGTTTCGTGTTCCTGACCTCGTTTTGGTCTTGGATCTTTACATGATGATTAAATAACATGTTTAGATGCATTAGACATCTATTTGGATGTATTCCTTAAGTCTTGTGAGGTTTTGACGCTCCAAGGATAGCAATTCTCCTTATCGCGTAGTTAGAGATTAAGCCGGGTGATCGTCTCGCCCTTCGGGAGTCCTTTTCTCCTATCTGTTGTTCATCATCTGAGAGGCATTCAAGCCTATTTTTTAATCCCTTTTAGGTGTTTACAATCATGGGTTGTTGCCCGTCGGTTTGTGGTTTCATTCGACGTTTCGTTAGCGAGATGTCGCGCCTTGCGTCGGTTTCGCACCGGGTTGTTTTGGGAGTTGTTGTGAGGGTTCTGGACCTACTTTGAGGGTGGTTTGAGACTTGGTTTGTTTAGCCAAGTGTTTGAGGTCCTTTAGGGTTGAATTATAGGTCGTTTCGAAGCTTTAAGGCTTGCGGTTCCATGCGGTAAAGATCGTACACGAGAAAGGAAGCAACAAACGCCGGGAAGAGGAAGCCAGGGACCATGCGCTCGCAAACCCTTATAAACCACATCCTAAACCCTCCTAACTACCTTTAGACATATCCTAAACTAATCCTAAACCCTCCTAAACTAATCCTAAACCCTCCTAACTACCTTTAGACATATCCTACCCATCTAATTGAGATTTGGAGGTGGATTAGTATGGCTAATTAGAGGGAAACAACCCCACCAATCTTAACTAAACCCACTTACTTCCCAACCCTTATAAACCACAAACACACCACTTAAGCCTCCATTTTCTGCCTACAACTTTCAAAAAACGTGGGAGACTCCTTGGAGAGCTTGAGAGAAGAGTTTCTAGGGTTCTTGAGAGCCCAACCCTTGGAATCCATAGCTTGGGGCCTCCATTTCACAATACACTCCATAGATTTGAAGAGGAGATTGAGGAGAACAAAACCCACCACTTAGAATTCCGAATTTGTGGCTTGAAGGGGCTGATTTGAGGTAAGTTACTACACCTCTTTCTCTTTGTTTTTGCCCCATTGACCCTAGGGAAAACAACCTTTGTGCTATGTGAGGTCAATGGGTGCATTTTTAGGGCTTTTCTAGAGATGCCATGAACCCTAGATTTCTAAATGTTGATTTTGCTTGGATGAACCTACTTGGGACCTTGATTATCATGATATTCATGTGTAGAGTAGCCTATTCATCCTTGCTATGTGATTTATTCAAGTATTGTGAACATGATTGGTGAGGTGACTTGAATGGGTATATGCCCAAATGTTGATTTTGGTTAGTTAGACTTGCTTAAAACCTTGATTAGTATAATATACATTTGTAGTATAGTATATTAATCCATTTGATGAGAATTATTCATGCTTTGTGGGCATGATTGGTGAAGTGACCTAAATGAGTTTATGCACAAAAATGGGTATTTGCCCTATGTTGCCTAAGCAAGTGATTTGTTGGGATTTTATGGGTTTAATGAGCTTGAGAATCTTGCCAATGATGTTAGTTATGAACATAGGAGGGTATTGTAGCCCATGGCTTCTATGCCCTAAATTTTGGAAAGTGTAGAATGGACTCAACGGAGTCATTATAAGTTCGATAATGTGCTAAACGAACTTGGGTTGAAATCCTACGACGATTGGATTTCATTTGATTAATGTTGTGAAATGCATAGTCTCCAAACTTTAATGGAATTATGATTATGATGAACTTTATGGATATTTAGGATTGGGAATCAAGCCGAATGAATATTGGGATTTTGTTGTAAACTTTAATGAGATATTAAAGTGTGGATTTATGAAACACATAAAGAATGAAATGTAGTATTAAGATTCAACGGAGTCGTTATAAGGCTAATAAAATAATAATGAGCCTTGGGTTGAAACCCTACAATGTTTGGGTTTTGTTTGGTTATGATTGTGCACACTGGGTTTTTGGGTTTGTGTCCAATTGAGACATTCATGTTATGGAGACTTATTAGAAATATATTTTGAGCATGCTTGTTAGAGCACGGGACATTAGAGACCAACGTATGGTCATGAGTATAATTAAGAGAAGATTAAGAAAGAATTCTCTCCTTAAGGATTTTGGTTGCGTGCATATAAAAGCATTTGTGAGAAAGTGACTACGGAGTAGTCATGATGTTCTTGAGTATGGAATTAGTGATGTCGATCATATATGACGATTAGGACTATGATTGAGTCCGGTGCACTTAAAATAAAGACTAAAATATTAAGTCTTGAGTTGTGGATATTCTTAGACTAACGTAGTAGTCTTTGATTTGATTTTGAGTGGAGGATTATTGTAGACCTCACATTATGATTTATTAAGCGTATATGCTATCTTTGATTTGGGTGATGACTTGAGGAATAATGAGTACCTCAAAATGCGGTTCTTGAACTAAACTTGTAAGTTAGTTGAACATGTTGGTCATATGCAAATATATGCATTGTTTATGAGATTTCGTAGAGCATTATGTCCTACTTGTTTATATGCAAATATGTGCATGGTTTATGAGATGTTGTAGAGCATTATGTCCTACATGATTTAATGAGCCCGATAGTAATGAACATGGTCTCATTGGTTTATGCAAGTAAATAGCTACTTGAGCATTTTTGGTTTAAGTCCAGCTGGCGGGTTTGGTTGTAGTGTCGGCAATGGGACGATTCATAGTCTTTGGAAACAATCGCTATGAATCGTTGCATTGGTTCCCTTTCTCCTCACTATTTGGCCAATAGTGGGATGTGGTCTCGAGATAGAGCCATCTAGCCTAATTTCGAGCTCCCATTTCTCATCCGGGGATTGGATGAATGTAACGAGTACTCATTAAAGGAAAACTGATGAGTTGTGATTATTTGGGAATGAAACCCAAGGAATGATTGGTTGGTTGTTGAACCCAGATTTTGGTTTGAGGATGAATCCCATGGTAAGTTTGGTTGGGTGTTGGACCCGGATTTTGGTTGTAACGGTTCGATTTACGTTTCTTGTTACACATATTTAATTATGAGCATTTATATGAAAGATATTATGCTACATGATTTATGTGAGTTTTTGTGCTTTGAAAATTAAGTACATATTTCTTGTTGGTATACTAGTATGATACCATGATTTTTATATATGCTTGTGCATTATGCCATGCCATGACATAATATGCCATACAGTTGCATTTAGTAACTTACTGGGTCATTGTGACTCACTCCGTGTGGTTGTTTTCCGTAGTGTGTGTAGTGATCCCGTTAGTACGCGCGGCGACTTCGGATAGCGATTTCTAGCAGGTGGTCTTCCAGGCAATAAGCTTGGAGATATTATTATTATTATTGTATTTGTTTGTGAGACACAGATGTAAAGTTACATAGACTTTACTGGGTAGTTTATGTTAGTATTTTATTGTTATGTATTTGGGAGTCGGCTAATATAGCCGAGTTGTTGTATCTTTTAGAAGTTGTTTCCGTTGTCATTTCGAGCAAGTGTGGCTCATTTATTCTAGTATTGAGTTATTGTTGTTTCTATCTCCGAAAGCTTTAGTCGTGAGATCTTGGTTGGTGGTTTAGTATTTGAAATAATATTGTTGTAGTTGAATTGTCCCTCCGGCATGTTATAGCCGTTGAGTGGTTGTTTATCAGGTTGGGACTTTGTTGGTTTGCCGGCCTTTAGATGCCGATGGTTTGTTGCGCGTGTCTAATGTTGCGTCACGTGCGTCAAATTTTTGGGTCGAGAGATTTACTATCTCTTTGGTTGTTTTTATTTTGGAGCTTGTTAGCTCGGGTCCCATTTTGTTTTTGCTTCCACAGGTTTTAGTTTTTATTATTCCGTAACGTCGTTATGGCTTTGTCTTCCTGTCTCGAGCTTGTTGGCTCATCTTTTGACTCGCACCATTATGCTTAGTAGGTGCTTGTCTGTGTCTTAGCTTGTCCTGACGGCACGACCTTGGGATCTCGTCTTGGGATCCGGGTCGGGTCGTCACAGTTGGTATCAGAGCTATTGGTTAGCTATTTCGCCAGGATAGGTTCCTTGGCCTAGTTGGGTTGGGTTTATTGTTGAGATTTTAAATGTCGAGTGTTCCTTGTAGGTATATTATGTTAGGAGCTTGGCGTGGAGCTAGTTCCAGTAGACCTCGTTCCAGTACCGCTCGTGGTAATGAGAAAGGGGAAAACGTTAATGATCCGCGTGTGACTCCTCAACAAATGTTTAGAGGGGAAGACAATTCCTCTATACTTGGAAGGTTCTTGAGGTTGAAACCTGAGAGCTTCGTTGGAGAGCCCGATGCTTCTAAAGCAGAACATTGGTTAGAAAGCATGGAGAAGATCTTTGCAGTTATGGGTTGTGCGTCGAGAGAGATGGTGACCCTAGCCGGTGTTTAAGTTGAGTGGTGCGGTGACCATTGGTGGCATGTGTTACGAGATAGTTGGAGACACCATGGAGTGCCTCAAGTGTGGGAAAACTTCATAATGGAGTTTAGGGCACGCTTTATTACAGCGTGGTTCGGGAAAGAAGACAAATGGAATTCATTGCACTAGAACAAAGAGATATGACTGTGGCCCAGTATTCAGCGAAGTTCACAGAGTTGGCTCGTTATTGTGGTTACTTAGTACTAGATGAGGCTAAGAAGACCCATCAGTTTGTAAAAGGCCTAAGGATGAAGTATCGTAGGCTGCTTATCCCATTACAGCTAACGGAGTATCGAGATGCTGTGAATCATGCTTATGCGATGGAGTTGGACATCGAGGAGTATGCTCAAAAGAGAACCTCGAGGGCTATTAAGAGTGATGATAATATTGGAGAGCAAGTAGCACCTTAGAAAGTTAGTCAAGGAATCGCACGTACTGGTAGACGGAGTGATGTTCCTACCTCTAGTCGGAGACGACGAGGCGGCGAGTTGATATGTAATTTTTGTATGAGAACGGGACACGCCGAGAATAGATATTGGGGTAAAGCAGGAAAGTGCTTTGCTTGTGGCGGCGATCATGTGACAGCCCGACCCGGACCCCAATGCGAGATCCTGAATCGCGCCGTCCAAATAAACAAGTTAAACACTTAAGCATGCACAAGTAGGATTTTAAAATTCATGTGGCGCAACATTTCAGACAATTAACAACTCGGCTACACTTGGCCGGAAAAACAACCTGAATTAAACAAGTCATCGGCGTTACGTTAGGACCCAACAACTACTCCTACAATTAACACATGCTTATAAAACCTCAACGGCCACAACATGCCGGAGACAACAACAATAATAATACTTAAACAAGCTTTAGCGGAAGAAATTGTGATGAACCATACACACATATAAACAAGCTCGACTTATAGTCGGCATACCAAAAGATTACAAGTACCAAATATATAAGTTACTACAACAACAAAACCCCAAGCTAAGTCTACATGACTTGCTTCCCAACGTCCTTTCCAAAATACAAGATTAATCATTAAAGTCCAAAAGAGCAACCTCGCTCACAACGTCCAAGCGTATACGTGAATCTAGCGTGGAACGTCTCCTCGGCTTTGATCTAAGGAAAACAAAGCAAACAAATAGGGTAAGTCGAAAGACTTAGTAAGTTACCAAAATATGCATGTTCATCTCATAGCATGACGTTTATCATAAATATGGCATGTTATCATCATTTAACACTTAGCACCTTATTCACATAAGTGCGTAAAGTAAATCATACAAGTAGGATATGATAGTCACGGCCGCTTCGTAGCTCCTGCAAAACATTTCTGTTACTGGTTCGTGCCATCGATGTTATGTGAATTCATCGACTGTCGTCGAGTGCTACTCGATCTCAATAGCAAGCCAATGCGGCACTTAACCGTACAAAAGGGGCTACTTCCCCACTGCGGCCCACAGTGGAGGTGTGTGTGGAGTCCCGGGTGCGGCGATCCATAGCGAGCACGAATCCCATAATTCGTGAAGGCGATGTATCGTCCCACCCTGACTTGAAAAACAAACCATTTAATGCCAGCTGGACTTAATGCAATGCACAAGTAGATATTTACTTGACTTAAACCAATTAAGGACCGAATTCGACAAGAGCGAATTCGACCATCCAAGTAGGGGATAATCTCTACTGTAATCACATCAAGGCAATAATTTGCACAAATACCAATCTTTCATAACAACTTGTTACAATCAATTAAACCAACTCATACTTGAGTAAACCAAGTCAAATGACGTTCAAACTTCGTAGGGATTGAAATTAGAGTCTAACATATTCAATTCTTCCCTAGAGTCGACTCCGTTGAGTCTTTTCACTAAATTCCCAATTTTGGGGAAATTGAAGCTATATGCTTCATAACCCAACTTAGGTCACTTCTAAGTTCAACAAGGCATAAATTCACCTATCCAATTCAATATAATTCATGTCCTTCATGTGGTCCAATATTGAGGATACATCACATAACCATTTTCACAAACACCACATAGGCATAATTTAGGGCATTCCCAAATAATATCACTTTCATCAACAAACATACTACTTTATTTCTAACATGTCCAAGACCTCAATTAACATAATAAAAGAGAAATTTAAACTCCCAAAGGCAAGAAATTCACCTAAACATGCTCCTAGCAAAATCATACATTTAAAATTCGTAGGAAGCAACTATGTGTCCTCATTGACCTCACACATCATAAACTTTGTTTCCTTAGGGTCAATGAGTACTAAAATGAAGAAGGGTAACTTACTTAGCTCGGATGAAAACTCAAGAGAAACCAAATCTAAACGGTGAAGTCGTTCCTTTCGTTGTCCTCGTCGAGAATCCGAAGTTTGGCGGCGATCTAACGGTGGAATCCTCGGGGATCGGAGGAAGAAGGTGGAGCTAGGGCTCAAAACTCAAGCTCCCAACTCTCTCTCTCTCTAACTTGGAAGAATAGGAAGAACAAATGAAGAGTTTACTGAAGATTTGGCTAAGGATGTGTATTTATACCTCCAATCAAGAGAAGGGCACAAAGGGGATTTCTCAAGTGCAATTAGTGAATGTTAGGGAGTAATCAAACACTTAATCAAACTAAATTAACCTCTAATTAGTGTTAGGACTTGATTAGGGCTAAGTATGGGTAGTTAGGAAGGGTTTAGAGGGGGTTTAATGGGGGTAGGATAGGCATTTCACGACCTAACTCAAAACAGGGGAAGAAAAATCCCGTAGCAGTTCTGCAGGTGAGGCGGGCGCCTCACCTGGCTCCATGCGGCCGCCTCAGATCCTGAGGCTATCCCAATGTTCAGTCCACTTCTCCATTGCTCCCTGCATTTGAGGCGGGCGCCTCACCAGCTCCCATGCGGCCGCCTCGGCTCCAGAATGTCTAAAACTTGATCCAAACTTGATCTAAATGGTCCCAAACTTTTGGGCAACCATTCTAAGGTCTAACCCTACTCAAAATGAGTCGGAAACACACCCGAACAACTTCCGGAACAAGCTAGAACAAGGCGCGAACCACGCGACGAATGAACAACGAATCAAACTACAATAAAACACCATTCAAACTAGGATAACTTGGACATGAAAGAGACTTGTTTCAACATGGTTAAGACCTAAATATAAGGCCAAGAACTCAACGAACACTTCGTACGTCGAAATAGAAGCAAATACGAGCAACGAGGGGAATCGCTAAGGCTAAAGTTAACGCGATCGAACCGGCGATTCCACAAACAAACTTTCGTGATTCTAAACATGTTAAGAACTTCAAGAATGATTTATGAACGATTCTAAGACGTTTATAAACTAGGTAAACATGATCGCAATCAACCAAGAAAGCATAAATACAAGCATAAAGTGCACATGCAAGATTATGGGGCGTTACACTCTCCCCTCCTTTAGGAATTTAGTCCCTAAATTCTTACCAAGTTCCTCAAATAAATGTGGATGCTTCTCGCGCATCTCCGCTTCCGTCTCCCAAGTCGCTTCTTCAATGTTGTGGTTTCTCCAAAGAACTTTGACTAAAGGAATTCTCTTGGTTCGCAGAACTTGCTCTTTGGTATCCAATATCTTCACGGGCTTTTCAACGTATGACATATCCGGCTCAAACGTGATCTCCTCATACTCGAGTACATGGGACTCGTCTTTCAGATACTTTCGCAACATGGAAACATGAAATACATTATGAGTCTCCGAAAGCGACGGTGGCAATGCAATTCGATACGCTAAGGTCCCAACCCTCTCAAGAACCTCAAATGGGCCAATGTACCTCGGTGTAAGCTTCCCTTTCTTGCCAAATCTCTTCGTACCTCTCCTCGGTGTCACTTTCAAGAACACGTAGTCTCCCACTTGGAACTCAAGATCCCGTCTTCGATTGTCCGCATAACTCTTTTGTCGACTTTGAGCGGTGCGCAAACGATCTCTAATCAACTTCACGCTCTCAACCGACTGTTGTACTAACTCGGAACCCCAAAGTTTCGCCTCTCCAACTTCGTCCCAACAAATTGGCGATCTACACTTACGCCCATACAAAGCTTCATACGGCGCCATCTTGATACTCGACTGGTAGCTGTTATTATACGCAAACTCGGCTAAAGGTAAGTGAGAATCCCAGCTTCCCTTGAAATCCACGGCACAAGCTCGCAGCATGTCCTCCAAAATCTGAATCAAACGCTCGGACTGACCATCCGTTTGCGGATGAAAAGCTGTACTGAAGTCTAATCTGGTCCCCAAAGCTTCCTGCAATGACTTCCAAAATCTAGACGTGAACCTCGGATCTCTATCGGACACAATACTCACAGGTACGCCATGAAGTCTCACAATCTCCTGAATATACAAAGCTGCTAACTGAGTCAATGAATACGTGATAGCTATCGGAATGAAGTGTGCAGACTTAGTCAACCTGTCGACTATAACCCAAACTGCATTAAAACCTCTCCGTGTGCGCGGTAACCCTGTCACAAAATCCATGGTAATGAACTCCCACTTCCACTCAGGAATCTCAAGTGGTTGTAGAAGTCCCGCAGGCCTCTGATGCTCAGCCTTAACCTGCTGACAAGTCAAACACCTTGACACATACTCCGCAATTTCTCTCTTCATACCCTTCCACCAAAACTGTCTTTTCAGATCTAAGTACATTTTCGTGCTCCCCGGGTGAATGGTATACCTCGATTTATGAGCCTCATCAAGAACCAACCTCTTCAAGTCATCATTAGAAGGAACACAAATTCGACCTCGAAATGTCAAAGTACCCTCACTATTAATCACAAAATCAGGCGATACATTCTCAGCCAACCCATCAATGATTTTCTTCAACTCCGGATCATCCCTTTGCGCTTCTTTAATCTTTCCGAACAAAACTGGTGTAGCACGAACATTCGCGAAAATCACACCTTTATCACAAACACTAGGACTCCAATCCCGCAAGTCCTCCAACATCTTCCATTCTCTAACCATCATACACGACATGTGGACCTTCCTACTCAAAGCATCCGCTACTACATTTGCCTTCCCCGGATGATACAAGATAGTGCAATCGTGGTCTTTTAGTTTCTCCATCCATCGTCTCTGCCTCATGTTCAACTCCTTTTGGGAAAACAAGTACTTCAAACTTTTGTGGTCGGTGAAGATCTCAAATTTAGCTCCATACAAGTAATGTTTCCATTTATGCAACGCGAAGATAATCGCAGCCAACTCCATATCGTGTGTCGGGTAATTCTGCTCGTGAATCGACAACTTCCTCGACGCATAGGCGATAACTCTACCATTCTGCATCAACACACATCCCAAACCTTCCTTAGAAGCATCACTATAAATCACGAAATTATCTCCTCCACTAGGCAAAGCCAAAATAGGTGCCGATGTCAACCGCTTCTTAAGCTCTTGGAAACTAGACTCACATTTCTCGCTCCAAACAAACGGCACGTTCTTCTGTGTCAACTTCGTCATAGGAGTCACAATCCGAGAAAATCCCTCAATAAATCTCCGGTAATAACCCGCTAGACCCAAGAAACTCCGAACCCTGCAACTCGAACTAGGTCTCTTCCAATTCACCGCTTCAACCTTAGAAGGATCAACGGCTACTCCGGCGCTTAGAAATGATATGCCCCAAGAAGGACACTTCCTCAAGCCAAAAGGCACATTTACTAAACTTAGAAAAAGTTTCTCCCGAAGAATAGACAAGACAATCCTCAAGTGATTCTCATGCTCCTCCCGAGATTTCGAATACACTAAGATATCATCAATGAAGACTACCACGAAACAATCAAGATAACTATGAAAGACACGGTTCATCAAGTCCATAAACACCGCTGGCGCATTCGTCAATCCAAACGGCATCACCACAAATTCAAAATGTCCATACCTAGTGCGAAAAGCTGTCTTCGGAATGTCTTCCTCTCTAACCTTCAATTGATAGTAACCCCATCGCAAATCAAGCTTAGAATAGACGATAGACCCTTGCAATTGGTCAAAAAGATCATCAATGTGAGGTAGTGGGTATTTGTTCTTAACGGTCACCTTATTCAATTCTCGGTAGTCTATGCATAACCATGCAAACTCCCATCCTTCTTCTTCACAAATAAGGCAGAGTGCGCCCCAGGCGACACACTCGGTTTGATAAAACCAATCTCTAGGAGTTCACACTGGAGTTTTCAACTCTCTAAGCTCATGGTGCCATCCTATACGGTGCCTTAGAAACCGGTGAAGTCCCCCTAATAAGCTCAATACAAAAAGTTTCTATCTGGGTGGCATAGCATGATCTAAGAAACACATCGAAACTCACATACTACCGTGACCTCCTTCTAAACCGGCGAAGACCTCTTCTTATCAACAACGCAGTAAAGATACCTCGCACACCTTGAGACAACAATTTTCTAGCCCTTAGTGTGCAAATGAAATGCAAGTCACCGACGCTGATCACCCACAAAAAGTACCAGCACACCCCTAAGATAAAAGTAACCCTCTTCCTATGGCGTCAACTATAGCATGATAAGCACACAACCGCCCATGCCAAGAATCACATC
>CM028379.1:685871-718004 GCA_013146195.2 Codonopsis lanceolata
ATTAAGTTAATTACGATAACAATTAAAAAAGAAAAAAATAAAAAATATTCAAAAACTTAGACAATTGAATTCAGTTTCAAAAAATAAATTGATTAAGTTAATTACGATAACCGTTAAAAAGAAAAAAAAACAAATATTTCAAATTACAAAACTTACTCATTTTTTTTTGTATAAAATTGATTAATTAATTAAAATATCGAAAAGAAAATGGATGTGAGTTTGGTGGAGGAAGGATATATAAGTGGCCACCAACCTGAATGGGGCAGTTGAGAGATGGGGTAGTTGCCAACCGCCGTCACACATGAACTCTAAGTGATAATAAGCGTAGGATCCAATAAAGGAATCAATTCAGCCTAAATAGCTTTAGTCAATTGCACATGTGCGACTATCAGCTATATTGTATTATAGATATTTTGTATCTTCGATTGATTAGTGAAATTCTTTGTCGCCTTCGCCCGTGGACGTAGGGAATTTCCCGAACCACGTAAATTCTTGTCTACTTTATTTCCGCATTATTTTCAGTCAATTATTTTGTCATCTTATTTCAATCACATAGGACTACGAATTATAACAATCTCCTTATCCACCAAATGTCTTATTTAATGGCTTGTGCATAAGTGCTTGTTCGGAACATGATGGCTCGATTACCCTAGCAACAGGCCAAGTCCTCTGAGGGCACGGACTATTGGGCATTTGGCAATAATGCGGGCGCATCGTGGTTAGCAATGTGACCTATTTGCATCCATGGGCAAAGGCGAAGCGCATCACTAAGGGAGAATTCCGAAGGAAGTTTCTGTCGACAATGTGGTCGAACTTAAGAGAGGAATGCGACTGCACACAATCACTACTAGAAACCGTGCTTCGGCCAAAATTTATCACGGCCTTTGAATTGAGCATCGCCGATCAATTTATCAACAATTTAAATTATCCGTTGGTGAAGGTCACCTTTAGCTTACGGAATCGATTGGAATTGAGCATCGCCGAATTTAATCAACATCATTTTATCAATGATTTTAATTTTCCGTTTAAAAACCTAAATTAAATTATAATATTCACGACGAAAATTCGTCATAGTAGACTCTTCAGCGATTTTAAAACCCGTCGCTGAATATTTCATAATTTAATTTCTGCTTATTTTCACGACGCACGAAAATGTCATGTATTTTCTTAGCGGAAAGAATGCAATCAAATGAAAATAAATTGAAAATTAAATTCTAATTAATATAAAATATCAATAATATTTCAAATTAAATTGAAATTAAATTAAATTAATATTTGAAATGTTAATTTAATAATATAATATCAATAATTAAAATGATTAGCGTATCAATATAATTACAAAATTTAAAACATTCACATTACAACTTAACTTAACGCAACTTAACGTAACGTTAACTTAAATTGAAATTAAATTAAAATAATATTTGAAATGTTAATTTAATAATATAATATCAATAATTAAAATGTTAACATCAATATAATTACAAAAATTAAAACATTCAAATTACAACTTAACTTAATATAACTTAACGTAACGTAACGTTAACTTAAATTGAAATTAAATTAAAATTATATTTGAAATGTTAATTTAATAATATAATATCAATAATTAAAATGATTAACATCAATATAATTACAAAAATTAAAACATTCACATTACAACTTAACTTAATGTAACATCAAATTAAATTGAAATTAAATTAAAACAATATTTGAAATGTTAATTTAATAATATAATATCAATAATTAAAATGATTAGCATCAATATAATTACAAAAATTAAAAAATTCACATTACAACTTAACTTAACGTAACGTAACGTTAAATTTAATTGAAATTAGATTTAAATAATATTTGAAATGTTAATTTAATAATATAATATCAATAATTAAAATGATTAGCATCAATATAATTACAAAAATTAAAACATTCACATTACAACTTAACTTAACGTAACGTAACGTTAATTTAAATTGAAATTAAATTAAAATAATATTTGAAATGTTAATTTAAAAATATAATATCAATAATAAAAATGATTAGCATCAATATAATTACAAAAATTAAAACATTCACATTACAAATTAACTTAACGTAACGTCAAATTAAATTGAAATTAAATTAAAATAATTTTTGAAATGTTAATTTAATAATATAATATCAATAATTAAAATGATTAGCATCATTATAATTACAAAAATTAAAACATTCACATTACAACTTAACTTAACGTAACTTAACGTAACGTAACGTTAAATTAAATTGAAATTAGATTTAAATAATATTTGAAATGTTAATTTAATAATATCATATCAATAATTAAAATGATTAGAATCAATATAATTACAAAAATTAAAACATTCACATTACAACTTAACTTAACGTAACTTAACGTAACGTAACGTTAACATAAAATGAAATTAAATTAAAATAATATTTGAAATGTTAATTTAAAAATATAATATCAATAATGAAAATGATTAGCATCAATATAATTACAAAAATTAAAACATTCACATTACATCTTAACTTAACGTAACTTAACGTAACGTAACGTTAACTTAAATTGAAATTAAATTAAAATAATATTTGAAATGTTAATTGAATAATATAACATCAATAATTAAAATGATTCGCATCAATATACTTACAAAAATTAAAACATTCACATTACAACTTAACTTAACGTAACTTAACGTAACGTAACGTAACTTAACGTAATGTAACGTAACGTAACGTAACGTAACGTAACTCAACGTAACGTGATGTAATGTAACGTATCTATCGTAACTTAACGTAACGTAACGTAACTTAATGTAACTTAACGTAACTTAACTTAACTTAACTTAACTTAACTTAATTTAACTTAACTTAAATAGCTTAACTTAATTTAACTTAACTTAAACGTAACGTAACTTAACTTAACTTAAACGTAACGTAACTTAACTTAGCTTAACTTAACTTAACTTAACTTAACTTAACTTAGCTTAGCTTAACTTAACTTAGCTTAACTTAACTTAACTTAACTTAAACGTAACGTAACTTAACTTAACTTAACTTAACTTAACGTAACTTAACTTAACTTAACTCAACTAACTCAACTTAACATAACAAAACTTAACTTAGCTTAACGTAACGTAACTTAACTTAGCTTAACGTAACGTAACTTAACTTAACTTAAACGTAACGTAACGTAACGTAACGTAACTTAACTTAACTTAGCTTAACGTAATGTAATTTAACTTAACTTAACGTAACGTAACTTAACTTAACTTAACTTAAACGTAACGTAACTTAACTTAACTTAACTTAACTTAACTTAACATAACTTAACTTAACTTAACTTAACTTAACTTAACTTAACTTAACTTAACTTAACTTAACTTAACTTAACGTAACTTAGTTTAACGTAATGTAACTTAACTTAGCTTAACGTAATGTAATGGAGTACGATGGACCATTATAACATGAAGCACGATAAGTCTATTAGCGAAATGGTATAATGGAGTACAATAGACCATTATAACATGAAAACACACTACACCTCTTTGCGAAATGTTATAATGGAGTACGATGGACTTAACTTAACTTAACTTAACTTAATGTAACGTAACTTAACTTAACGTAACTTAACTTAACTTAACTTAGCTTAACGTAACGTAACTTAACTTAACTTAAATGTAACGTAACTTAACTTAACTTAACTTAACTTAACTTAACTTAACGTAACGTAACATAACATAACATAACTAAACTTAACTTAACTTAGCTTAACTTAACTTAACTTAATGTAACATAACTTAACTTAGCTTAACGTAAAATAACTTAACTTAACTTAGCTTAACTTAACATAAGTTAACTTAACTTAACTTAACTTAACATAGCTTAACGTAATGTAACTTAACTTAAACGTAATGTAACTTAACATAACATAACATAACTTAACTTAACGTAACTTAACATGAAAACACGCTACGCCTATTGGCGAAATGGTATAATGGACTACGATGGACCATTATAACATGAAAACACGTGACGGCTATTGGCGAAATGATATAATGGAATACGATGGACCATTATAACATGAAAACACGTTACGCCTATTAACGACGAAATGTTATAATGGACTACGATGGAGCATTAAAACATGAAAACACGCTACCCCTATTGACGAAATGGTATAATGGAGTACGATAGACCAATATAACATGAAACCCGATATGTCTATTAGCGAAATGGTATAATGGAGTACGATAGACCATTATAACATGAAAACACGCTACGCCTATTGGCGAAATGTTATAATGGAGTACGATGGACGTAACTTAACTTAACTTAACTTAACGTAACGTAACTTACCTTAACTTAACGTAACATAACTTAACTTAACTTAAACGTAACGTAACTTAACTTAACTTAACTTACCTTAACTTAACATAACGTAACTTCACTTAACTTAACTTAACTTAACTTAACGTAACTTAACTTAACTTAACGTAGCGTAACTTAACTTAGCTTAACGTAACGTAACTTAACTTAACTTAAACGTAACGTAACTTAACTTAACTTAACTTAGCTTAACTTAACATAATGTAACATAACATAACGTAACTTAACTTAACTTAACTTAACTTAACTTAACGTAGCGTAACTTAACTTAACTTAACGTAACTTAAATTAACTTAACTTAACATAACTTAACTTAGCTTAACGTAATGTAACTTAACTTAGCTTAATGTAACGTAACTTAACTTAACTTAACTTAACTTAATGTAACTTAACTTAACGTAACTTAACTTAACTTAACGTAGCGTAACTTAACTTAACTTAACTTAACTTAACTTAACTTAACTTAACTTAACTTAACTTAACTTAACTTAACTTAACTTAACTTAACTTAACTTAACGTAACTTAACTTAACTTAACTTAACGTAACTTAACTTAACCTAGCTTAACTTAACGTAACTTAACTTAACTTAACGTAGTGTAACTTAACTTAACTTAACGTAACTTAACTTAACTTAACTTAATGTAACGTAACTTAACTTAACATAACTTAACGTAACTTAACTTAACTTAACTTAACTTAACTTAACGTAACTTAACTTAACTTAACTTAACGTAACTTAGTTTAACGTAACTTAACTTAACTTAACTTAACTTAACTTAACTTAACTTAACTTAACGTAACTTAGTTTAACGTAACTTAACTTAACTTAACTTAACTTAACTTAACTTAACTTAACTTAACTTAACTTAACTTAACGTAGCGTAACTTAACTTAACTTAACGTAACGTAACTTAACTTAACTTAATGTAACATAACTTAACTTAACGTAACGTAACTTAACTTAACTTAACGTAACTTAACTTAACTTAACGTAACTTAACTTAACGTAACTTAACTTAACTTAACTTAACTTAACTTAACTTAATGTAACGTAACTTATAACTTAACTTAACTTAACTTAACGTAACGTAACTTAACTTACATGAATATGCCATTTTCCAAGACGATGTTGTATAGAATGATGAGCACAACAGATTCTGGTTACATTTTTGTCTTGACCCGATCCGATTAGGTAAGACCAATCGGATCAAATATTTTTTTAAATTTCGTTTAACGGGTTACCCTAATTGGAAAACACCTCAATTTGTTCACGATAATGCATCAATTCGTTTAGCATGTTACTCTAATTTTAAATTCTGAAAATATTTAGCGACAGAAAATTCCGTGCCGGAATTAAATTGAAATTAAATTATGAAAATATTTAGCAATGGAATGTGCTAGAGACATGCAACACAATATGACCACATGCAAATTCAAATTTACTCTATTTATATAATTTTGTTATTATTTTCTTAAATATATAAATTAAGATGTAATGTGAATATTTTTATTTTTGTAATTATATATATGCTAATCATTTTTATTAATGATATTATATTATTAAATTAATATTTGAAATATTAATTTAATAATATAATATAATTTATTAAAATGATTATAATATTTCCTATATATATATATATATATATATATATATATATATACACACAAAAATTACGATGAATATATAGTTTTACAGTTTTATGGCTGCGAAAATTTGTATTTGCATTTTTTTATTTTTAATTGTTATCGTAATTAACTTCATCAATTTAATTTTTTTTCGATCCATAGTTTCGTATACAAATTTAAAAAATTAAAAAAAAACGTAAGTTTTGTAATTTGATTTTTTTCTTTTTAACTGTTATTGTAATTAACTTCATCAATTTAATCTTTTTTCGATCCGTAATTTCGTATACAAATTAAAAAATTAAAAAAACGTGAGTTTTGTAATTTGAATTTTTTTTCTTTTTAACTGTTATCGTAATTAACTTAAGCAATTTAATTTTTGTCCGGCCCGCAATTTCGTATAAAAATTATTAATTAATCCCTCCGTTCCGGGCAAAGAGGCTCCGTTTGGAAGTCAATTTTTTTTAGAAAATAATATTTTTAGTAGTTTATTTCTACAATATCTGAACGTCATTGGTTTCTCATATCTTGTAACGGATCATAATCCTCGTCAATTACTTTAAAACGTGTCAACCATTGATTATATCCTCAATCTAACGGTCCCAGTTTCTTCATTCTTGAGACTTTAAATAGCTACCAAATCCCTCGCCACAAATCATTCTACGCCTCTCTCTCTTAAAATTTCAGAACATTTCTTGCCATTTCCGCCGCCTCACTCCATTGTGTCTACCACGCTGCCACCTCTCGCCCATCACCGACACCCACTCTTACTCCGGGTCTCTCTCTCACTCACTCTATCCCTCGTCTTCTACGAACGATTACACCCAAAAGGCGAAAATCTTGAAACGGAAGACGGCAGAAGCGAAGGGGTTGGATCTCGGCGAATCTGACTAGGAGACAGCCGATTAGAGAGGTCGTTGTCTTCTTCAGCTTCACTCTTCAATTGTGCATCGTTCGACCTTTAACTACCAAGCAAGTGTATCGTTCGACCTTTAATCTGTACATATAGGTTTGACTGATTGAAGGGTTTAAGTTATTTGGAGACAAAAGGGTTGGGATTTTTTTGGATTTTTTGTGCAGTGATTTGAAGATGGGTTTGTTTGACATTTACTGTAGTTTTTTTTTTGTGTTGATTCATATCATTTGGACTGGGTTGATGCGGAATGTTTAAGGGATTTTATGTTTTTGTTGGGTTTTAATTTTTTTGATTTTCAAGTGTTGGATCAATTCTAGATTGGAATGGGTTTTTTTTTGAGAATTTTTAATGCTATAAGTTTCAGATTACTTCCACCCATCACACAAAACGTGTATGTGTAGTGCAATTTCTAGATGGGTGATCGGTACTTGGTCTGTTGATTGTAGATGTTTGGCAAAAATCTGTATTTGATGTGTGTGTATGTATTGTAATTTATAGATGGATGATTGTGTTGATGTGTTTGCCAAAAAAAATGTACTTGGCGTTTTTTTTAATTCCCAGTTTTCAAGAAAATTTTTGTGTATTTTTTTTAAAAAAATTTCGATTATCAGTGACGGAAATTTCCGTCGCTGAAATTTAAATTTAATTATTTTTTAAAAGCCTTTAGCGACGGAGATTTCCGTCGCTGAAATTAAAAATTATTATTTTTTAAAAATTAAAAATTATTATTTTTTAAAATACTTTAGCGACGGAAATTTCCGTCGCTGAAATTGAAATTTATTTTTTTAAATAAATCTTTAGTGACGGAAAATTCCGTCACTGAAATTAAAATTTCTTTTTTAAAAAAAGCCTTTAGCGACGGAAAATTCCGTCGCTAAAATTAAATTTTAATTTTTTAAAAAAGCCTTTAGCGACGGAAAATTCCGTCGTTGAAGCATGAATTTCAGCGACATTTCAGTGACGGAAAATTCCGTCGCTAAAAATCAACCTTTAGCGACGGAAAATTCCGTCGCTGATCTTAACCTTTAGCGACGAAAATTGTTTTGTCGGACATCTGCGACGCGTGATCACCGACGGGCCAGCGACAGAAAAATTCCGTCGCTGATTATCCATTAGCGACGGAATTAAGCCTTTAGTGACGGAAATTTCCGTCACTAAAGGTCATTTTTCTAGTAGTGAATGGCGAAGCATTTGCATCACGTAAGGCAATGCGACGGCATTGGTGCGACCTACTTGTTTTCAGTTTTCTTTAATTAAGCATTTTAGGGTTTGTTATTATATCTCTATATAATTGTAACCCTAAAATGTGTTTAAGGTTCGTATTAATAAAATTTCAATAGTCTGTTGGCTTCAATCTCTCTCTCTCTCTATTCTCTTTGATTGATCTTGGATTACTCTATTAATTGTTTGCAAAGTCTTCCGCTATACACAACAATGCTAGGTGCAACCACTTGCCTTAATGCATCGATAGAATGTGTGAGATTTTGATCAAATGAATTAGATGATATGAGCTGTGAAATGTCATATTATTTTAGGAGATTAAGACTGAAAATGTAGTTAACGTTGAGAATGAATTTGGAAAGACGAAACTACATAGTTCTGCAGCCTAACAGAATGTGTTCTAACCACCCTATTAGATTGTTTGGAATTAAATAGGCTATATTGCAGCCTAAATAGACAACCTCATTGATCTGTAGATCATGTAAACTCTGCAATAGGACGTCGAAGTTTAGTAAGAGATGGAGAAGAGGGATTTGGTGGAGGTTGTTTAGACAAAGATGTAGCATCTGTACTTCTAGTATACTACAGATCAATGAGGTTGTCTAAGATAATTCTTGATGGAGGGCGAACATCGTTAAGAGGCCATGATAAACTGTTAGTAATTGAGCTTGTGGCCCGATTATTTACTTCCGTTCACATGGAATAATATTTATATTATTAAAGGATAATTAGTTTCTTAATTCGAAGGGGTTCGGGATTGACTTTACATATCCTACAAGAAATATGTTTCTTGTACAATAATATAAATGGGGCAACTAAGGGGATACATAGAAGAACACATCTTCTAAGAGTGGCCGCCCCCTTCCTCTCTCTCCTAATACTATCTCACCAAATACTCCCTCTAGCCTAACCATCAAGAGACTTGGATTTGCGGTATGAACCAGAGTTGATATTCGTACCACGTGATATCAATCCGACGTGAGAGACTTGCGCGATCTTTGATAGTAACATACAAAGATTGTAGCTCAAGCAGATAGTCTTCCGCTTCGCTCAAAGTTCAAGTTCGTATGAGGTAACTCATTAGTACTCTCAGTTATCGAACTTGATTATGTGATATATGTATAGATATATCCTTCATTGGTATCAGAGCCTATATGCTTGATTGCTCATTTCGTTATGCCATGAATTACATGCTTTTATTTTTGGGTTTGTTTAAAAGTTTTACCCGATAACGAACCAAATGAGTTTCATTATTTTATGTGTAAAAAAATTTTATTTTCGAGAAAAAATTATATGTCTGAGTTCCCTACGACTAGGCGAACAACATACTAAATTCTCGTTAAAATTCGTTGGGTATTTTTCAAAAGAATTAAATAATAATTTGGTCCCTGGACATGTCGAAAATCAATGTTTTGGTCCCCGGACAAAAAAAAATAGAATTTGGTCCCTGGACATGTATTTTCGGACCAATTTACCCCCTCCCAGGGACCAAATTATAACGGTGGGAGGGGCAAATTGGTCCAAAAATACATGTCCAAGGACCAAATTCTATTGTTTTTTTGTCCGGGGACCAAAACATTGATTTTCGACATGTCCAGGGACCAAACATTATATTAATCCTTTTCAAAATATCGCAAACCCAAGTTTTGTTGAAAATTGATTTTTCCGAAACTTTGCATGCTGTTTTGACCTGTTTATTTTCTGTAAAACTGTGGTTTTTATGTCTATACTTATAGAACTCCGTGAGGGATTTCCAACGACATATTATATGCTTAGTTTGGACTTAAAATGAACGTTTTACGGCCTCGTGAAGTTGGCTCGCGAATCACGTTCGCGAATCGATTTTCCGAGTTGAAAAATAGGATTCCTACGAACCCCACTCCCGGTCTCGATGTACGTGCCTTTTGTGGCACTCCTTTCGATGTAAAAAGTACATGACTGAAAAGTACTCGACGATATGAATCCAACGCCACCGTCCACGATCTCATCGAAGCACTGGAAGGCAGCGCGTGGAGCTCACTCTTCGGCTGGGCGCGTGAGAAGACGGCGTAAAAGATGATCAATCAACCGTTGATGGTCAACGGTCAAACCACTGACTGTGACGTAGCTGCCACGTCATCTGCCACATCAGCACAGTTGGACCCATTTTTGGTGACACAGATTGATGATGTCATCAATGACGTCAGCATGACGTCGGCCCTACCACGTCAGCCCTAGCGTCCAGTCAGCCTTTTGCAGAAAACCCACACGCGTAGGTGGCACCTGAAGGCGCGTGCGGCGTCTCCAGAACTCCGTTTTTCACACGACCGGCGCTAGACATTTTTTTGGCCTTCTGAGTCTAATGGTGGTCTCTGTTTTGGTCAATTCAACCTGGAAATATTTATTTTGGCTTTTTCAGTGTATAAAAACCTATTTTTTGATTTATAAAAAATTTAAAAATAATTTTCAGGGGTTGTTTTGTCACTTTGTGACTGTTTAGGACTATTTGGGACTGTTCTGAATTTTTTTAAATTCTTAGTGAATTTTAAACTATTTTTAAGTCATTTTTCGCATATTTAATTGTCGTTTTGGGTTCTAAAATTGCGATTGGGACTATACGAGACCCAATAATTTTATTTTCAGTAGCGAAAATATTTATTTACATGATATGTGCTTGATGGATTTGTTTTATCTTATTTCTTTTGTTTAAATTATCAATTTATGATTATTTTCACGTTATGCATACTTTGGTTGTGATTATGAGTCCTCGCGGATTTTCCTTCCTTACGTGTATAATGTGATTATATTTAGTAATTGATTTTTTTAGAACAAAAGTGGATCGAAATATATATGCTAATGTCTTATTTTTGCAATAAATTGTAGTGAAATGACTTCTATGAATGTAATCGCTGACCTTAACAAGAGTGAGAAATTGTATGACACCAACTATAATGTTTGGCAAAAGAAAAATCACGTATTTGCTAAATGAGCAAGAGGTTCTTGACAACCTAGATACTGTGATGGAAGAACTAGAGATGGGTAATTTGACCATCACCCGCCAGAAAATGCAGGAATTCCTTAAATGGAAAAAGAAAGATTGATGTGCACGCTTTACTATGTTTAGTAGTATGCATAATGATCTGATTGGCGAATTTGAGAATTGCCTGACTGCAAAACAAATGTGGGATGACATTAAGCACATTTATGGGAATACTTCTGCTACAAAGTTGAGGACTTTGACTTACAAGTTTGAAAACTATAAGATTGACCAGAAACGTAACATTCTTGAACAACTACGTGAGATGTCCGGAATGATTCGTGAGCTTAAGGCTGCTGATTCTATCTTATTTGATGAACAACAAGTTCAAGAGGTGATTCGTTCACTGCCTGACTCTTGGAGTAATTTGAGACGTATCTTAACTCATACAGACTCCATTCAGACTTTTGCAGATGTATCTCGCCATGTTGAGCTTGAGGCTGAGTGTCATGAAGGGAATCGCGTGACAAGTGATGCGACTTGTGATCTTCCTCTTGTTTCCCTTGAGGGTCCACGCAAGCCACATGTGCAACGCAAGAAACAAGTTAAAGGCAAGAAGACTTAGAATTTGGGCCCCAAAAGTGACAAGATTGCTAAACGTCGTAGAGGCAAAAAGAATATTGCAGAAGTGCTACAACTGTGGTACCTTGGGTCATTTTGCTCGGACTTGTCATGAGCCCAAGAAGGTATCCCTTAATCCTATCTCCATGCAAAGTTATGTTTGCTCTCATGTTTTATTAGTTGACTCTCTCCCTGTGTGGATTGTAAACTCAGGCTCAACCAAACATGTGACGAGGGATCGAGGAGGATTTGTAGATTATCAAAAAGTTCCTGCGGGTACAAGAAGAATTTTCATGGAAAACAGTTCGTCTGTTAAAGTCAAAGGAGTTGGCTCATAGAAACTTCAATTGCGGAATGGACGCACATTGACTCTTCCTGAAGTTCTTTATGCACCTGGAATTCGATATAATCTATTATCAGTAGTACAATTGCTAGGACATGGATATTCTTTTAATTTTAGTGATGATCACTTCGATATTTGTTTTGGTGATGAGATTTTGGGACATGATTTTTTGTCGGATAATTTCTTTAAATTAGATTTGTTGGATTCCCATAATTCTTCTGTTAATTCTTCTTCTTGTATAGTTTATGATGATTCTAATTCTGAGTGATAGCATGCTAGACTTGGACATATAGGAAAAGATAAGATGACTAGATTCAAAAGAGAAGGCCTATTGGGATCTCTCACCAAAGTCAACCTACCCTTGTGTGAATCTTGTTTGGCAGGAAAAGCTTGCCGAAAGCCTTTTGGTAAGGCAAAAAGGGCCACACATCCATTAGAGTTAGTCCATTCAGACATTTCCGGACCAATGAATGTTAAGGCACATCATGGAGCTTCCTATTTTCTTTCTTTTATCTATGACTACACACATTATGGTTATGTTTACCTTATTTCTCACCGCGATGAAGCTATTAAGTGTTTTGAGCAATTTCTCGCAGTGGTTCAGGATAAAACTTAAAAACTTTTAGAACTGACTAGAGCCGTGAATATTTATCTGATCAATTTAAAGAATTGTGTGAGAAAAAGGGAATACACCGACAGTTGACAATTCCTAGAACTTCGCAACAAAATGGTGTTGCAGAATGAAGGAATCGAATATTGTTGGAAATGGTTAGGTCGATGATGGCACAGGCCAACCTCTCAATTTCGTTTTGGGGGGATGCGCTAGTGACTGCTGCCTACATACTTAACCGAGTACCTTCTAAGTCAGTTTCGACAACCCCTTATGGACTTTGGAAAGGTGAGAAGCCTAAATTGGGGCATCTTCATCCTTGAGGTTGTACATGTTATGTCCATAGTACCTCCAATAAGTTTGGAAAACTAGGCCTTAGAGGAAACAAGTGTGTTTTCATAAGACATTCAGATACCTCAAAGGGTTATGTTATGTACGGTGGAAAACCTGACGTAGGAATGACTGAAACAGAGTCGCGCAACGTTGATTTCATTGAGAATGATTTCCCACAGATAGGTGAAGTTAGGAAAGACTTTGAACTTTTTGAGATGGAAAAAGAACACATGACATCTTTTGGCGAAGGTGGGTGTGAGGTTCCCGGGGTGCGACCCGCGCCTCGCGCGCCCTTGGTTAGGGGTGCGCGTTCGTGCGGATGCGGGACACCACTGCTCTCGTTCCACCCTCCCTTGTTTAGGGGAAGACGAAATCCAAAGTGCGAGAGGAGTGTTGTCTATGTTAGCACGTTTGAATGTGCCTCGGTTGCCTTGAGTGGATTTTGTATCCAAAATGGGAACTAATGGCTTTCCATGTCAAGTTATCCCTTATTTCGGGGATAACAGGATATGGGAATGCATTACCCTTCCATTCCCATTCTCCCCTTTTATCTTTCAGGGGAAAATAGAGAAGTGCAAGAAAGGATATTGCGACGCCCCCACTTATGGATTTATTGAAAATAGCCTTATGGCCCATTCAGATCACTATGGGAGCTATGGGTTTCCCGCATCAAGTTATCCCTTGTTTAGGGGATACCAGGATATGGGAATACATCACCCCTCCATTCCCGTATCTCCCTTTTTTAGGGGAGAACATGAAAGTGCAAAGAGGGAATGTTGCGAGGCCCCACTGGATTTGAAAGTTTTAGAGTCGCCACCTTTATTTTAAGGCAAAAATAAAGGAAAACCAGAAAAGAAAACCGAGATTTTAGAAAGCGGGTTCGGGGCTAAGTTACGAGTTGGGAAGGTGCTAGGCACCCAACTCGCCCTTCGATCTCAAAACGTTTTTTGGCTGAAGTATGCTCATTGTTATATTTATCTAGCAAATAAATAAGGTATTATTTTGACAAGGGAAATTTAAACAGATACATTCGTGGCTACATTATTTACGGACTCGCAGCCGTCTCCTTCCAATAATTACAAACATATTTAAGAATATTTGGCCATTATAACGACTCTTTTACATAATATTTCCTAATCTAATCCGGGCAGCACAACGGCTTATATTGGCTACATTGCGGGATTTAAATAACAACTTTTGAAAATAAATAAAAAGGCAAAAAATGTAAATAAAATAAAATAACGCTCTTAAAGGTTTTACCTTTTAGAGCGGCGGTGTCTTCGCTCGTCCTTCCGGGGAGAGGAGTCTTTTGTTGTCGTGTGTGTGTTGTTGTGTTGATTTTTGAAGTTTGGGCTTATCAACTCGGGCAGAGTGACAGTCTTTATTTGGGTAGGTTTTGGCCTTTTTGGTTGGGCGGAACCTAGACTTAATTTTTTGACTTTTTAGCTCGTTACTCGGGCAGAGTAACGGCTTATTTTGGGATTTTTGGACTGGGGTTTTGAGGTGGATACCTAACAACTAGGCTAGGGATCACTTATAACCTATGGGTTTTTTATGTGACAGAGTTTGGACGGGGTTTGGAGACTATAGGGGCTGCCACTCACCTATCTCGCACCTCTCGTTCTATTGATATCGAAGGAATCGCGAGCGAGCTTCGCTGCGATGCGAGAGCGTAAAATGAGCAACTGAAATGAGAGGCCGGGGTCTCTATTTATAATAGAGGCGAGGAGGGGGGAGGATTTCTTCGTTTGTTCTCCGTGCATTGGTGAGTTGTACCTTGCGCTTTAAAACTTGTACCATGGAATCGAGAGAGCGCCTGGAAGATGGGTTGGTGCGGCCAAGGGGCGGCACCAAGTGCGGCACCAAGATGCTTTGAAGTTTCAAAATTTGCCACTTTACCCCCTGCGGTTCCTTTGTTTCGCGCATCTGCTTTTCCTTTCGCATTTTTGACTCCTGCAACTTGACATTTGTTAAGTTTTAACGATTCTTGATATTTTATGTCGGTCACATACCGAGTACAAATTGGGGTGTCTGAGCCCCTCAACGATGGAGTCTACGGGTAACCTTAAGGCTTCTTGAGTAGGCGAACATCGTTGATAAACAAGACTCTCCAATTTCGTTCAATTAAGAACAGGAGAATGAAGATTGGTAACAGTTATAATGCACAGGAACATGCTATCCAAACTCTATAACCTAGACATTTTTAGTCGGTTATAAAAAGTTATCGAAGTTTTAAGCAGATGTGAATTTAATGTGCTCTGATGGTCGGACCTACTAATGTAGGCTGCCTACGTATTCCCTATTAAAGGAAATCAGACCAAGCGTAGTTCAGACCAAAACCCTAAACTACAACTAAAGTGAGGATGTCATGTTCTTCAGGCCAAACCCGATCGAGAACACCACGGAAAAAGATTTTTGTGTTTTCGAAAAAAGTCGTATTCTTCCGGTCCGAAACCGTTGTCAAATACGGTATGAAGATTTGAATGTTTTTCTGTCACCACCTTTCAACCGGTCAATACCTTGTAGTTGAAACGTGTTAAGAAGAATTTTCTAATTATGTCTGGGCCTTGATCGCTGTCTCGTTTCCAGACATAACTCGAAAATTTTCAAATATCCAGAAAATTGCGCTCGACTGATAAAGATCTGTCGCCGAGCACGGCAAATTGCTTTTCTGTCACCACATTTCAACCGGTCAATACCTTGTAGTTGAAACGTGTTAAGAAGAATTTTCTAATTATGTCTGGGCCTTGATCGCTGTCTTGTTTCCAGACATAACCCGAAAATTTTCAAATATCCAGAAAATTGCGCTCGACTGATAAAGATCCATTGCCGAGCACGGCAAATTGATCATTCTTCAAGTATTTTCGAAAATTGTGAAGTGGAAAATATTCTTTTTCCTTCCTCTTTCTTCTTCTCCTTGTTTTTTTTGTGTTTTTGAAATATTCCTCTCTTTTTTTGTTTTTGAAATATTCCTCTCTTTTTTTGTTTTTGAAATATTCCTCTTTTTTTGTTTTTTTTCAAAAAAAATTTCAAATTTTCCTAAAAAAAGGAAATTATTCTAAAGTCGAGGTAGAATCATGCACGACTTACCTTTTGCGCAGGGTGGGCTGGATTCGGTGATTCGATCTTTACGCCACTCTTCTTTGGGGAATTTATTCTCTTTTTTTTATTTTTTTGTGATGGTCGGACCTATAAAGATAGGCTGCCTCACGTATCCTTTTCAAGGAATCGGACCAAGCGTAGTTCGGCGATCTTTGGGAATCTTATTCTTGCTCATTTTTTCTTTTCTTTTCTTTTCTTTTCCTTTGATTTCTTTTTTTTCTTTTTCTTTTGATCTGCTGGGGATGTTATTTTCTTTGTCCTTTGGTGAATGGTCACAAATTTTAGTTAACAAGACCGACTTCGTTAACTTCCCGTTAGGCTCAAGGACCATTTTGGAAACTTTGAAATCTGAGGACTAGAGTGCTGCGGCTTCAAACTTTGGAGGGGGAAAAGGGAAACTTCCCTATTTCTCCCTTAAGTGGACGGGGAAATGAAGGGAGAAAGCACTGCTCCTTCTTTCCTTTCTTTCTTCTTTCATCCTGCGCTCATTGCCATAGCCATAGCTCCATTTTTCTTTCTTTTTTATTTTCTTCATTTTTGCTCATTTTCTCGATTTTCTTCCGCCAATTTCAGTGTTTTACTTAGCAGATGACTTCTTCTTCACGATCCAGGAAGGGGAAAGCACCGATGCGCCCAGAATCTGGTGGTAGGAGGAGGGAACCTCCTAGCTTGATTCGGAATAGGCTCAATTATACGTACTCCAAGGATGACTGGGGCAACCTTTTGCGAGATCGGGACACCCACGTGTCCAACCTTCCCTTAACCACTGTAAGATTTCTCTTTTCGAGCAATTTTCCTGGCTATTTTTCGGATCGCTAAATTCACCTTGTTTGGGACTTTTGGAGCACTCCTGACTTTATTAGTGATGCATATGCATGTCCTATTTATGCCTAAATGATGTAATTGAGTGATAATGTATGTAATTTCTATGATTTATTTTTGCGATGCATGATTTGAAATAGTGATCACTATTTGACCCTACTATGCATGATTTATGTTCTAAATGCAAATGAGGCTATATGATGCATGTTTTACATTAAATTACATTTTTGCATGCAATAGAATCGCGAAACGGAATATTCGGAGTATAAATTTAATTTTTCCGAAACACTTTTTGGGCATATTTTCGGATAAAAATGGGACAAAACAGATATTTTTCATGCCCTTAGATTTATTTTCCTAGCATGCAAATGCTGCAGGGGTATAGTAAATACCACAAAGATATTTATTTTGATGATTGGTGGTACTTTACCTTCTTTTTAGCGTACTCCTATGGCAGCTTATTGGACAAATGAAATGCAAAATATGAATGCATGAATTATCCTACTTGATACAGATGCAATGCAGAACACGTATGAGATGATGCATGAATTTTTCACATTTTATTATGCTCATGACAAATGCGGTTCTAAATATACATTTTAAGATGCAAAATTAATTATTTATATGAGAGAATATTATATATAAAATTGTTTTGTTGTTTTTTTTTGATTTACTAAAAGAATTTATTGTAAAAAAATGAAGTATAAAACATGCAATATGTTTATCATTTACTTATTTATTTAAAAGACTGTACAGAAAAGGAAATAAGGGTAGAAAACTTACCTTATTTTTTTTCTTTCAGGTTCGCAGGAAGTTTGAAAGGGTTCGGGTATCATATGGAGATGTGGCTGAAATTTATGACATGTTACCCGAAGCACAATCGCTGGTAGAGGGCTCGGGCTTCGGCACTTTCTTGCACTCCTTCACTCATTTTACCAGCTTTCTCCCTATCTTTGGCGTGCTCGGGACTTACGGTGGGACACCACCCACACTTTCATTTCGGTGGGGGAGGCAACCATGACCCCTTGTGATTTCGCTGCTATTACAGGAATCCCTACCAGCATAGGGGAGACCTTGGCTCGGGATTTTACTCTCCGACATCGTAGGGAGGAGATCATAGACCTCCTGGGCTTTGAACCTCGCTTCAAATCGTCGGATGAGGTTTATATTAGCAGCGTTCATCACTGGCTTCTTAATAATCTTAGAGGCGGTACCGGTGATGATGAGGCGACTATTACTCGAGTGGCAGAGCTTTTCTCTTTTTCTTTCTTGGCTCATCACTTTTGCTAATTCTTAGTCACCACGAGCCTCCGTCTTAGCTTGCCTTACGGACTTTGATCGGATCCACTTATGATTGGGGACAGTGGTTTGGGTGAGATTATATGCTTCTATGGACGAGCAGTAGGAATGATTCACGACCACGAGCGGGTTTGCCGGCGTGGGAGGTACATGCCTTTTCCTGCTTTTTCATTCATTCATCATTTTTTTTTATTATGCATCTTTTATGTATCATTTTTTTCATCATTTTTTTTTTCACAACATATTTATTTTTCTTCCCTTTTTTTTTTGTGCGAGTGCGGGCCTTTTCATTCTTGATTTTCGGCAGGGCACCTCATTCGGCGGGTCTACCGGCCTCAGTATGTGTCCCAATATGTTGGCGATAATAGGGTTGATCAGAGTGGCGGCGGTGGTTGCAAAACCGGGGAAAAGTCTTTGGAAGCGAATTGTTGGCTCCGATCTGGCTCGGTGCATTTTTCCCACAGGAAGGCACGGAGGGACATTATCATACTACTCGGCGTTCGGCCGCGGGATATTGATGGTTTCCATCATGGTAGATTCTTTGTACATGGGCGAGCGGGTGAATCGTCAGCACCAGGCTTTTCTAATGGCTCCAGTGGTGCCTCCTTGGCCTCTGCTTGGGTGATAGAGCTGTCGGTACTCTCTCGAATGCTTGAGGAAATACCTCGTTCCTGACAGTTATCGGTGATGTCATACGAGGATTTCACGAGATTAAAGCTGCATCCCCTCACTGCTCTATTGTGCCCGGGCGATGCTCTTGTCGGGCACGGGTCATCTACTTCACGTCTCGGCGAGAACGATGTTCTGAGCCCGATGATATTTTCTCTACTTTTCGGTATGGTAGGCGGTGGATTAGTAAGCGAGGTTCTTCAGAATGTCGAGATCCGGAGGCGTCGTGTCGGGCTTGAGCTCGTTCGGTAGACACATCCACCTTTATTGTCTCTTTCTTTTTTATTTATTATATATTTTTTCTATATTTTTTTGAGAGGCCGATACTTCTTTTTTTTATTCATTCATTTTTTTTTAGGTGAGCGTGTCTACTTACAAGAAAGCTGCGGGGCTTCTGTTCATCGGCAAAATTTGATCGAGATTGGGCGAGGCTGATTTTTCTTGTAAGGGGAGCGGCTTCGATCGTGTGAGGTTCGGGGTGCGACCAGCGCCGCCCTTGGATAGGGGTGGCGTGCGTGCGGATGCGGGACACCACGCTCTCGTTCCACCCTCCCTTGTTTAGGGAAGGCGAAATCAAAGTGCGAGAGGAGTCTTGTCTATGTTAGCACGTTGGAATGTGCCTCGGTTGCCTTGAGTGGATTTTGTATCCAAAATGGGAACTAAAGGTTTCCTCATGTCGGGTTATCCCTTATTTCGGGGATAACGGGATATGGAATGCATTACCTTTCCATTCTCATTCTCCCTTTTTATCTTCGAGGGAAAATAGAAGTGCAAGAAAAGATATTGCGGCCCCCACTTATGGATTTATTAAAATAGCCTTATGGCCCAATCGGATCGCTATGGGAGCTATGGGTTTCCCGCATCAAGTTATCCCTTGTTTAGGGGATACCGGGGATATGAGAATACATCACCCCTCCATTCCGTATCTCCCTTTTTAGGGAGAAAGGGAAAGTGCAAAGAGGAATGTTGCGAGGCCCCGGATCGAAAGTTTTAGAGTCGCCACCTTTATTTTAAGGCAAAAATAAAGGAAAACCGAAAAAACCGGAGATTTTAGAGCGGGTTCGGAGGCTAAGTTACGAGTTGGGAAGGTGCTAGGCACCCAACTCGCTCGCCCTTCGATCTCAAAACGTTTTTGGTGAAGTATGCTCATTGTTATATTTATCTAGCAAATAAATAAGGTCTTATTTTGACAAGGAAATTTAAACAGATACATTCGTGGCTACATTATTCTGGACTCGCAGTCTCCTTCCAATAATTACAAACATATTTAAGAATATTTGGCCATTATAACGGCTCTTTTACATAATATTTCCTAATCTAATCCGAGGCGGCACAACGGCTTATATTGGCTACATTGCACATTCGCGGATTTAAATAACAACTTTGAAAATAAATAAAAAAGGAGAAAATGTAAATAAATAAAAATATCAACGCTCTTAAAGGTTTTACCTTTTAGAGCGGCCGGTGTCTCGCTCGTCGCCGGGGAGAGGAGTCTTTTTGTTAATGTGTGTGTGTTGTTGTGTTGATTTTTTGAAGTGTGGGCTTATCAACTCGGGCGAGTGGTGACTTTATTTGGGTAGGTTTGGCCTTTCTAGTTGGGCGGAACCTAGACTTAGTTTTGACTTTTTTAGCTCGTTACTCGGGCAGAGTAACGGCTTACTTTGGGATTTTTGGACTGGGGATTTGAGGTGGATACCTAACAACTAGGCTAGGGATCACTTATAACCTATGGGTTTTGATTTTGGCAGAGTTTGGACGGGGTTTGGAGACAATAGGGGCTTCCACTCACCTATCTCGCACCTCTCGTACTATTGATATAGAAAGAAACGAAGCAGAGCTTCGCTGCGATCAAAACTCGCGGATGAAATGTTGTGCAAATGAGGGAGCCGGGGCCTCCTATTTATAGCAGTGGAGAGGGACGCGGCTGGAATTCTTGAATTTCTTTCCCGTGCATTGGCCGCTTGTACCTTGCGCTTCAAAACTTGTACCATTTGAATGTGAGAGAGCGAACAGGAAATTCCCATGGTGAGGCCAAGGTACCCCTTGGTGCGGCACCATGGGCTTGTTTGGCGGCACCAAGCTGCTTTGGAAGTTTCAAAATTTGGCACTTTACCCCCCTGCAGTTCATTGTTTCGCGCATTCTGCTTTTCTTTTCGCATTTTTGACTCATGCAACTTGACATTTGTTAAGTTTTAACAGTTCTTGATATTTTATGTCAGTCACATACCGAGAGTGCGAAATTGGGGTGTCTCTGAGCCCCTCAGCGATGGAGTCTACGGGTAACCTTAAGGCTTCTTGAGTAGGCGAACATCGTTGATAAACAATAGACTCTCCAATTTCGTTCAATTAAGGGAGAATGCAATTGGTAGCGTTATAATGCAGTGAACATGCTATCCAAACTCTATAACCTAGACATTTTTAGTCGGTTATAAAAAGTTATCGAAGTTTTAAGCGATTTGAATTTAATGTGCTCACGATGGTCGAACCTACTAATGTAAGTGCCTACGTATTCCTTATTAAGGAAATCGGACCAAGCGTAGTTCAGGGCCAAAACCTAAACTACAACTAAAGTGAGGATGTCATGTTCTTGGGTCAAGCCGATCGAGAACACAACGGAAAAAGATTTTTGTGTTTTCGAAAAAGCCGTATTCTTCGGTCAGAAACCGTTGTCAAATACGGTATGAAGATTTGAATGTTTTTACGTTACCACCTTTCAACCGGTCAAACCTTGTAGTTGAAAGCGTGTTAAGAAAGAATTTTCTAATTATATGGGCCTTGATCGTCTTGTTTCAGGACATAACGAAAACTTTCAAATATCCGAGAAAATTGTGCTTGACTAAAGATCTAGTCGCCGAGCACGGTGCTGTTACCACATTTCAACCGGTCAATACCTTGTAGTTGAAGCGTGTTAAGAAAATTTTCTAAGTAATACGGGCCTTGATCATTGTCTTGTTTCGGACATAACAAAACTTTCGGATATCGAGAAAATTGTGCTCGACTAAAGATCCGCCGAGCACGGCAAATTGATCATTCTTCAAGTATTTTCGAAAATTGTGAAGTGGAAAATATTCTTTTCCTTCCTCTTTCTTCTTCTCCTGTTTTTTGTTTTTCAAATATTCCTCTTTTTTTTTTTTTGTGTTTTTGAAATATTCCTCTTTTTTTTTTTTTTTTTTTGTGTTTTTGAAATCAAAACTCTATTTGAAAAAGAGTTTTTTTTTAATTTTGAAAAACAAAACAAAGTTTTTTTAACAAACTTTCCTAAAAGGGAAATTATTCTAAAGTCGGGGTAGAATCGTGCGACTTACCTTTAGATGCGGGTGGTTTTGATTTTGACATTTACGCCACTCTTCTTTGGGAATTTATTTTTTTTTGTGATGGTCGGACCTACTGATGTAGGCTGCCTACGTATCCTTTTTCAAGGAATCAGACCAAACGTAGTTCGGCCTTGAGTTGGGGATTTTATTCTTGCTCGCTTTTTTCTTTTCTTTTCTTTTCTTTTCTTTTCTTTTCTTTTCTTTTCTTTTCTTTTTTTTTTCTTTTTTTTCTTTTTGATCTGCTGGGAATGTCATTTCCTTTGTCCTTTGGTGAATGGTCGCAAATTTTGGTTAACAAGACTGACTTTGTTAACTTTCTGTTAGGCTCAGGGACCATTTTGGAAACTTTGAAATCTAAGGACTTGAGTGCTGCGGCTTCAAACTTTGGAGGGGGAAAAGGGAAATTTCCTATTTCTCCCTTAAGTGGACGGGAATGAAGGGAGAAAGCCTCTTGCTCCTTCTTTTCCTTTCTTTCTTCTTTCATCCTCTTGCTCATTGCCCATAGCCACTTGCCATTTTCTTTCTTTTCTATTTTCTTCATTTTTGCTCCTTTTCTCGATTTTCTTCCGCCAATTTCAGTGTTTTACTTAGCAGATGGCTTCTTCTTCGCGATCCGGGAAGGGAAAAGCACCGATGCGCCAGGGTGGTAGGAGGAGGGAACCTCCTAGCTTGATTCGAACAGGCTCAATTATCGTACTCAAGGATGGTGGGGCAACCTTTTGCGAGATCGGGACACCCACGTGTCCAATCTTCCCTTAACCAGTAAGATTTCTCTTTTCAAGCAATTTTCACGGCTATTCTTCGGATCGCTAAATTCTGCCTTGTTTGGGACTTTTGGAGCACTCCTGACTTTATTAGTGATGCATATGCATGTCCTATTTATGCCTAAATGATGTAATTGAGTGATAATGTATGTAATTTCTATGATTTATTTTTGCGATGCATGATTTGAAATAGTGGTCACTATTTGACCCTACTATGCATGATTTATATTTTGAATGCAAATGGGACTATATGATGCATGTTTTACATTAAATCACATTTTTGCATGCGATAGAATTGTGAAACGGAATATTCGAAGTATAAATTTAATTCTTCCGAGACACTGTTCGGGCATATTTTCGGATAAAAACAGGACAAAACAATTATTCTTCATGCCCTTAGATTCATTTTCCAAGCATGCAACTGATGCAGGGGTATAGTAAATACCACAAAGATATTTATTTTGATGATTGGTGATATTTTACCTTCTTTTTGTCGTACTCCTATGGCAGCTTATTGGACAAATGAAATGCACAATATGAATGCATGAATTATTTTATTTGATGCTGATGCAATGTAGAATACGTATGAGATGATGAATGAATTTTTCACATTTTATTATGCTCATGACAAATGCAGTTCTAAATATGCATTTTAGGATGCAAAATAAATTACATATAAAATTGTTTTTTTTTCTTTTTATTTTTGAAAAAGAATGATGTTTATTTACATGTAAATTTATGTGCATGTATGAAAATGGTATGTAATAGTTTAAAGAATTATTTTTTTTTATTTTATGAACAAGATTTTTTTTTATTTGTGCTAAAAGAAAAAAAATCATGAAGTATAAAACATGTGATATATTCATTATTTAGGACTGTACAGAGAGGGAAATAAAGGCAGAGAACTTACCTTTTTTTTTTTTTCAGGTTCGCATGAAGTTTGAGAGAGTACGGGTATCATATAATGATGTGGCTGTAATTTTGATATGTTACAGGTCGTTGGTAGAGGGTTCAGGCTTCAGCACCTTTTTGCATTCCTTCACCCATTTTACCAGCTTTCTTCCTATTTTTGACGTGCTCCGGGACTTTTGGTGGGACACCACCCACACCTTCCATTTCAGCTGGGGGGAGGCTACCATGACCCCTTGCGACTTCGCTGCAATTACAGGAATCCCTACCAGCATAGGGGAGACCTTGGCTCTGGATTTTACTCTCCGACATCGTAGGGAGGAGATCATAGACCTCCTGGGCTTTGAGCCTCGCTTCAAATCGTCGGATGAGGTATATATTAGCAGCGTTCGACACTGGCTTCTTAATAATGCCGGGCAGGTATCAGCTGATGATGAGGCAGCTATTACTCGAGTGGCCCGAGCTTTTCTTTTCTTCTTTCTTGGCTCATCACTTTTTGCTAATTCTTCTGTCACCCTGAGAGCTTCCGTCTTAGCTTGCCTTGCGGACTTTGATCGGATCCCTGCTTATGATTGGGGACAGGCTGGTTTGGCTAAATTATATGCTTCCATGGACAGAGCCAGCCGGAATGATTCACCGACCCTGAATGGGTTTGCCCCGGCGTGGGAGGTATATGCCTTTTCCTGCTTTTTCATTCATTTTTTTTATGCATCTTTTCATATATATATATTTTTTGACAACATTTTTATTTTCTCTCTTTTTTTTTTGCAGGTCTGGGCCTTTTCATTTTTCAGATTTTCGCCGAGGCACCTCATTCGACGGGTCTACCAGCCTCCATATGTGTCCCAATATGTTGGCATAATAGGGTCGATCAGAGTGGCGACGGTGGTTGCAAAACCGAGGGAAGAGTCTTTGGAGCGAATGTTGGCTCGATCTGGCTCGGTGCATTTTCTTCCACAGGAAGGCACGGAGGTCATTATCATACTACTTGATGCTTTCGCCGCCGGGATATTGATGGTTTCCATCATGGTGGACTCTTTGTACATGGGCGAGCGGGTGAATCTTCAACACCACTTTTCTCTAATGGCTCCAGTGGTGCCTCCTTGGCATCCTGCTTGGGTGATAGAGCCTGATCAATTGCCCGACCGGTCTCAATGCTTGGGGAAATACCTCGTTCCCGCGACAGATTATCCAATGATGTCATACGAGGATTTCCTGAGATTAGAGCTGCATCCCCCTCCTGCTCCTGTTGTGCCCAGCGGCATTCATTCGATGCTACTTGTCGGGCACAGGTCATCCATTTCACGTCTCGGCGAGAACGATGTTCTGAGCGATGATATTTTCTCTACTTTTCGGTATGATAGGCGGTGGATTAGTAGAGCGAGTTCTTCCGATGTCGAGATCCGGGAGCGTCGTGTCCGGGCGAGCTCGTTCGGTAGACACATCCACCTTTATTGTCTCTTTTCTTTTTATTTATCATTTTTTTTCGAGGCGATACTTCTTTTTATTCATTTTTTTAGGTGAGCGTGTCTACTTACAAGAAACTAGCTGCGGGGCTTCGGCATCGCAAGTCGTATCGAAGTTAGGCGATGAATTTTCTTGTAAGGGGCTTTCAGTCTTGGCGGCCGGCGTCGAGATGGCGGCGATGATGATGATGATGATGATGATGATGGGTCAAGCGCGGCCGGGGCGGAGGTCGAGATTCAGGTCAGTCGGGGTGGTGGTTTTCCCAGAAGCCAGGCGTCCCGAGCACATTAGTCTTTGACTTCCTGCGAATATTAGTATCTCTTTTTTTTTCTTTTGCATTTTTTTGTTTTTCTGTAAAAGAAACATGTACAAACATTATGATATAATGCAATATAGTGTATATGATGCAGTATGTTACACATGCAAAAATAAATTCATGCAGAAAATAAAACTATACCAAACATCTAAAATGTAATGGCACATTTGTACTCGAAAAAGGTTTTTAAGAATACACCTTTGGATAAGAGCGGGCTTTTCGGGTGATATCGGAACGGGAAAGATGGCGAATCTCTTATTTTTTCGGTGCATTGTGGCTGTTTAGTCCGTGGCCGTAGCTTCCTTTATAGGTTTTTCTTTTCCTTCCATGATCGAGCAGAGCGACAAATTGTCGAACACCAAACCGGGATCTACAGGCGAATTTTCATCGCACTGACATTTTCGGTGCCGCCAAGGAGGCCATGGTGCGGCACCAAGAGGCTTCTTGGTGGCACCATGGTTTTCCTATTTAGACACTATTTTCGTCACTATTTGGGCACTGTGCGCTGAATTGTCCGTCTTCTCCGTTTGCGGTATAAATTGGCAAAGCGAGATCGGTTCCTCGCCAATTCATTTTGCTCTTTCTTTCTCGAATTCACCCGACCTCTTGTCATTGCTTGCCATAGCTTCTTACCCACGATAAAATTCTCACATCTCTTATAAATGGCCGCGTTCTTATCGGAGATTGAAGTTTATGAAAATGCTGCGGATTTACGGATCCTTTCTTTGCGATCTGACGAAAGGGATTTGTTCGAACATCTTTTTGGGTTCAGGTGCCTTTTATCCTGGCGAAATGTCATAATAAATTGGGACATCTTTGAGGGCGCGGGTTTTGGTCTCCTACGGATCACTTGTTTAATTTTGGCATGAACGAGATGTGTCCCACCTTTGAGGAGTTCTGTGCTATGCTTGGAGTGGCACCTACTCGCCAGATCGCGGTACCCACCTACAGAAGGCGTCCGTACATGGCTATTAGGGAACTTTTCAATTCTACCCCGTAGACTACTCCAGGATTCTTCAATGGGGATTCTTTTAACTTGATGGTTCTTCCTGGAGCCTTCACAGAATATATTGAAGACGACGTGGATTATCAGCGGCGTAGATTAACAGCACTCTTCCTCTGCTTAGTAGGGAGATATTTGATAGTCGGTCTACCCGGGTTAGTGGATGAGCGGGTCGTAGACTTAGCATTCTGAGGCTCGGGATCGCCCTGAACATCGTTCGGTGGTTTTAGCGAGACTCTCACGGCCCGACTTTGGCTTTTCTTCTTTGGGAATGAATTGTTCCCTACTGGCAGTCCTATTCTGATCCATATGTGGCTGGAAGAGCATTTTCTTTGGATCCAGGCTCCCGTGCCTTTCGGAGCTGCTTATGATCCTTCCTTTTATGGAATGCGCGTGCATTTCCCCCAGACTAATTATTCGATACTGACTGGACCCGTCATTTTTATCATCGGGGCTCAATGGATATAGTTCGTCATGGGGATCGGTTTTCCTTCATCACTCCGGATGAGTATAGCGAAGTGGTGATCTTTGGGCCTTTATAGAACTTCTTTTTACCGGCTGGCCAGGATCTTGCGGCGGTTTGGAAGAGAAGCAAATCATCCCAGATACCTCCCGTCCTATATATATGGGAAGGGAGTTCACTAATGATCGTCTGGGTCCCGCCATTCAGGACATGTGGCTCAGAGACGCTGAAAGGCTGGAGGTAGCACACCCATATTCGGATTATATGTTTCTATCTCTTGGGTATCTGGCATGGGTTATGGTTGCTTCTTTGAGGTCTCGCCTATTCGGCGTGATTTGAGACATATCCTGGGCCATCATATAACCAATGGAGTGGATGTTCGCCTGCTGGAAGTAGGCGAGGACATTGATAGTTCAGGATTGGTTGTTCCTCAGGCTTTAGAAGCGGAATTTAGACGGGTTCATGGTCTCGATGCCCAGACGGCCCCGGACCGGATACTGCGGGTCCCAGCAATACTTCCCGCAGAGTGAGTGACGTTGGTCAACAGCACAACCCATGGGAAGCAGAAATGCCTGATCCTCCCCCGACGAGGGCTGGTTGGGGTGCGGCTCACCTGGCGGTCGTGAGCTTAAGGCGGCTAAGCTAGCAGCGAGCAGAGGACAACCCTTAGGAACAAGAGATGGGCTCCCCTCCTCCCCCCCTTATATGGGGTCTTTGGTTTGAAGCGATGAAGCGGGTCAGAGCAACACGGCAACCTCGGGAAATGCGGAGATCTTGATGATGAAGAGGAGACACATCGGTGGCTCTCATCCGATGAGTCTAGAGCTTCTTCTGCGCCTCGCGAAGAGAGTATATGGGCCCGACTCGGTGGGCCTGCCGGACGCAGCGATGGACCGCTCGGGGCTATGGCTGCAAGAAAAGGATTGTTTCTGGGGGAAAACAACGGGGGTATAGGCAGTATATAGATATGTACAAATGCAAGTAATATGTAATATAAATGTCTTAATAAGTATTCCTAAGTTGCACCTTAGGACCCTGTAAAATTTATATTTTAATGTTTTAATGTGAGCTGCTTTGTCGTGGTTTTTCTCTTTTGTCAGTCGAGTCTCTGATGTGTTGAAGGCCTTAGGAGGTAATGCTGATGGCTTCAAATAATGCCTTCCCTCTCCTTTTTTTTTTTTTTCATTTTTTTTTTTATGCTCTAACTTTTGCCTAGGCCCTTTCGGGTTTCAACCTAGCGAGCTTTTTATTTATTTATTTATATGCTCTAATTTTTTGCCTAGGCCGCCCTTTCGGGTTTCAACCTAGCGAGCTTTTTTTATTATATATTTTTATTTTTATTTTTGCCCTAACTTTTGCCTAGGCCGCCCTTTTCGGGTTTCGGCCTAGCGGGCCGGAGAGGAAAACATTTGCTGAATAGGATAGCTCAGGTGTAGTACCTTTTGAGTTTGTCGAGGTTGAATGGGGTGGACAAGATCTTCCCGTCTTGGTTTGTGAGAAGCACGGCACCTCTGATCGGATCTCATTAACAATGTATGGTCCCATCAGAGACTTCCATTTTCCCCTAGTATCAACATAACTAGGGGTTTTTCTCAGCACGAGGTCTCAGACTTGAATATCTCGACCTTTGACTTTTTATTGAAGGCTCGGGCGTCGCCTTTGATATGCCCTGGTATGCTCCAAGGCTAATAGGCGTCGTTCATCAATTAGGGCCAGTTCTTCGTACCGCCCTTTGACCCAGTCAATTTCTGATATATCAGCTTCCATCATCACTCTTAATGATGGAATTTCCACCTCTATTGGTAGTACCGCTTCCATGCCATATGCTAGAGAGTAAGGGGTAGCCCCAGTGGGTGTGCGGACTGACGTACGGTAGCCCCAGAGGGCTAGTGGCAATTTTTCTGGCCAGTCTCTTCCTGTATCAGCCATTTTTCTAATGATGTTCTCGAGAGTTTTATTGGCTGCTTCAACGGCACCATTGGCTTGTGGCCGGTAGGGGGAGGATTTGTGTCTACGGATTTTGAACTCGCTCAGCCAGAGCGATTCACGTCCCCTTCAAAATGAGAGCCGTTGTCGGAGATGATCTCGAAAGGTACCCCATAGCGGTATATGATGTTGGCCCGAATAAATTCGGATACCTTTCGGGCATTTAGTACCTTGTAGGAAGAAGCTTCTACCCACTTTGTGAAGTAATCGACGGCTACCAGGACATATTCATGGCCATTGGATCCCTTCGGTGAATTTGGCCTATGGCGTCGATACCCCATGTTGAGAAGGGCGGGGGGCGTGGAGTTGTATAGGGCGTGTGGGGCACATCATGCCGTAGATTAAAAGCGTTGACATTTGTCGCAATGTCGCACCCAAATCTGATCGGTTTCGGCGTACTCAATAGTACCCCTGTCGGATGATTTTCTTTGATAGCATATGGCCGTTCATGTGGGGCCCACAGGTACCACCATGCAGTTGATCCATAATTTGCTCAGCTTTAGCCTGATTGACACATAGTAAGTTGAGGCCTTGATAGTGCCTCTTGTCTGTGCCACCGCCGAGTGAGCTTGGAGGCCCATCTTCTCGGGGAGACTCTTCCCTTTTGTCTAACCTGTGGGGGATAAAGATTCTTCTGGCTTGATTTAAGATATCGGTGACATACCGGGGCTCGTGATGCGCCGAGGCTGCGTTGATTTTGAAACAAGCAAGATGCAGGGTGACTTTTTCCGACTATGAATGGTGGACTTTAGTTTCGGGAATCGACCAATGGCCAATCTGACTAGTGGCCGAGTGGCGAGCATCATCGAATTGATTCCTATCTCGTGGCGGTGTAATGGAGCGAGATAGAACCAAATCAGGCGGCGGTTATTAACTTAGCATGGTAGAGGCTGCGGCCGAGGATCTGGGTCTTCCACTTCCTTCGACTTGATTTATAATCGGGGCGAGTCTCCGTAGACTCGAGATCTTTAGCTCCCCTTCGAGAGCTTTTCTAGGCCAACAATCTGAGGCTTCATACTCCGCTGTATTGTTTGAACATTCGAACTCCAACCTTATGGCCAGCGGAGTATGAGAGTCAGCAGGATCGATTAACAAGATTCCTATGCCAAAGCCTCTTTTGTTTGCGGCTCCGTCAAAGAACATTTGCCAACAGAGTCTGGTCGGTGATTTCAGGATACCTTCGTGGGAGAAACCGGGCTCGATTGCATCTTCGGTCTTGAGGAGGTAGATCGGCTAAGAGTGCAATGGCGGCTCCCTTTGATAGACTTGAGAGTGACATAGGTTATGTCAAACTCATTAAGAAGAAAAAGGACCACTCGCTAGTCTGTTGGGCCGTGCCGATGGCTTAAAGATGTATTTGATAGGGTCCATCCGGATATGAGCTTGATGGACCTTCCTCGAGATAGGTTTTGAGCCTCAAGTGGCCCGTGACTAGGCCTCTGCGACTTTTTTCCAAGATCTTAGAATAATTTAGCTCGCTTCCGCTTAGCTTCCTACTTATGAAATATATGGCGTTTTCAATGTAGGAATCTTCTTTCTCTTAGGCGAGCATAGCCCCTTGATGTGTCCGTGACGGTTAAGGAAAGTATATGAGGAGAGGTTTATGTGTATGAGGTGGAGCTAGCACAGGGGGATTGGTAAGGTAGGCTTTTATTTTCTCGAAGGCTAGCTGGCACTTCGCGTCCCAGACTTGATCAGTATTCTTTTTGAGGAGTTTAAAGAGGGGCTCGCAGGTTGTAGTCAGCTGTCTGATGAAACGGCTGATGTCTTAATCAGAACCGGCCTAGGAAGCCTTTTTACTTTAGTGGGAGTTTTAATTTACCGTGGCATTTCGGGATGGCTTTGATTTTGCTTTGGCTCGATCTCGATGCCTTGCTCGGTTACTAGAAATCTAGGACTTTGCCTGTAACCCCGAATGTGCATTTGGTGGGGTTAAGCTTCATCCGTGCTTTATGAAGTCTTTCGAAGAACTTCCGGAGATCTTTAATGTGAGCACCGTAGCGCCGCCGAATGCACGATCATATCATCGACATAGACCTCCATTTCCTCAGGATCATGTCGGAAGAGGTGGTGTCTCCGTAAGTGGTTCGGATTCTTAGTCCAAATGGCATGACAAGATAACAAGTCCCCCTGGAGTAGTGAATGAGGTCTTCTCCGGCCTCTCGCCGCCATTTTGATTTGGTTGTAGCCCAACATGCCGCCGATTTAAGGATCGGACTTTGTGAGCCGCGAAAGCATCTACCACAATATCGATGTGGGCGTGGGGAAGTCATCTGGGTGACGCCTGAGGTCGCGAAATCTACACAGACTCGACTTTCCCGTCGGGCTGGGAACGGTCACTATGTTGACACCTGTGCTCTGTACTCAACTACCCGAATGAAGTTGACGCCGCTAAATGTTTCATGATTTCTTCTTTGACTTGTAGTGACCATTCGCTCGACGCGGGCGAGTTGATCGGGCGAGCATCCGGTATTGGAATCCTGCTCAACTATAGCTCTGATCTAGGCCGGCATATCTTCATAGACTGTGCAAAGATGTCTACGATTTTTAGAGATTAATAAGTGCCTTTCTTTTCTGGACCTTGGAGGTAATTGCCGATTCTCGATTTCTTTGACTTCATTGTCCACCCCCTGTGCTGATAGTGGATGTGTCTTCAAGATTTGCCGATGAATGGCTTTGTTCCGGGTACTCGACCGACTTTGCAAGCTCAAGTAGATAATTTTATCTTTTGGGTCCATTTTATTAAATGACTCATTATCATAATTATTGTTATTTAATGCCTTTTTAAATTAGGTGCAACTAAGGAATAAGCAAAGACATCCATATTATTATTAAAAGCATATTGTATGGGTTAAGACATTGTTGAGGACCTGGGCTTGAGATCCTCAATTGTAGGTAGCGGATTGGTAGATGACCAATCCAAAAAGCTAGGAAAGGATCGGGGATAGTATCAAAGCGGTCCACAGTGCGGGGTGTCGGGAAGCGGACCAGTAGTGGTGTAC